>JAFEMH010001072.1:0-544905 GCA_022495995.1 Adenophora triphylla var. japonica
ATATTGCAGAGTGTGTGAGTATAGAAATATGCAGTAAAAGCATTACCTTGTTCCACGTTATTACTCTCTTATTTATAGTAGGAAAGGTGGTATTAGGTTTTTACCGTAACCGCTGATCGATCGATACCACCGTAGGATCGCCCTCCATCTCCTAGGTGTACACGTGTCACGCCGCATTGGTCCGTCTATGTAAGGACACCGCAACACTCCGACATCCGATAAGTAGTTTGCCTTATAAGGGAAAGTCAACCTCTCGTACCTTTTGTAGTTATTACCGAATGCATGATTGCACATATAACGAGGCACCGCAGCAGTGTCCGTCATTATCCCAAATTAGCTAATTAACTAAGCTTGTCGAGGAAGCTTAATGGGAGGAGACGACTCCGGAACTATACGCCCGCCTGGGTCGTCTCTCGAGCTATGATTCGCCGAGAGAGAGTTGGCCGTTCAATGACGGCGAGTCGTTCAATGACGACGAGCCGTTCAATGACGACGCTTACTCTTCTGGATGAGTGCCAGCCTTGGGGTCAAGGAATATTCGTCCTGGCCGAAGGACGTACACCAATTGGTGCGACGACGGGCCGGAAGTAAGCTCTCCCCATTAATAGTCCGATGGCTCGCCGCTTGACGGGCTCGGCCGCCAGCCGCGACGACGGCCAACCAATGTTAGACGGCTACGGCCCAAGGCCTTGATCTCGATGCTTTGTAGCTGGTCTCTCGCGGGCCTATTGGGCCCCCTGCTCGTAGTAAACGCTGGGCTCGCCCGTCGCGCATTATTCCGCTCAGCCGCCCCCAACTCACGGTCGTCTCGACGAGCCGGAGTTGTTATTTTCCTCCAGAGCAACCCGTACGACCGTCAATTTGAATTTTGAATTGTGGTGACGCGCATGGGCGACGCGGCCGAGATCTCTTCTTCAATTGCCACGTGTCCTCCGACGGGACAAGCGCCTAAGTTGCAGAGGGTATTTAATGCCCCTACTCATTGCGCCGTTTGGTTTCCCTGTGAATGAACCGTTCAAATTCCCCCAATATAAAACCTTCTTGATCCCTCATTTCAAACTTTCCAAACTTTGATCAAATGAGCAACATAAGAGAGGCGATTTCCGACCACCGCGTGCACATTTTCCGCGATATTGCAAAGTTGTCCCGGCTTCACCACCGTTAAACAATCCTAAGCAGCTGATTAGGAGTTTCTTCGACCTTCCACCGGCGAACTCATCTAAAACCATCCTCAAGCCCAAATGTAATTTCTTCATCTCGTTTCTTCATTTTCCGGGTTTTTTCATCGGGTTTCAGAGGTTAATCAAATGGGACCAAGGACCACCGCTCGAGAGAGGTGTCAAGTTTGGCTTTGGGTCAATCGCAGGGTTTATAAGCGTGCTAAGGGGATTTGGAGGGAAATTCCCTGTCTCGAGTGTTCTTCACCCGGGGAAGTTTAACTTCGAGGATGAGCCCTCGGGGTTCCTGCAGGGAGAAATCCTAGGGGATTTTGAGGACGGTGACCCAACGGTAACTCCTTTCGTGTCAATGAACGACTTGCCCACCCACATCGAACCCACTATTCCTTGTCCCGTCGTGATTCAATTAGGGCCTCGTCAGAGGGGGAATCTAGGTCGTCACTAGGTAGGTCGTCGCTTATGAACGTTAGACCGATTCCCCACTTTTACCCCTTTGCTTTTGTAGAGATGGATCACGACGGCGCCCCGAATGCCGGCCCTGTGGCTAACGAGCCGAGCACAAGTGCTGTGGGTGAACAGACACCAAGGCTTACCACACATTTGCAAGTTGATCCGACGACGGTGAGCCTGGGAGGCTGAGCAAGGGAAGACGGGCCGCACCAAAATTGAACTCAAGAAAAAGGACGTCTAAGGCAAATGATCGACGCCCTACGAGGCTCATTTAGGGTTCGAGCTTCGACCTACAAGTTGGAACATCTCACTGCGCAGTATGAACCCCGTCGCCACTCCATAGTGACCGCAAGGAGAAGGCCTGGCTTCTTTTACAAACAGCTGAGCTCGGCCTAAGGCCGCCTAGACCCCTTCATCAACGAATTCCCGGAGGACTCCGCCAGGTGCCCACGGAGGCCGGGCCGCCAACACCGTCGAATTTTATCTCGGGTTTGCCATCGTCTCGCAGATTTCGCTACGAGCCATGCAACAAAGTGTTCCGTCGATACTATAGGACGGTCCGGAATACCGCCAAAGTGGAAGACGACCAAGTTGCAGGTCCTCTGTCAGAACGCACGGAATTTCTTCCCTGGATATTCCGAGTAAGGTGTATGGATGGGAGAACCACTGATATTGGTGGAGAGCAGAGTAGGGTGGCGCTTCCATTCCTGCAGGCAACCACCTGGGCCGGATAGGCATATCTTCCAAGCCCGGCCGACGAGCCGAAGGGAAAGATTGACAACTTGTTAGACCTGACGGGTCTCATACAAAGACATTGAAGCCTCTCAACGGAGATATATCCGGAAGCCGGTTTGATGTCCAGCCGTCTATCGGGCCTCGATCCTTTAGCTGCATTGATTGATGCCCGCTATCCCGACCGGGTCGTCCACCAAGAGTTTGTTTTTAAAGATAATTGTTTGAATTGTGCGACGGCGCGAACCGGTCGTATTGAGGAGAGCCGCGAAAATCTTGAGATGAATGGGGGTCGGGCTCCTCGCTATCTTTTTAATTTTGCTCTTTGCTCGTCTCGTCGTTAGCGAAGACTAATCTCTTTTTCCTTGGTTGTTTTGCAAGACTTACCCAAGCGGGACGTAGATAGAATCGAAGCAAAGATCATGGACGGAGTCATTAGAGCTAGTGACCGGGGGACCAAGAAGAAGGAGAGGGCTGCCACACGTGCCATTCTCGATCGTCAAGAGAAGCAGACGACGAGGAACGAGCAACTTCCCAATGACCCTTCTGGTGCTATCCCCATGATTGAAAGGGAGCCCGGCGTTGAAGGATTGAATACTGGAGGCCGTCAGGCCGTTGTTGATGCACCTGAGAGGGCAATTGGCATGGAGATTGATCCTCCCAGCGCGGAGACCGTCTGGGCTCGATGGCCGTCGCCGATGAGGCCGAGCGTATTGGCCGAGAGCACCGATTCAAACCCCGAGCTCCGCGAGTCCGACGCTCGTGCCTCCAAGAAAAGAAAAAGCCATTTCGTCGATCCTCCCAAATAAGGCTGACCCATCTACTCCAAGGGCCGATGCTCCCACTGCCGACGGTGGTCCCGCTCCAAGGTCAAGGCCAAAGAGACGGCGGCCTCCATTGCCAAGGCCTCTCATATAATCGGGATCCCATACCGCAGAGGAACGGCAACAGGGCGCTTCTTGCCGGGGACGGCCTCGACAAGGCGTGGATGGATGTCGAGCCGACCCGCAGGACGAAGGATGCCAACCTTACCCCGAAACCTTTCATGCCCGTCTGGGCTAATCCAAACCGAGGTACTTCGCATTAAAGATGAAATTTTTCTCCGTCTCTTTATACTTCGTGCTAATACTTTAACCGTCGCAGCCTATCGTCGATGATGGATGCCATGACGGCGGTTATGTGGAGTGCCCGGACGCCGAGACTCGAGGCAACGAACAACCATCAAGGCCGTCGGCGATAAGGGGACAAACGAACAAAAATTGAAGGAGGCAGAGACCAATGTTGGGAGCTCACTCGCCCATGAGCTGTCAATGAAAAGATAACCTTCTCAAGGAGATGGATGCCTTCAAGGAAGTGGAAGACCAAAGCCGAGGCCGACTCTAAGGTGCTCTCCGACGGTCTTCGCGTCCTCGCGAAAACCGGCTTCGTAAGGCGACGGCCCACATTGAAACGATGAAGGCAAACCGTGATGCTGAGTTGGCCCAGGCCCGTCGTGACGCCCTCGACGACTTCAAGAAAAGCTCTGAGTGCCTTCAAATGGTCACTACTCATGCTAGTGGGTTCTTCAAGGACGGGGCTAAACATAGGGCTAGGCGGCTTCTTCGGGACCCCGCAATAAAAGATCTTCTCTCCGTCCGAAGTTAGCCGACCTCGCACCGAAGAGGCTCACGACGACGAAGCGCGCTCCGTCCATCCACTTGTCCCCTATATCGCCAACGATTTTCTCATCATCGTGAGGACGACGCCAAAGCCGGGAAAAGACGAGCGGCCTATTCCTCCCGTCGCCCCGGCAACTTTGACGCATATTACAAGTACTTCATCGAAGACGGCCCAGATCCTGATGCGGCTTCGTCCAACGCCGGCGGTGCAGATCCCCAGTGATTGATTTTTTCTTGAGATGTTTTGTAATGTTTTTAAACAATGCTTCATTTTATCCGGTGGTGGTTCCAAACATTTTGTCAAAACAATTTTTAATTTTCGTAATGTAGCTTCGACTCGTTTCCTCGTTGTTGTAGGGGGTCGTACAATGTTTGTTTTATGTTTAAGTTATTTAATGCCTTTGTTTTCTGTTTGTTAATCTTTGTTAACATAGATAGCATGTGATAACCTATTCGACGAGTAAGTTTGAGGACAAGTATGATTGGTCGTCGTTAGTGACGACTCGTAATGTGGGTCGTCCTAATATGGTCGACCTTGCTCGTACTTGTGTTTTCTCAACTTCTCAATGGCTCGTAGGAATAGTATGAAGGTTAATAGATTTTGTTCGTAGACAAAATTCTATAGACGAGTCATCTATACCGTTATAGCGATCGACGAAGTCTGGCTACGTCTAACCTTTATACTTGGTTAAAGTAGATGTATGCGACGAAGTCTGGCTTCGTCTAACCTTTATACTTGGTTAAAGTGCTAGAGTTTGTGTAGTAGAGAATCAACAAAGCGACGATCTTTCATAAATGACTTTATAGTAAACAACGAGCTACCGGGATTTATAGTATCCCTTACAGCCTCAAAACTTCAAATTTTCACAAAATTACATAACACAAGGTAGGCGCCTTAAGTGGAGCTAGATGTCGTCGACGACCTCAAAAGTAGTACTTCATTAGGTGGTTGGCGTGCCATGGATGTTTGAGATTTTCACCGTTCGGCTTTGCAAGGCGATAGGTTCCCTCTCTCGACCACACTTGTGACAATGTATGGTCCTTCCCAACCGGGGGAGAGTTTGTTTTGACGGGCTTTGAGTCCCGTTGCTTCAATCTTTTCTTAGTACATGGTCACCGACCTTAAAGAACCTTCTCTTCACCTTCTTGTCGTGATAAGCTTTGGTTTTCTTCTTGTAGTTCTCCATCCTCAATCGGGCATCCAATCTCCGTTCGTCTACGAGGTCCGTGTCGACTTGTTTGGCCATTGTGGATGTTCTTTTCTACCTCGTACAAAGCAACTCGGTCCGTCGGCACCGGAGTTCAAGGGAGCCACGGCTTCGAGCCGTAAGCCAAGGCAAATGGGGTTTCCCGTAGGCCCCCGGTGGTTGTGCGGACAGCCCTGCAGAGCCGAGGGTAGTCCGTCCAACCATCTCGTATCTCTTCCCTCCGCATTTTTGCACAAGGCGTATAAGACGAGTTTATCATGGCCGCTTCGCCGCCGCGTTGCCTCGGGGGGTAGGCGACGGACGACTTGGAGTGTTTCGACGCCCATCCCGCTCAATTCCCGCTCAAATTTTCTTGAAAACCGTAAGCCGTTGTCTCGAAACGATCACCCTCGGGATTCCGGCGACACCATATCGAGTCATGAATGAAGCTTAGGGCGTTGTTTTCCGTAATCTTGTTCAAGGCCTTCGCCTCCACCCACTTTGAAAAGTAATCAACCGCTACGATCACATATTTGACTCCTCCTCGTCGGCGGAAAAGGCCCGATCAAATCAACACCCCACATATCAAACGGCCAAAGCGGCCAAGACAGGGGTTTGCCTGGCCGTAGGCGCTGGGAAGATCGGCGAATCGTCGTGTGTGTCACACTTTTTCACAAACCGTTTAGCGTCTTCACGAAGGCGGGGCCGAGTATCCCATGGTTATGATTTTATCGCCAGCAGACGGGCCCTGTGGTGGCCTCCACATTCTCCTTGATGCACTTCGAACAAAGAATCGAACGACCTTGTCTGGATTGAACGCACTTTAACAATGGCCGGGTAATGGATCGTCTCAGAGCTCTCCTTCGACGACCGTAACCGCCGACTTCCTCTTTACTTGTCTTGCCAAGACCTCGTCCGTCGGGCAACTCCTCCCGCTCAATGAACGCCTTTAGTTCGTCGATCCAACATTTTGGGCCATCTCCTACGCAAAGCGATCTTCACCCGTTCATAAGCCGGGCCGGTCCAAATAGGCCAAGTGATGGCCGTGCTCGTCCTCGTGGAGTTGGTCTCGTAGCTAGCTTTGAAAGTAGGTCGGCGTGCTCGTTGCTTTCTCGAGCGATTCTCTCGAATGGCCCAAAATTCTAAACCTCAGATCAATTCTCCGACCAATAGGTGATACTTCGCAGGTGGAATCGACGACCCGATAATCTCCTCTCACTGTTCACGATCAATCGGGAATCACAATAAGCCGCAATTTTTGTGGCTCCAAAACACTTTGCATACTCAATGGCCGCATGAGTGCCTCGTACTCGCCCGGTTGTTTCGATGCTTGAAACTTCAACCTCGTAACCTCTTCAAAAACCGTCCCACTTTCTCGGCTCGACAAGAACGATCCTCGCTCCGCTCGTACTCTGGTGGCCGAACCCGTCTGAAAAGATTTTCCAACATCCTACTGCGTAACTAACTCCGTTTGCTGCTCAATGACCTCCTTCCCTCAAGCTCGACGGCCGCGACCTCCTTTCGATCGTCGTCGAGGGCGAATGATGTTTCAACCAGAAGTCTCGCCAATGATTGAGCTTGCAGGTCTTCCTCGTCCTATACTCTATATCAAACTCGCCACTCGATACTCCAACAGAAGACGACCTGAGCTTTCAGATCGGTGCAAGATTTTGCGCAAAGGGGGCATTTCAGATATACGACGATGGGACGAGCTGAGAAGTATGCTCGTAGCTTTCGTGGCCGTAATGACGAGAGCGTAAGCTATCTTTTCCGCATTAAAGTAACGGGTTTCCACATCTCGACAAAGCTACGACGTAATAGACCGGCCTCGCGTTCCTCCCTCCTCCTCACCAATACGGCGGCGACGCCTTGTCACTCGCCGAAAGATAAACATAAAGGTCTTCCCCGCCACGGGCT
The DNA here is from genome assembly GCA_022495995.1 of Adenophora triphylla var. japonica. Lineage (NCBI taxonomy): Eukaryota > Viridiplantae > Streptophyta > Magnoliopsida > Asterales > Campanulaceae > Adenophora > Adenophora triphylla. The sequence continues at coordinate 7,123 of JAFEMH010001072.1, forward strand.
TTGGAGGAGTGGTGGGGAGCCAAGGTATTCTTTCAACTGCTTGAACGATTGGGAACACTCGTCCGTCCATTGGAAGTCTTTCGCACCTCTGAGAGCTTTAAAAACGGGAGTGATTTCTCGCCAGACTTGGCGATAAACGTCCCAAGGCCGCTACTCGTCCATTTAGACGCCGAACTTCTGACGCTCGTAGGCTCGGCCATATCCATCAAAGCCTTAATTTTCTCGTGGTTGGCTTCAATCCTCGCCGAGATAGCATAAATCCTAGGAACTTGCCCGCAAAGAACTCCGAAAACGCATTTCGCCGGCCGAGAACCATGTCGTTGGCTCGTAGGTTGGTGAATGTTTGTTCTAGGTCGTCGACGTGCTTCCTCTTTTTGATTTGACGACCATATCATCGACGTACGCTTCCGCATTATCGCCGATCCGGTCCTTCAACACCTTATTTATCATCCTCTCGATAGGCGGCGCCGGCGTTTTAAGCCCAAAAGGCATCTGTGTACACGTAAGTTCCCCCGCCGCCCGAAAAGTCAAGCTTAATGTCCTCCTCACCCATCTTGATTTGGTGATAGCCGGAGTAGGCATCAAGAAAGCTTAGAGTAGTATGGCCGGCCACGTAATCGACGAGCTTGTCAATTCTTGGCAGTGGATAACCGTCTTTGGGACACGCCTGTTCGTATCGCTGAAGTCAACGCACAATCTCCACTTCCCATTAGGTTTCTTCACGAGAACCACATTGGCCAACCAGTGCGTGAACCCGGCTGTTCACGATTATTCCAAAGACTTAGCAATTTCTCGATCTCGCTTTATGGCAACCTCCTTTTCGCCTGAAAAACACGACACCTCTCGTTCCTTGAATTTCATAAGAGGATTCACCCCTGCACTCGCGAACCGCCACGTCTTCTCTAATGCCTTTCATATCTTCTACCCTCCAAGCGAAAACGTCGAGGTTTTGTTTGAGTAGGAGATTATCTCTTCCCTCTCCTCGCCGCACAACCGAGACCCCAGCTTTATTTTCTCGCCGGATACTCGGGTGGATGACTAGTTCGAGTAGCTCGTCCGTCGGCTTCATTTCTGGGCGTCGTCCCTAAAATCCATGGACTCAATGACGATCTCCCTAATTTTTCTTCTCGCTTCGGTGTCGATCCGGAACCTCGTCGTCAATCGCCTTGTCCAGTGTCGGCCCCCGATTCTTGGGCGGCCAAAGGTCAGGCTTCGCAGCCTTGGTCGTTCAAGAATACCTCGTCCAAAGTTTCTTTATCTTCGACGCACTTGATCGTTGAGACATTAGCGTACGAGGTCGTCGTTTCTTTGATGGATTTTGAGAGCTTCACATTGTGATTTGGGTCGTCGATTTCGATAGTCCGTTTCGCCTTTAGCACGTGTTCCAGGAATTCTGGGGCCGTCCCCAGCACGCATCCGACTCCGGCACGTGTAGGAAATTTAACTCGTTGGTGGGGAACGGAGGCGACGATCCCCAAAGCCGACTGACCTGGCTGGCCAAGGATGGCATGATAATCACTGACGACGTCGATCACAATGAAAGTTACGGTCTTGATAGTTCTCAAGGGGTGTTCTCCGATATCAACTGAGAGGCTAATTTGACCTTTCGCATCTACCCGATGATTGGTGAATCCTCTGCACGACCTAAGTATGGACTTAAAGCGACCGTCGTGTAGACCCATTCGTTGGTAGACATTGTAAAATAGGATATCCTCGTCGCTCCCGTGTCAATCAAGATTCTCCGTGACTCACAATTATCAATGAAACCAGGTATGACTAAGGTTTGTTGACGAGCTAGCTGGTTGGCCGGAAGCTCGTAGGAAAGAAACTTATGACGTCGTTTGGAACTTCGCTTCTGGGACGTGCGGGGCCTTCTTCAAATGATAGATGGCGCTCTTGATCCGGTTCTTGCTCGTCTCCTCGTAGATCACCAGACCATTCTTGGGTTCCTTTCGGGGCGCTTCGTCGTTAGTAGTCCGTTTCAGGGCCGCCCGACGGTCCTTCCTTACATATTCCTCCAAGCCGCCTGCCTATCCATCTTTGGATGATCTTTTTCAAACCGAAACATTCCGGTGTCGTGCCCTTGTCTCCCGCGGTATTCACAATACTTGTTCATGTTCTTCTTCCTTCCCGTTAGGGTTCATCTTTCGTGCCGGTCCGAAATCAACGTTGCTTAAAATTTCGCTCCTGAAACGGTGAGTGGAGCGTACGACTGAACCTTTTCCGCTTTCGCCTTGTTCTTTCCTTTTTCTCCGCCCTTATCCTTTTTGGACTTCGTTGCCTCGGCCTCGTCCACGTACTTTCCCTCTCTTTGTAACTTTCTTCTTCGGCCTCGCGACGGCGCACGCCTCGCATGCAGGTCTTTGCGAGATTCGGCCGCGGACTGGAGCTCGTAGTCCAGGTAGAGGAAAGGATGCCATGCTCAAGCAGCTTATTATTTCCCTATCGGTTAGGTCCTCATCAATTTGATCTACCAATTTCTTAAACCTTTTGAAGTAGTTCATCGAGCTTTCGGTAGCTCCTGGGATATATTCCGAGGTCGCTGACCGCCTTACGACGCCTCCCGCCGTAGCAAACCTTCCTAAAAACTTTTTCCTCATCTCGTTTCCAAGATTCAATGCTCCCTTTCATGTGCCTCTAAACCACCTCAAAGCGTAGTCGACCAACGTGCTCGTGAGAGCCTCGCACACGACGTCGTCGTGGCCGGAAGCTTTCGCCACTACGTACATCTCGCGCCTCAAGGTGTAGTATGTGGGTCCATGGCACCGGTGGAGCCGTCGTATTGCTTAAGGTCGGGTAGTTTAAAGCCTCGGTTCCGGGGTCCAGCTTCCAACATCCAAGGAGCAAGGGGATTCATAGTGCCGCCGTCGTCATCGTAGTCGTCGCTATCCCCTTTGTTTTTCTTGTTCCTCAACTCTTCCACTTGACGCTTCAAACTCAAAAATTCTCTCATGTCTACCTCTCCGCCGGCCACTGGGGAATCCTATCTTGACGGGGCCCCTGCACCAGATAGACCGTTGCCTCTCTGGGGCAAAGCCGTCGTGAGATGGATCGTTCCCTATAGCTGGAGGTGGAGACGATCTATAAGATCTCGGAAGCCCGTTCATGACGTGGAGATCGAGTTCTCTCTTTGGCTCTGGCGCCCGTTCATTTCTTAGCTGACGGAGTCTCGTAGACGACCCCTGACGACTTGATTCCCGACAGCCTTCAAGATTTTCGACGACGAGCTCCCTATGAGGCTCACCGCCTCACTCGTCGCCGCTGCGATCGTGCTCCTCGCTCCGTCTTTCATTGATGTGTTCCCCGAGATCAAGCCGGGCACAACTTGCTCGCTTCCAGCGGCAGCCCCTCACGACGAGCAAGATTTTCTCTCTCGGTTCCTTCTCCTCCTTCCCCGACGAGATTGTTTGATGTGATGCCCGGGAGCTTCGAGGAGCGGCCATACGGATCGCCCGTCCCGGATTTGCAAGAACTCCCCGAGGGCGTTAGCTCTCTCGACGAGGAAAGCCGCTCCGTCGAGATTAGGGTTGAGGGACCTCCCGGATACCTTGCACTGCCTCGTGCCTCCTTTCTAGTGGAGGTCTCCTCCGCGCGCTACAGAGCCCCTTTTCTCTTCTTCTAGTCAAGCTTGAAGACCAGACCATCAACCACCCTCGCGACCCGGTAACCCTTAAGTTAGTGGTTCCTAGGTGGTGAGGGCGGCCTAGGATTCTCTTCCGAGGTGGTACACCTTCCTCTCCTAGCTGATTTATCGGGTCAGTATGACCACTCTGACACCATTTTTCCAAACTGCTCCTACTGTATTCCCCGTAAAGCCGAAGATCACTAACACGTTTCCCTAAGAATGGAACCAATCCGATCGCGCAGAAAGCGTGCCAAGCTCGCCTGTGTCCAAGAAATGATCGAGCTAGCTCCTGGATTCGCACAAAGACAAGAAATGAAAGGTGAAACCGCGCCGGGGTCTTCCTAAGCCCTCCTACGTGAGAGTAAGAGTATGGTCTCGGAAATATGGTGTGGAATATTGCAGAGTGTGTGAGTATAGAAATATGCGTAAAAGCATTACCTTGTTCCACGTTATCACTCTCTTATTTATAGTAGGAAAGGTGGTATTAGTGGTTTTTACCGTAACCGCTGATTGGATTGATACCACCAGTAGGATCGCCTCCATCTCCTAGGTGTACACGTGTCACGCCGCATTGGTCCGTCTATGTAAGGACACCGCAACACCCGACATCTCGATAAGTAGTTTGCCTTATAAGGGAAAGTCAACCTCTCGTACCTTTTGTAGTTATTACCGAATGCATGATTGCACATATAACGAGGCACCGCAGCAGGTCCGTCATTATCCCAAATTAGCTAATTAACTAAGCTTGTTGAGGAAGCTTAATAGAGGAGACGACACGGAACTATACGCCCGGGCTGGGCCGTCTCGAGTTATGATTCGCCGAGTGAGAGAGTTGGCCGTTCAATGACGGCGAGTCGTTTGACGACGAGTCGTTTGACGACGACGCTTACTCTTGGATGAGTGCCAGTTGGGGTCGAAGGAATATTCGTCCGGTCGAAGGATGTACACCAATTGGTGCGACGACGGGCTGGAAGTAAGCCTCCCCATTAATAGTCTGATGGCTCGTCGTTTGGATGGGCCCGGTCGCTCAGTGGCGACGACGGCCAACCAATGTTAGACGGGCCATGGCTCAAGGCCTTGATCTGATGCTTTGTAGTTGGTCTCTTGGTGGGCCTATTGGGCCCCAGGCTCGTAGTAAACGTTGGGCTAAGCCCGTCACAGATTATTCCGTTCAGAATGAATGGAGTAAAAATATAATAATTTATTTGCATGAGAATGGAGACTATAATTTTGTATTTGGAATGATTGAAACATGTGGACTAATTTAGTTAATAAAGTCATAATTTATTGTAAAGGGAGTCCAAATTGCTATTGGGATAATTAATGTAATTGATGTATATAAATTTAGGATGTAAAGGGGTCAAAATAATGATTTAGTGTAAATTTTCGCAAAATTGAGGGGGTCAAATTGTATAAATTCATCATTTTTATTAGTAAAAAGTCATTTTCTAAAAATTAATAGTGCAAAATTGACACATTCTAAAATTGAAGGGAATCGAATGACCCCTTTAAGTCAATGTAGCTTCGCCACTGGATACACTGATACATGGTAAATACTAAATACAGGAAACGAAAAATACAGGGAACGAAAAATTTTAATCTTGTCCTTGCCCTACACGAGATGTTGTGAAACGAGATGTCTCGTCGGATTTGCGCCGTCGGCCACATCTCCGGCACCGCTGATTATTTTGCTGATCCCAACGGTCAATATGAGCGCCTCAGTGATGCGAACACACCCCAAAAATTTGACAACGATCCAACGGTTAATGAAGCGGGAATTTGATTTTTAATATAGCCTCACCGGATTTGCGCCGTCGGCCATATCTCCGGCACCGCTGATTATTTTGCTGATCCCAACGGTCAATATGAGCGCTTGAGTGATGCGAACATACTCCAGAAATTTGACGACGATCCAACGGCTAATGAAGCGGGAATTTGATTTTTAATATAGCGAATTTTTGGAGATTTTAGCCAAAAATTCGCCGCCGGCCATTTCTCCCTTTCCGGCAATTATTTGAAAGATCCCAACGGTCATCATGTGCGCCTAGGGGATGCGACCAAAGCCCAGAAGTTTCACGACGATCCAACGGTTAACGAAGTCGGAATTCGATTTTTACATATGCGATTTGGTTTTGATTTTTTGCGAAATTTGGTTCGAATTCGGGTCATTTGACCGAAATTTTTGGTTTAAATGGATATTTTGATAATTTTGTTGGTTCCCTATATTTTTTGTTCCCTGTATTTAACCATATCCCTGATACATTATTAACGTGGTTCATGTGATATCTCCTTATGCAAATGTGATAAAAAAGAGTTGTTTTAAATATCTTTAGGAAAGAGGCACATTTCAGACAATAATCAAAATAGGAGGGAGGAAAGTGAGATTTAACTTTTTTTCTTTTTATTCTTCTTTTTTTTTAAGATTTAATTATTCTTAGAACATATAGGACCATGTCTTAGCTAATTTATATAACTAAATAATTTTTGTCCAAAATGAGATGAGCGCTTGGCGAAGCAAGCAAATGTGCCCCTAACGCTTGATAAAAGGGGCATTACCAAAATTACTTTTGAAAAATAAATATTACAAAAAAAAATTCACACAAGATGGTTATTAATAAAAACTTATTGAATATTACAAAAAACATCTTGAATATTACAAAAAAAAAATAAATTTACTTTTGTTTTTTATTTTACTAGTCAGTAACCCGTCGGTACCCGACGGTGAATAATTTTTTTTTATTAAGTAAATAATTATTTATGTGTGTTAATTGATTTTTAAGTAACAATATAAATCGAAATTGATAATCAATGTAGCGGATATTAGGAGTATAATTAATACAGAAAAAAGATGTTGACACATGATGTAACGTGGAAGCCCTTGAGACAACTATCTCACCGGCACAAAACCACGGGAGGTTAGGTACCTGCCTAAAAAAACATTATTAAGATTTTAGTGTTACAACTTTGGAAGATGAAGAGATATGGTTACAATAGCGTGAGTTTAATAGTGTGTGCCTAAGTGTCAACATAATCTCTTCCATCTCCTATACATTTAAAGAAAAACAAAATAATAACAAAAAAAATAATAAGAAATTGCAATACTTTTGTTTAACCACAAATTGTGCGACATAAATTCTCAAAGTCTGTCGAAAACTTTTTTGTAGACTACATTCAGCGTCTTGTCATATGTTTGAGCATCTGAATCACAAATAATAACTTTAAGTCCTCTCTTGCTGGTTACTCTGGAAAATGCTACATAAAGTTGTCCGTGACTGAAAACAGGTTGTGAAAGATATAGTCCTACATGGGAAAGAGATTGTCCCTGACTCTTGTTGATTGTCATAGCAAAAGAAACGGCAAGTGGAAATTGCCTTCTTTGGAATCTTACCGAAAATTTTGTCACATCTGACGGAGACATTATCATTCTAGGAATAAGCACCTTCATGCCAGCATTCTTTCCGAAAGCATCTTGGCTTCGACTACGTGCTTACCTACATATATGTAACAAAATTAAGTATTAAATTATATGTATATAAAAAAAATACTGTATTTACCTAATTGAGTGACAATCATTCTGGTGTCGTTACACAATTCAGCAGCTTGATCAAGATTTCTCATAAGCATTACTATGCATCCAACCTTCAGCTTAATAATGTGATTTGCCAATCCAAAACACTTGATAGTGTTTAAAAATTCAGGTGAGAATATATCTTCAACACCATTTTCATCATCCTCGTCGCTTCTGAATGGCATCGAGAACTTCATATATTCAACTTCGTCTCCCGAAAAGAGTTGACATGACATAATCATTTATGTTATCGACAATCTCATTTGTTGGAGCAAACACTCTACAGTGCGGAAGAATCCTTCGACATCCTTATTTTGCAATAAGTTTGGATATATATATTCGACTATTTTTGCAATAGGATGCGAAGCCTCACGAATAAATATATCATCGGGAAGGTTAATGTCAATTTCCCCGTCATTATCTCCACCAAGCAATCCCATCTCCGACACTCAAGAGCCACCGAGCGAAATCTCTTATCTCTTGAATTATGAGAAGTAGAATCACCCTACATTAAGTTAAATATATACAAATTGCTTAAATTGAAATAAAAATATTTAAGTAGATGAATAAAGGCCATTTAAGAATTACTGCAATCTCATATTATGCGTCAATACGAGAACCTCACAGTCATTTCATATTTTGGATGAACAGTGCGGCAAGATGCACAATATCATGCCTACTCCCTTTAGGAACAACGGGTAAAATGCATGCCCAAATCACCACCGAATACAATAACTAAAACCACCAAATGGTTTATTGGAATATCTCCCCTCGGGTGTACGAATAATATCTCGGAGGCTACGATCGAGAGCCTCAAAACAATGTTTATGAGCCATTGGAGCTTCGTCCCATATAATTAGTTTGGTTTTACGTAGAAGTCTTTGCCTCATCCGTACCCGACTTTAGTTTACCGCAAGTTGAGCTCTCGTTTACTGTATTGGGATACCGAACCTAGAATGCGCGGTCCTACCTTTCGGAAGGAGCAATGAAGCTATGCCACTAGAAGCAACAGGAAGAACAATATATCTCCTGCTCCTTAATGCAAAACACAGTGTTTTCCATAAGAAGGTCTTTCCCGCACCACCATAACCATAGAGGAAAAACACACCACCGTTTCCTCGATCAACAGCCGACATAATCTTATCATAAACACTCTTTTGCTCGGCTATTAACTGAGGATGTAATCTGAAGTGCTCAGCTTTCATCTAATCAATGTCATAAGATGTCTCATTTAGAATGAGCTTATTTATCGCATCACCAATGACATTGCCCACCGGTTTAGACATGTCTTTAAATTTATGGAGATCGCCGCAATTCTCGATCGCAACTTCTCAATTTCCGACAAAGCAAGATTCTGGACTTGTTCATTAATTAATTTCAAACATGAAATTATAAAAAACAAAATAAATATATTAATATAGATAAATATATAGAATCAATTGTATAACTGTAAAGTAGAAATAAAATCATAATTGATATTTATTTTAAACAAATATGTAAACATGGGACGGAATACCCGGATTATCGTGCATCCTCCGATACTTGTACTCTATATCATCAGATAATAAGTACCAAGTCTTCTCCCATACCTCTCCCGGATTCGACATACTATTAGATAGTAGCAACATAGAAAATAGTCTTCTCAGACTATCGGGCAACCTCCAATGACTCGCTTCTATAATTCCATCAACATATTCCTTGTCATCATCTAATAATCCCAGAGCGTAACATGCAGATTTGAAATCGGGATGAACAACGCGATTAACCGTTCTTAAACCTTGAATTCCATGGGACCTGCTACATGATTCAACATTATCCCGAGGTAATACAATTCTCTCGCAATTCATTGGAACATGATAAATACGCCCCACTGCAAAACGTTTATCTTTCCTCGGACGCCATTCACGTTTAGTTTTATCCCATACGAAATGATGAGGAAATTCACGGTATTTATATTTCCGAGCCTCGAATGAATACTTGTTATACTCCATCCACTTCATAAATTGAGATTCTTTAACCGTCGCTTTATCCAAAACATCAGAAGAAAGTCTCCGTCCTTGAAGGGGATACTATGGTCACCCTCCAAGTGAAAAGCCAAGCGCTCAACAGGAGGGGTCCAATAATGTATGTCGAATCCGAAAATCCTCCACATAGCTTCACACGCAGAGACATATCGACAATCAATTTGCCTTTTCACCTCATCATTTTCGATTGCAAGGCATATCTTGTCGGTTCCTTTGTTTATATACTTGAACAAATACTTGATTGCCTTGATCTGATTGCAGTACTCGACATTTATGTGAGCTTCGTACTTTAGCAAAAGATATGGATTGAATGGGACAACTGAACGATTGTCGAGAGCAACTCCACCCTTATCAATTATGAAACCCGTGTCTCTTCACCTATATACATTGATACCCATTCTCGTCTACACGAGTGCGATCATTGAATGATTTAGTGGAATTTCTTTGAGCACTGTTGTGAAATATCCATCTTCACCGTATACAAATAACGAGAGGATAATGTAGAGGAAGGTAAGATTTATCAAATTCATGAATATGTTTCGTAGCCCCATTCTCGTTTTCAATAACAATGTCCCCGACATCACCCGAATCATCAATATCACCTTCAATTATAGCGGCTGACCTTCCGAGGCCGTCGGCATATTAAACGGTTTTCCATCTCTACCCCGCTTTCCTATAAGCCTCAATTTAATATCTTTCTTCATTCCAATATGTGCTCGCCATTTCGTACGTCCGTGCATAAGGGTTATGCACATCTATCATATTTTTCAAATCAAAGAACAATTGACTCATCGAATGGAGAAGGCTTATCTTTATCTTTCCTGCTTGTGTGAAAGAATCAGACATATAAATAGAAGATAGTCATACAATGTATGTAATATACATTATAATTCTCGAATAATTAAATAAAAACGCACCTGAAAGCATTAATTCTATTTTTAACTTCATTATCCGTGTCATAGATATAAAGCTGAGAAAAATGGGGGGGGGGATGGCCGTCATTAGGCAATAAAGAACCTATCATATGATCATTATTTCCTTTCAATTTAAACGAATAAGGACCACGACCATTGTTTATGCTATGGTCAACTGCACCGGTCATTGAAGTGAATGCGAACATAGAATTGTACGCTCGAATATTGTCTTTATAATTTTTACTCTTTTCATGCTTGTTCTCTAAGAGATCACTCAATAACTTAGGTGGCTGCACTAATGGGTCAATCTGAACTTTTCCATTCATGCAGCATAATGAAAATTTAGGTTGTGTTGATGCTTGCGTACTTTTTAACCTTTTATCATACCAGAACATCGCACCACATTTCGCACATTCGTACTCCGGATCGCCTATATCCCCATAAACTACAATATATTGATAAATATTTAAATTATGTTAGTAATTCATTGGCTATACAGAGAAAATAATAATATAATATATACTTGAGAAAAAAATAATAATAAACACCTGTATTATATTGTTCGTCCGAATCTTTTTGCTTTTTACCGACGCGCGCTTTCTTGGATTTTTCCTTCTGATTTATTAACGACTCACTTGTTGTCGCATGCATGCGATAATTATTTATCAACGCGGATTCTGTATACAAATGGAATATATGACTTAGTATTAATGAAATATTTTATCATAAACTATTGAATAATAATTTGTAATAATAAATAGTTTTATTTAAAAATATCGAATGTTGAACAATTAAAAAAAATCATTACCTAAATTCACAGTAGGAGATAATAATGCTGTATTATTTGATACTGTTACATTATCTGTTAATATTTGTAATATTTCTTGGGATTACAGGAGACTAAAGGGGTCAACTTGGGGTACAACTATGGAAGTTGAACGACATCAGAGTCCCTTATCCAACTCATTTCCATCCACACTCCGATAACGACATAATTTTGTGGCAGCAAAAAATTATATGTTCAAAAAGAAAAAGTCTAGTGAGTTTTGCGGGTGCAGCTAGGCCTAATGACCCGAAAAATATAAGGTCAATATTGATAAACCAATGCACCAATTCAACAGCACAAGAAAAGTGTCATTTTCTCAACTGCAAATCGTTCAGATGCGAGAAACCATAGTCAGCGATGAAGCTATTCATGGAGTCGAATTCGCTATGCCACCAGAGATAGCCCCACAAGAAAATCGTTGTTTGATTCTTTGGTTTTCGGATGCATACCGGTGATTTTTGATCCTCTATACATATATTGAAAATGAACATTTATTTAGGGAGCTGAGGAGTAGTACGGTATGAATTGCTAAGGTCTTACTCAATTTGTTGATTAACTATAACAATATATGTATAGAGGACACTCTTTACAACTCAGTTGAGGAACTTATACACTCTTTACTCACACAAACGTATAGAGCTTACCAAGAACAAAAAACTACCAGGGGGGAGAAAGACAGGTGATACTATTGAAAGGAACCTGATCTTTCAAAGTAAAGGAACCTGATCTTTCATTATGGACATAGCCAACAATCAACAAATTCCAAGTGATAACGTTTCTTTAAGGCATTTTATCAAACAACTTCCTTGCACTCTCCAAATTAACTTCTATACAAAGATTGGCTTGATCAAGTGATAACGCTCATGATTCTTACACACTCATATCACACAAAAACATATAGTTTCCAGGTTAATGATGTAACAAACAGAAAAGAATATGATATCCAGATTAACACTGCATTGCGAGACTATAGAAAGATTAACGATCATTCGTATCATGAATCTTTAAAGCCAATCAAACTTATTGGTACACCACAAATCGAAATCACAAATCAATCAATCAAATTGACTTATGTATTGTAATCGGCTCAAGGGAAGCACAACTATTCTTGTTCACAGGCGATGCCGCGTTGATGAGATATGAGCTATGCAACTTATGTTGAGAAAATATGTTGTGATTAATTTGGGAGTATATAAACAAAAGTTATCATGCAACATCCATTTATTTTTCTGGTGTGCAAAGTGGAAATTGGATAATCAAATTGATTCATGTGACCGGGTTTATTGTAGCATTATTTTGCTTTTAATTTGATTTTGTAGATACTACCTCCCTTTTGTGAATAAATAAATTTACATATTCAATGCAAATCATATGTTTTTAGATTTTGACAATTAATAATTAGATTATCAACGTACAATTTGAATGGAAGGAAGGCATTCCAAGTTAAGCACCAAAACGTACAATAGGATGTCCCAGTTAAGATTTAGTTTGCCTGCTAGGCTACATCCCAATTCTCTGAAAATCGAAGGGTTGAGAAATTGTTTTCTTGGAAATTCTCTCTCATGTGTTATTTACCCAGAGAAAAGATTTTTATTGACCAGATTTTCCAAATTATATCAATTTGAGAGAACGAAGACTTACAAAACGTTACTTCGGTTTCCAAAAAACCAAGGGTCATTTTCTATTGACCTTGGGTATGTTTTGCTTCATTGATTTTCAACTGATAGCAAAGGCTTTAAAAATGTAGACAACATTTTCGGAAATCATTGTGAGGTTTTGTTGTTGGAGACAGAAATATCAGTTTTCATTCTATCTTTACATGTGTTCATGCATGCATCACATTTGGTAAGACACAAATGGACGGTTCAGTGGACATCATGGCAAAAGATTGAGTCTTATATAACAAAAAACAAAGCTATTCAAAGAGAATTCACTCCGCTCGTAAATAATCAAGCTAATAAAAAGTGCAAAACCTATGAATATCTACATAGCAGAAATTTAACATTCTTGAATAAACTCAGCAGCCAGAACGCAAGCGGGAAATGGAATCAATTAAATAAAACATGTTAATTTAATACTCCGTACTTAAATCATTTAATATTCCCTACCTCACTATTCACACTTCCTTAATTCTGGTTACCTCACCTTTTTTTTTTGTAACTTAAGGTGGGACGGAGGGAGTACATCTCTATACTTATTAATCTTGCCTCTCTTTTGGGGTCTAGACCTTTTTATTTTCATTGCTTTACCTTTGTACTTGAATTCAGGAGGCTAGTTGGGTATTTGGTGTTTATAACATTTGTTTACTAATTGTTATGCAGACTAAAAGAACCAAGAAGGCTGGTATCGTCTGAAGTACGGTATGTGCTTATGGTGCTTGTATTTTTGCCTCTTTCTCTAAAATGAAAATTAATTTTTGGTTCTTTTTGTTTTTGTATGTAGTGTCATCAGAGAATTTTACTATGTAGTGTTGAAAGTTTGGTACATGTGAGTTCATTGAATTGTAAACAGAAAGCTGGAGCCTATATAAAAGTCATGTATATTATGTGAATTCCAAGGGAAGGTACATGTGTTTTCTCTCTTCGCTTCAACTTTTGGCTTTATTCAATGCCCATGCATTTTTCTTGATAAAAGTTCCACTTTCACAAAGTATGCAGTAAAAAAGAAAGGTCTGTGGCAAGGATTGTGGCAAAGTCAAAGCTGGTGGTGCTTATACATTGAAGTAATGATCCGTTTCTTCATTATTTTTTTCCTTATGCTGTTTGAAATTTTAGTAGTGTTATGGTACTAATGCTCCACGTTTTTATGTTTTGTTTTTGATAGCACATGCATATGAAATCACACATATTAATACAATAAGAGTGAGTGAGCGTGTGTGAGAGAGAGAGGAACCTTCAAATGTAGAGGAACGCCGGTGTTAGGTCCGATTCCCTTCTCTCCGGTACAAAAAGCCTTGAAATTTTCAGCCTTGATTGTGAATCCAATGCTAAACAAAAATCAACTCAAATACAGAAAAAAAATAAGGTATTGATCATTAAGATTTCAAATATAAGTCATCTGAGTAAGATGTTATCATGACTATGACAAAACACAAAAATCACATATAATCCCTCAAAACAATTAAATCATCATTCAAATTAAGGCGCAACATAAGCAGAGCTTGGGTCCGCAACAATGGTCATTATACGTAACTGCATATTTTTCTGACAAACTACTCACAGATGGTCACTACTCGCAAGCCAAAAGACTCAATAATGCTCAAAATAAACTCAAGACTCAAACATATTCCTCATTTGGGTTCGCAACAATGGTCATTACATTGAACACGCAGCTGCATAATATTATACTGGAATAGGCATCTCGTCAAACACTGAACGGGCAAACCAACTACAATGTACAAAACTCATTTTGAAATTTAAGAAAAAAAAAAGATGATTTTTATCATTAAAGAACTAACCGGAAGATCAACTTGAGAGAGGATATCGGAATTTCAACGACCTTGAAAAAGATTTATAATTTGCTGATGAAGAAGGAGTCTGCGTTTATCACCAAAATTTGAAGGACTCTGTTTTATCACCAAAATTTGAAGGGCTCACGATGAAGGAGTCTCGCGCTTATCTAAAAAAATTGAATTTGAAAGATTACGTGTTTATCTCAAAATTTTAACTTATCTAGCCGAAGGTCAATTATCATAAATAATATTTTTACGTCCACTTTATTCTTGATTAATTGTAATAAAATTTTACATATAACGACAAGTATTTCCGAACCAAGTAGGTACGAAATGCAGGTAGTCAATATTAATCATACATAAATGTTACAAAAAATTGGAAAAGCTTAACTGATTGATGATATTCAAAAGGAACAACTTCTCTTGAGTAATCAACATCATATAGTATACATACACACTTATATAAATAAAATCAATACATTTTTCGCCATTTTAACAAATTCCGAAATGGAAAATAGAAAATCATGTTGAAACCCAAAATATCTGTCCAAATAGTCCTTTCCTGAGGACTTGATGCGAACAACGCACATTGGAAGCATTGAAATTATATTATGTGGTTCTCGTAAGCAATGTGTGTAATCGTAGGCCCGTATTCCGCATGGTAGCAAGTCGACAACTTTGCCGACTAATGAGAGGTTCCACGAGATGTATGCTTGCATGCTCACAACTTGTTCTTGCCACTCATAAATCAGTGACTATGTTCTTGCAACCAACCCCAAAGAGAATCCTAAATCCTTTGCCAAGAATGAACTCTGAATACCAAACCTTTAAAAGTTTTGGTTGTATTCAGTCCCAGCTGATGTTTCTTCAGATTAAAATAATGGGCTTTGTTTTCAACATAAACATATCAATTTGGCATTCTGCATCCAAATGGTACTTGGTTAATTATTTACAGAATTTAGTCGAATCTGACATGATTTAAAATTCTGAGATAAGTTCTATATTTACCCTGTTGATAACTCCTCTCTGAACACTAAGTTGGAGCATTCTAAGAATGGGGAGCCTGAAGCTGTTGAGATTAATGCAGTGTCCAACTTGTGGGTTGTAAAAGTCACCACTTAATGATGGCTCATCTATGTTCTGTCTTAACTTAGGCTGTGCAAATAGTTTCCCCCAAGTATTTCGCACTTCGGCCTTGTTCTTCTTCACGGTTGAATGATGGCCTCAAGTCCTGAATGCAACATTCAACACTGTCATCGTCACCTTAAAGCCTCCTTGCTGTGTTTTTTTTTTTTTTTAAGTTAACTACACATCAATCATCTGCAATAAATCATCTTAATACTCCTATGCTACAACAATGAACCAAAAATACCTCCCAAGGAAGGAAATAGATATTCAATACCGCCCATAATGATTGGTCGGCCTAGAGCGGCTACTATAATCCCACGACCCACCTGAACCGGAACCTCTTCTATAATCATAATTGTTGCTCGCTTGGAATCCATTAGATTGGTTTGGTACAACATTCAAAGGAGGCACTCGTTCATGATTTAGTTGGTCTTCAAACAACCTGCCTGATGACGATAGCATCCTATGGTTGGGAGAAACATCAACACCGCTAAATTGTGGAATGTTAATCCTTGATTTGAATGTAGAATTTGAAGCGGGTGTTCCTCCGGATGCAGCCACGTTGGGTGAGGGCTTGTCTTGACCGGAAATCGCAAATCTCAGAGTGCGATTGTAGAGAGTGACAAGGCCAGAGAAAAGCTTGACAAAGATAGTCTCGCAACCTCCTCAGTTTCATATTCTCGCAAAGGCAAAACCTTTTGGTTTATCGGTTTCCTGTCTCGAGGATATACAATCAACCAGACGCCCGCTTGAATGAGAATATCATACAAAACCCTATCTGTCACTCGCTCATCCAGATTACCAACAAAAATAGTACATGCGGGGTTGGTCGACATGATTTGGGGCTCTCTCGCGTAGAGAAATCATTGAAGTTATTGCCTGGAAATTACTCTCTCTGCTGGGTCAGATGGGTACTACGGCATCTTTCTCCCAAAACACCTAGTGTCACACACACATATATACCAAGATCTGTTTAACAATGATTTTCAACCCTATTTGAGAATATTAATGAATGATATTTATCTTTGGTGATGTAAATAGGTATTGGTATGTTGGCATAAGAGGACAAAAGAAGGCTTCTATATTGAATTCGATGGCAAATAAATGAACACGGGCACACTGGAACTGCTGGTAGTTGTTATCCTAGGACTCTGTCTCTCCGGCTTCAGCTTGGACTCGCTCATAAGCCTCGTGGGCATTGTTCCTGCAGATTTGGCACTCATTTTTGTTGCTGGAAATGCTTGCATGCCATGCAGCCATGGAAAAGGATGAGAAAGCTATAGAAAGGAAGCCATTAGCCATGGTACAAACTAACTTCTCTTCGTTTACTTATCACTATACATTCATGCTTAAATGGGAAGATAATTACAGAGTACTCAATCCTACTTAAATAAAATAATGTTAATAATTAATCTCACAATTTGTTTCAGTTCTTGAATTTTCGACAATAAACACACTTCCAAAAGAAGAACGAATAAATTAAGGGAATTAAATTCAAACTCTAAAAAGAGCTAACAGTTGAAATTACTTCAAGAAGATGTACATAGGTACAGTTGGTTTAATTTTATACCTATAGAAAACTCTATTCTTCCTCTCGTGTACCATTCTCAAATGTTATCACTAATTTCCCTGGTTACGTTATTATG
The DNA here is from genome assembly GCA_022495995.1 of Adenophora triphylla var. japonica. Taxonomy (NCBI): domain Eukaryota; kingdom Viridiplantae; phylum Streptophyta; class Magnoliopsida; order Asterales; family Campanulaceae; genus Adenophora; species Adenophora triphylla. Next base: position 24,305 of record JAFEMH010001072.1, read on the forward strand.
TGAAATGAATTTGTCACACTCTTTCCCATCTTCTTTCCCTTTTGAAGCAACACCTTGTACGAACAATCGTCGTCCCAAGCACAAATTCTTCCTTGCAACTCAACTCGTATCCTGGCCATGGCCATGTCCCAAAGTATCGTCATCCCCGCCTAATCCAAATTAAAGAAAATTTAATCACGAGTGCAGAATTCAAATAATTACAATAATCGGTTCCTTAAATGAAATAAAGTTTAGTTTAGTACCTCGGCAATGGGAATTTGAATATCTTCATGTGTACTTCCGTTGAGATTTCGCTCCATACATACGATAAACATGTCCATGAGATTTGCAACCTTATGGTTTTCGTAGCTATGTGCAAGTTAAATGCGTATTGAATACGAATATATATATATATATATATATATATATATATATATATATATATATATATATATATATATATATATATATATATATATATATATCAAATGACATCTTAGTTAAATTTCAAAAAGTTTAGATTTATCGAATATATTATCCACATTTGAAAAATTGTTACTGACTAAATATAATCTAGAAATTTAAAGTTAGATATATCTTATCAAAATTTTAAATTTTATCTAAATTTCAATTTCATTATCAGAATTTTAGGCTTCTTTTTTTTTTAATTTTTCGGTAATAGCATAAAAAATGGCTGGAGAATCAAAAGAACCAAAGCCTTAATATATTTTCAATTATCCTATTATATGTATTATATCCGAATTTTTTAATTATCCTAGATTATTTTGCAACCTCTATTATTTTGCAACCTCTGTTTTGATTTTGGATAAAAAAAAGCCTATATTCGGTAAGATTTATCTAAATTTCATAACTTATCCTAGTTTTGATTTTGGATAAAAAATTGAGTAATATATCCGAATTTTTCATAACTTATCCTAGTTTTGATTTTTTCGGATTTATGAATTAAAAAACACTTATCCTAATTTCGGATTTATGAAAAAAAAAACACTTATCCTATATTTTTTTAATTAAAATCTAGAATAAAAATGAGTTGGAAATGGAGCTGATGACGTGACTTTTGACGTGGCCTTTTCTGGAGGCTCTAAATAGTTTTGTTGTTTATATTATATATGATTTTTAAATGATATTTATCAATTATTTATAACTGATAAATGCATTTATCAGTTATTTAAAGAGTATTTTTGTGCTTCGTTTTTTGTTAAACAACTGATAAATCAGTTATTTAACTGATAAATGCATTTATCAGTTATTCTTAACTGATAAATGCATTTATTAGTTATAAATTGCCAATTTTTTTTTTAAAAAAAAATTGTAAAATCATAATTTACATTTTTTTTTTATAAATTGCATCTTTTTGAAATATTTTTTGATAAAAACTCCTTGATAAAATAGGCTTGAGAAGAGCACAATACTAAACTAAAACTAAAGCAACCACACCACAAAACACCATTATAAGAGCCCATGGGCTTTTTGAGCTTAATGCAATAGCCCACAAAATATTTTCAATATGATTATTGTTATCCAATTTAGCCCGCAGCCCAATTTCCCGCTAGTCCTGAAAATGGTCAGCCTGTATACATCGAGGAGCTAGCCAGTCGGGCCATGTACCACATGTTGAGCCTAGATTTTGTCCATTCGGACAACGGCCTAGTTTCCCAAACCCATTAAACCCGGCCGGCCCCTTAGAAGTTGAAAAAGGGTTTAACTGAATAAAGAGGAGAAGAAATACTCCATCCACATTCCCGCTACTAACCGCAGCTTTTCGCCGTTGGGCGTCTCATTCAAATTGTGTACCTAAAATGACAAGAATCTTTCTTATTCCATCCACTCATTCTCTCTCCTACATTATTTTAATACTCACAACACTATTATAATTTACTATTCCCTCCACTCATTCTCTTTCCTATTTTACTTTTACACTTACAACATTTATATCATTATTTTTTTTCTTAATCCCCGCGCAAACAGTAACTAGTAACTGTGCGATTTCTATCGGGACGGAGGGAGTAGGCTATAATATTAGGAACAAAAACTACCTAAAAAAAAAAAAATGCTATTTACAAAATGATTTGTTAAGTTTCGTTAATTTTTATTAGCATTCAGTGAATTTCGTTAACTTTCGTTATATTTTGTTAGATTTTTAAACTTTTGTTGATGATAGTGATGCCGTTGGAGGGTATGGGCTTGATCGACACGTATTTTAGTTCAATAATATTTTTTTTAAAAGAAAAACAAAGTTTAAAAATAAAAAAAAATACTCCCTCCATCCCCCGAGAATACAAACTTATTTCCTTTTTGATCCGTCCCACGTGAATACAAACTGCCCAAAATGGAAATAAATTTATTATTTTATATTAGACCTCTGCACTCATTCTCTCTATACTTCATTTCACTATGATTTATTCAACCAACTCCACTCATTCTCTCTCTTCATTTTCTACCACACATTTCCGTTATCTTAATAATATTTCTTAATTATTGTGTCCGAAAAAATGATTTGTAATAAGGTGGGACGGAGGGAGTATAGTAGAAACAAATTCAAAAAAGCCAAAATCTTTAAAAAATCACGTTTTTTCTTAAATTTAGAAAAAACGTGTTTTGATTCCCCTCTAGTAACAGTGTTAAAGTAACAAAGTGCCAGTGTAAAGAGTGTCATTTCATGTATTATTAAGTGTCAGTATAAAAATGTGTCAGTGTAGTTTAACAAAGTGTCAGTGTAAAGAGTGTCAGTTTATGTATTATTAAGTGTCAATGTTAGTGTAAAAAATTGTCAGTGTTAGTGTAACAAATTGCCAATATAAATGGTGTCATACAGTGTAAATAGTGCCAGTACATGTATTATTAATTGTCAGTGTTACTGTTAAAAAGTGTTAGTGTTAGGGTAAACAAATGACATTGTGAATAGTTTCAGTTCATGTATTATTAATTATCAGTATAAAAGAGTGACAGTATAGGGTAAAAAAGTGTCAGTGTTAATATAAAAAAGTATCAGTATAAAGAGTGACATTGCATATATTATTAAATAACAGAGTAAAAATGGTTTTTACTTAATTTAAAAAAAAAACGATTTTTATTTAAAAACCCAACTCTCAAAAAAATAATATTAATCATGTAAAAGAAAAGTCAATATGACGTTATCTTTCTATAGATGAGTTGCAAGAGTAACTAGTTTTGACCTTGATAAACTCATTATTTTGAGTTTCTTTAGATATATACTCCCTCCTTACCCGGAAATGGTTCATCATTTTTGGTTTGGCACACAAATTAAGAAAATATTTGGAAAGAAAAAATATTGTGAGTGTAATTTGAAAATAGAAAAGAGAATTAGTGGAGGAAATAATAAATTTAAAAAGTGTTGTGAGTGTAATAGTGAATTAGGAGATAGAATGAGTGGAGGAAATAGTGAGTGGGTATAATAGAATATTAATAAAACTTTTCCATTTTAGAAAAGGTGAAGCTTCAAACGAAACGCCATTTTGGATAAAAGGCGAAGCATTTTCTGGGACGGAGGGAGTATATATTTCCTTCATCCCACCATAAACTACTCCCTTCATCCCAGCCATCTTAGGAATTTTTCATTTGGTGTGGGAATTAAGGAATATTATTATAATATTAGGAGAGAGAATGAGTGGAAGAAGTGTTGTGAGTGTGAAAAATTAAATAAGAGAGATAATGAGTGGAGGGAATAGTGATGGGATTATTGTTGTGAGTATGACAAGTGGGTCCCATTTAATATAAAAGTAATACTCCCTCCGTCCCATAACAAGCGACACAGTTACTGTTCCGCACCGGAATTAAGAAAAAAGTGAAAAGGTTGATGTGTTGTGAGGGTAGATAGTTGAGTAGGAGAGAGAATGAGTGGAGGGAATAGTAAATTATAATGGTGTTGTGAGTATTATAATAATGTAGGAGAGAGAATAAGTGGAGGAAATAGTAAAGATTCTTTTCCATTTTAGGAAGTGTAACTTATCAGTGGGACGCCCAAAATGGCAAAGTGTGTCGCTTGTTATGGGACGGAGGGAGTATAAACTTTTCATTTTGGGAATTCTTAAGATTAGTGGGATGCCCAAAATGAAAAGTTTTCTTAAAATCGGTGGGACGGAGGGAGTATACAATTTCTAAAATAGAAATATTTTATTACTTTTGATACTTACATGTTATAATCACAACAATAATTCGGTTATTATTTCATACCTCATTTTCTTTTTCATATTTTACTTTTCATACTCACAACACCTACTTTATTAAAAAAAAAAATTCATATAAATAGTAAATGTATAGTTTGTAATGCGACAGACAGATTGATGAAGTATACTCCCTCCGTCCCATTTTAAGCTTCACCTTTTGTCAAAACGGGTGTCCCGTTAAAAGCTTCATCTTTTCTAAAATGACAAAGAATCTTTACTATTCCACCCACTCATTCTCTCTCCTTTTTTACTTTTATACTCACAACACTTTTCAAATTTACTATTCCCTCCACTCATTCTCTCTTCTATTTTACTTTTACACTCATAACATTTTTTTCACTTACTTTTTACCTTAATTTGCATGTCACCTTCACCGTTATGAAGCTTGAAATGGGACGGGGGGAGTATACAGTATCATAAAGTTCTACAAACTTCTACAAACAAATGTAAAAAGAAGTGATCAACAGTCAAGATCAGTGACTTGTCAACCCACATGCACAGTTTGGGCTCTAGGGCACAATGGTCATAGTGGCTACATGGACCTTACATCTTTTTTGGGCCCTTTTTATCATCACCAAACAAACACCCCAACAAAACAAACATAATTATCATCTTCTATAAACTCATTCTCTCTTTCTTCTTATCAATGATCAAATTCCCTGCATGCATACAACTCCGACAACATGTTCCGGTCACCGGAAAATAAACCTTCCTCCGATCACGACCTTACATCGAGAGTCCATGTCATCTGGACCATTTAATACTAGAAGCGTGTGTATAGATTCATGTATGCGTGTACATGCGCGACAACATGTTCATGTTGCTTGTGAGTAATTTTGCTTCTAAAAGGACCTTACATAGAAATCCCAAGATATATGGGCCTTAAAAAGCAACTTTAAGAAGACACCAATGACCTCCTTAGAGAGGCAAACATGTTTTGTAGAATATCTGTGTTTAGATATTATTCTATATCGAGAATTGACAAATCTTGCTTATAATATATAAAGATTCTGGGTCACTCCCCTTAGCACCAATTGCTTTTAAGATGGAACCTCAGACTTTAAAATGGTATCGAGTAGGTTCATTACAGTGCAGCCCACCACCCGATTGATAAGTACACGTTGTAGCTTTGGCAAAGCAGCTACACGTGAGGGGCGCGTTAGAGATATTATCACATCGAGAATTGACAAACCTTGCACTATAATATATAATAATGCGGTTATCGAATTTGCATTTATTACTGAAGTTAGTTATTGAGTTTGTCTTTTTGTTGCAATCGGGTGTAATTTTGGATGAACCATTAAAAATCTAACGAAAAGCATGCGTAACGTGTCGACACGTGAGTTAGGGCTATTTTGGTCTTTTACATAGAATGAGAAGACTATAAAGACACATTTGCACGCATATATATATATATATATATATATATATATATATATATATATATATATATATATATATATATATATATATATATATATATATATATATATATATATATATATATATAATTTTTATATATACATACTCCCTCCGTCCCATAGTTTTATAGACTTTTGCCAATGCACGAAAATTAAGGAGGAAGTATTATATTGAAAGTGTTGTGAGTGTGAAAATAAAATAGGAGAGAGAATGAGTGGAGAGAATAGTAAATTATAATGGTGATGTGAGTGTGAAAATAAAAATATGCTTAACATATTTTTATAAAATATAAATTATAATGTTCTTAAAACTAATAATAAATTAATTTAATAAACTAATATAAAAATGAATAAAATTAAAAAAATAATATAAATGTCAAAATACATCAATTATAAATGTTTAAATACTTCAATTACAATTACATTCTCAAAATAAATTACAAATCAAACCAAAAAAATCAAAACCCACAACCCAAAAACCTTCATCATATACCACCAGGAAAGAAGGCTTTCCCATATCAAACCCCAACAAAGCCAAAATCCAGAAAAATAAATTAAACTCATCCATTTGGGAAATTTCTGCAAACATCTTGCGTCACCTCCCAAAGACTGACAACATAAAAGCGGACATGAAAATCCGCAGGGATAAAGGAAAGAACGGTTTCGAGTCGAATCGCATGTCGGGTTTAAATCATATTGTACGAAATGATGATATATTGTTCTATTGATAAAGTTGTGGGGGAGTAATGAATTGAAGGTGATCATGTGAAATGGATGATGCACCATGTGAATTACAAGGATTTTTAGATCGAATTTGGGAGGAGGGATTTCGGGAGGAGGGGCTATATTTAGGGACAGAGAAGATGGGGAGGAGCATGGAGGAAGTTGGGGTGGCGGGGGAAGCTGAGGGTGAGTGACAACATGAAGAGGGAGAGGGAGAGTGTGTGTAGAAGATAGAAAGAGAGAGAGAGTGAGAGGGAGAGAGATGAAGATGAGGGGAATAGGGATGGTGGAATGAGAAAAAAATGTCTTTCTGGTCTTTTCACTCAATGAAAAAGATCAAAATATCCCTAAATAACTCACGAAACGACACATGTTATGCTTTTTTTTAGATTTTTAACTGTTCATTCAAAATTACACGTGATTGCAACAAAAAGACAAACTCAATAACCAACTTGTAACAAATGCAAATTCGATAACCAATTGAAACATCTCGACAAACTCAGGTAACTAAAATGCAATTTGCTCTTAAATAAATCTAAAATTATTGCTCATAATTTCTTCGTAACAATGACAGAAAAGATGAAAAGATCATTTTGAAACAGAAGGAAAAATAAACTGACCCTTAATTCTATTTGAAAAAAAAAAGTCAAAATCTTGCAAAAAAACTAGTTTTTTTTCGTAACATAAGAAAAAATTAGTTTTAAAGCACTAAGTCTAACTAATAAAAGTGATGAATTGTTCTGAAAACTAATTTTTTATAACATTTAAAAAAAAACTAGTTTTCCACAAAAGTTACTCAAAAAAAAAAACATTGTTGAAAATAATAATTATGCCCGCTGGGGTGTACCACGTACATCTACAAGACTACAAGTCGGCATGTGTCTACACCACAAATATACTATACACATTTGGCGTCACTTTCTTGGTGTAGCTGTACGTATAAATAAGTGTGTGTATGTATGTATGTATGTTACGTATAAAGATGATTGAAGCAATCTGTATATAAATGTCAATCTCATCATCAATATTTCACATGGCCATATGAACAAATGAACAATTATAAATGGTCTCGTGTGTGTACTCCTGGAACTTTGCAAACTTAATGGGACCCACCCCTCCCCCTCTTTTGGATACCATCTAACCACTTGTGCGTCTACATATACACGGTTTATACTTTTCAATCCTCCGCGTTGTTGTGACGTATCACGCATCAGTATCAGATTTATACAATGTCAGATTTAGAACATTTTTTAAATTAATGTACAAATTGCGCTATAAATTTTCAAAATCTAAATTGTGTAAGAAAAATGCTTGATGTGATACTCATACTCATATTGTTAAGTACTAGACAAACAATTTGGGTAAATGGGTGCATTAGCACCCACTTGCTAGCTATAGGTCCACCACCACCGGTACCACATTTACAACATCTTAACGCTCAGAACTCAACTTGGTCTGAAAGCTCAATCGACTCATTGCTTGTTGAATATATACCTAGCTCGTTAGTCGTTAGCTTGAGCTCGGTGTCAAATACGTACTCATTGTGACTCATTGCTTGTTGAATATATACCTAGTTAGCTCGAGCTCGGTGTCAAATACTCATTGTTTTTTTAATAAACTTCAATCTATATATCACGTACTCATTGTAAAATTGCAATGTAATTGCATTGACATGGCAAGATTTAGTTAAGTTGGCTAGGATTGTTTTCAGATGAAAGAACATGGTCTGTTTTATAAACTAGGTACAAGTTTGGTAGTGGGATGTCACTTTATTTCTTTTCCCAGCTATGAAAAAAATATTAAAAATTAATTAGTTTTGGCAGTACAACAATTTATATAATAAATGTGTTTTACTTTTGTGTACGTACATTGTCTATAATATTATATTATATTAAAATTATATCAAAATTATACTTAGGCTCTGTTTGTTTGGGGAAAAATATTTTTCGAAAAAAAAATTTCCTGTCCATTTTTCGGTGTTTGGTAAACACCGGGAATGAAGTCAACGAAAAACATTTTTCGGGTCAATGAAAAATGAGCTTGATTTCTAAGGAAAATGACTTTCTTATCTCTACCTAAGAAAGTTGTTTTTCGAAAAACATTTTCCTCATTTTTCTTTGTTTGTATTGATTTTACCATTAGAAAGTTACTTTAATGAAATTACCAAACATCGAAAAATGTTTTTCGAAAAATGTTTTCTTAAGATTCACCAAATATTGGAAAATGTTTTTCGAAAAACATTTTCATTTTTCGAAAAATATTTTCCAAGAAATTATTTGCCGGAGGTTATTTTTCGTGAAACAAACGGATTCTTATTTTGGGATAGAATAAATCAAATGCAAAATACTAATTAATATTATTATTGTTATTATTATTATTATAAGAGGGAGTGAATATTTATCAGTAATATTTAAGAATTTAGGAAAATGACAATAATATAAGAAGAAAATTTAGTCGAAATTGAGGAAACATTCTTGCAAATCTTCCTATTTATGGTGTAATCCATAAAGTACTTTTTTGTAGCACATGATTATCTATGTTTTCCTCAACAACAAAACCATGTTACTCATTATAATTACTCCCTCCGTCCCGATAAAAGCTTCACCAATTACCCAAAAGAGCGTCCCGTTAGAAGCTTCACCTTTCCTTTTTTGGACATAAAATATTATTATTTCCTCCACTCATTCTCTCTCCTACATTATTTTAATACTCACAACACCATTATAATTTATTATTCCCTCCACTAATTCTCTCTCCTATTTTCAAATTACACTCACAACATTTTTTTTCCCTCCCATTACCATAATTCCCGTGCCCAAGAAAAATGGTGAAGCAATTGTTGGGACGGAGGGAGTATAGTTTATGGCCCATGTTTTGTGTGGGTCCCAACATATTATAGTGCATTTCAATGATTTGATCAAGTAGCCATGCTGCTCCACTGGAGTTTAGAAAATTTTAGGCTATGGAAATGATATTTTAGATGAATTCTTAATTTTTTAGGACAAATAAAATATTCTTTTGGTCCCACTTCAATGATTCTAGGATAGTATTTTATGTTTCTTAAGATTTTTTTTAAAAAATGAATAAAAAATAAGTGGGTAGATGATGTAAATTGGGATATTAATTATTTTTGTATTTTTTATTATTTCATTTGTATTTTCGAATTTAATTTTAATTGGTTGATTATAGGTAGTTTTAGAATAGATTTTGAAAAGATTTACTAGTTTTTAAGTCCTATTAGTAGGATACTATATAGGTTAGGATTAATTTTAGAAGGTTTAGGATTCTTTTTCAAGTTTTCTGGGCACTATATTATAGGCCTTCATTGTAATTTCGAAAATTAGTCTCTTTTATCAATTGAATTTCAGTTTGCATCTTGCAAATTTTTTGATCAATTTTATTGGCTTGCAGAAGAATTTCTTCGGAAGTTCTTATTATCTAAGGGATTGCGATTTCTTGCAGAAGGTTTTGATTTCGATCAGGCCTTGGTTACTATTCCGCTGCGTTACTTTACATCAGTTGGTATTAGAAATCGGACGATCCTAGGGTTCTCCGACGAGGTGATGGCAAACGATGGGAGGAACGACATCACTGCAATCCTTGAACGCATGGAAGCAGCCACAGAACATATGCGATTTTGGTTCAGATGCGGGTAGGTGGTGGTGGTGATGTCAACCCACGAAATCGGGCTAGTCCTCGCGGGGAAAATCTCCACCGTGATGATCCGATAGGCGGGGATACTTCGGATAATGTTGAAGCCTTGAAGGTGAGGCCAGGGCAGTACCTCCTCAAGATCAACGACCCAAGATTAGGTCGGATATTCCTGTCTTTAATGGTGAGTTGTCTATTGAAGAAGTTCATGCGCAAGAAGATATTGTTGCTGAAGCGATTGTTGATACTGTCAAAGAAGAACATGTTGAAGAGTGGAATTTGGGCATTAAAGAGGTGGATCTATGTGCAAAGGATGAAGTAATTCAGGAGATTATTAATGATGATTTGGAAGATTTGGCGAAAAATCTGCCTAATAGCGTGCCCGCCCTAACACTCGAGGGCATTCGCGTTAGTGCTAGAGCATCCGGAGGAGGATTAACTGGTTATTTACGCGACTGAGCTGAATTGAAAAAAGAGAAAGTGGAGGTAATTGATGAAGAATATGGGACGGATAATGGAAGTATATTATTTGATTTTGAAAATATTTTTCCATATCTTACGATGCCCAAGAAGTCGAGTTTATTTGAAGTATCTTTTTAAATGGGATGGCAGCTTCCAAACATCGGATGAGAACTCGGGGGACGAGTTCTTTTGAAGTGGTGGTGAATGGTGTAAATTGGGATGTTAATTTTTTTTGTATCTTTTATTATTTCATTTGTATTTTCGAATTTAATTTTAATTGGTTGATTATAGGTAGTTTTAGAATAGATTTTGAGAAAATTTACTAGTTTTTAAGTCCTATTAGGTTACTTAGGTTAGGATTAATTTTAGAAGGTTTATGATTCTTTTTCAAGTTTTCTGGGCACTATATTATAGGCCTTCATTGTAATTTCGAAAATTAGTCTCTTTTATCAATTGAATTTCAGTTTGCATCTTGCAAATTTCTTGGTCAATTTTATTGGCTTGCAGAAGAATTTTTTCGGAAGTTCTTATTATCTAAGGAATTGCGATTCCTTGCAGAAGGTTTTGATTTCGATCAGGCCTTAGTTACTATTTCGCTGCGTTACTTTACATCAATAGAAGATTAGAGAAGAGAGAATGTAAAAGTTAAAATATTTATGATAAAACCTATTTTTGATTGATTTTTTTGTAAATATGTTAACATTATAAGGGCATAATGAATATTTTTTTTGTAAATATATTTACATTATAAGGGTATAAATGTCTCAAATATTGTTTAAAAATTGTCATTTATGGAATGAGATTTTTAATTTGGAACAGACCAAAAAGAAAAATAAGACTCTTGAAGTGGAACGGAGGGAGTAATAAATTAAAAACTACATACTCTACATTAGAAGAAGGATATAGTTATTTTTATTTTTTTTATTTGCTTGAACAAGAAAGATATAGTTATTGAACTCCATATGATTGTATTGTCTACATGGATTGCCCATACTCCAAAGCACACTAATACGTAAGATGTCAATATATTTAGTTTATTCTTTTCATTATCTGCTTACAATATAATAAATCCTATTGTAATCCTTATTCCTTGATTATTTTTAAATTAATTTTTTATTTTATAATAAATGTTATAAATATTTTTATGTGTTCAAATAAATATACATTGAAACTAAACAATAATTTTAATGTCATAAATCCACGATAAAAATAAAATATAAACGTATAAGCATTTTCTTAAAATTTTATAAATCAATTATATAACACTTATTATTGAAGAAAAAAAATGTGATATTGAGCTATTTTACATGATACTACCTTTGTCTCACCTCAATGTAGGCCATTATCGGACAGGAAGATTAAGAAGTAAGTATATACATTGAAAAATATTGCAAGTATAATGAGTGAGTGAGATTTACAATAGAAATATATATTTAAATTTATAATACGAAAAATGGGGGTAAGATTAATATAATAATAATAAAAATAATTCCTTTTCGAAGGGGAAATTAACGCCCTTCAAACGAATAAGTGTACAAATTAAGTTGGGATGGAAGTTTATGTTTAATTGAAAGAATTACTATTACAATACGTAAAATTTAAGAAAAAACGCGTTTCTCTTTACTGTATGGCGAAACGGGCTTTTTAATATTCAGAAACCTTCAAAATGAATATCCAGAAACCTTCAAAATGAATATTCTGAAACCTTCAAAATGAATATCCAGAAACTATTAAATGAATATCTAGAACTACCAAATTGAATATTCAGAAACACACAATTGACCATGTTCAGAAACTATAAAATGAGTATCCAGAAACCTTCAAATGTATATCCAGAAATCATCAAATGAATATCCAGAAACATTCAAAATGAGTATCCAGAAACATTCAAAATGAGTTTCTGGATATTCATTTTGAAGGTTTCTGAATATTCATTTTGAAGGTTTCTGGATATTGAAAAACCCGTTTCTCCATACAGTAAGGAGAAACGCGTTTCTCGCCAGACCAACTCATTACAATATACCTCTGTTATACGTGAGTTTAGATTTATTTATTTATTCATTTGTTTCACATGAATATAAATTATTTATATTATATTTTAGTTATGAGTTTATTACAAAAAACTCACTAAAAAAGATGGCATTTACAAAAAAAAAAATGTAAGATGAAAAATTACAAAAACTACTTTTTTTATGTTTTTTTTACAAAAAACTTTTTTTTTTGTTTTTTTTAATCAGTTTTGGTCAAACAACTGATAATTGCAGTTATCAGTTGTTCAAACAAGTGATAATTTCAGTTATCAGTTGTAAACAAGTGATAACTGAAATTATCAGTTGTTTGAACAAAACTGATACAAAAAAAAATTAATTTTTTTTGTAATTTCAAATTTATGTGTTTTTTTTTTTTTTTTGTAATTTTCATTATTCTAAAGTAGTTTTTTGTAATTGCCACTTTAGTTATTGTATCCAAAATTTTGATTAATTATACTCCTATGATTAAAAAATTTGGGAAAGTGGAGAATCAAGAATGAGATAGGCGGAAGATATGTGCACGTGTGAGTGGGCAACCGTCTGGATTCGAGGATTACTAGGACAAGATACGCGCTGGTTACGTAATGCTTAGTTACACACAGTAAACTCTTATCATTAGTTATTAGTTAGTACTAGATTGACTCCCGTGCGATGCACGAGGCATTATTATTCAAAAGAGAAAAATTAAAATAAAATAAATCAAGAAATCAATTAATTTATACATTATGAAATAATTTCTTAAAGGCTACATTGTCAGGACATGAAAATTAGAAAATAATAAAATAAAAAAGAAATTTTAAGGAATATGCATTTCTTTAGATACAAATCTGTAGTATTTTATCAATTTAAAAAGGAATTGAAAAAGAAGCAAAAAATAATTAACAAATTTATATTTAAAAAAGAGGAATTTTTTTATTTGTCCACATCAAATGAAAAAGTCTATTTAAAGAGGAAAAAAATTATGAAATTTCGTGAAAAAAAAATGTTTTTTACACCAAAGGTTTTTTTATTTTTTTAATAAAACAATTATTTAATCATATATACTTTGTATATACACAATATTATTTTTTTATTTTTTTAATTATAAATGTTAATAAAAAAATTAATTAATCATATATTATTTGTAAATACAGAATAATTTATTTTTTAGTTAAAATGGGCCAATAGCATGGGCCAAGGCCATGGGCGAGGGCCACTACGCCAATATGACTATGCCTTGGCCAACTTGAGCATTATAAAGGGAAGGGATAACAATTTTGCTTGGTTTTTATTCGATGTGGGATAAATGCATTCAAGGCCCATGGCTAAGGCCAAGGCCGGCCACGGCCGAGCCAAGGCAAGGCCACGGCCGAGCCAAGGCCAAGGCCACGGCCAACCAAGGCAAATTTCGAATTTTTTTTTTTTTTCAAATAAATAGCATCTTGAGTATTTTTTTATTTTGTATAAAAATATTATTTATTTTTGACAAATAATAAAAATAAGTGACAATATTTGTTAGATAAATAAGAAAATTATATTTAAAAAGTGGTTTTTTTATCCAAATCAAATGAATATATATATGTATATACACAATGATTTTTAAAATACACAATGATTTTTTTTATACATATTCAAAATCATTTCAACTCATCATCCTATACCCCATCACTTTTATTTTATTTTGTATTTTTTTTATTAATGAAATTATTATTATTATTATTATTATTATTATTATTATTATAATTTGTAATTAAAAAATTTACTTCACACTTAATTAATTTTTACTAAAAAGGAATTGAAAAAGAAGTAAAAAATAATTAACAAACTTATATATAAAAAAGAGGAATTTTTTTATTTGTCCACATCAAATGAAAAAGTCTCTATTTAAAGAGGAAAAAAATTATGAAATTTCGTGAAAAAAAAATTGTTTTTTACACCAATTTTATTTTAATTTTTTTAATAAAACAATTATTTAATCATATATACTTGGTATATACACAATATTTTTTTTTAATTTTTTTAATTATAAATGTTAATTAAAAAATTATTTAATCATATATTATTTGCAAATACAAAATAATTTTTTTTTTTAGTTGAAATGGGCCAATCGCATGGGCCAAGGCCATGCGAGGGCCGTGGCGACCATGATGACAATGCCTAGGCGAACTTGAGCATTATAAAGGGAAGGGGTAACATTTTGGTTTGGTTTGTAATCGATGTGGGATAAAATGCTCTAGGCCACACCCAAGGCCAAGGGCCAAGGCCACGGCCGGCCAAGGCAAGGCCAATTTCGAATTTTAATTTTTTTTTTATTTTTTTACAAATAAATAGCATCTTAAATATTATATTTTTTATTTTGTATAAAAAAATATTATTTATTGTTGACAAATAATAAAAATAACTGACAATATTTTTTAGATAAATAAGAAAATTATATTTATTATATATATATATATATATATATATATATATATATATATATATATATATATATATATATATATATATGTATATATATATTATATTAAATAATCATATATACTTTGTAAATACACAATGATTTTTTTTATACATATTCGAAATCATTTCAACTCACCATCCTATACCCCATCACTTTTATTTTCTTTTTTATATTTTTTTTAATAATGAAATTATTATTATTATTATTATTATTATTATTATTATAATTTGTAATTAAAAAATTCTCTGTTTAAAGTGGAAAAATTATGAAATTTCGTGAAAAAATATGTTTTTTACACCAAATTTTTTAATTATAAATGTTAATAAAAAATTATTTAATCATATATTATATGTAAATACAAAATAATTTTTTTAGTTAAAATGGGCCAATAGCATGGGCCAAGACTACATAGGCAAGAGGCCAAGGCCGTAGGGCAAGTGGTCATGGCCGGCCAAGATGACAATACCTAGCCAACTTGAGCATTATAAAGGGAAGGGGTAACATTTTGGTTTGGTTTGTAATCGATGTGGGATAAAATGCTCTGCAAAGCCACGCCTGCAAGGCCAGTGGCCAAGGCCACGGGCCAAACCAAGGCAGCCAAAGCGAGGCCAGCGCCACTGGCCGAGCCAGGCTTGAGCCAAGTGCCAGGCCAACAAGGCCAATTTCGAAATTTTTTTTTTTTTTTTTTTTTTTTTACAAATAAATAGCATCTTAAATATTATATTTTTTATTTTGTATAAAAAATATTATTTATTTTTGACAAATAATAAAAATAAGTGACAATATTTTTAGATAAATAAGAAAATTATATTTAAAAAGAGGTTTTTTTTTATCCAAATCAAATGAATATATATATATATATATATATATATATATATATATATATATATATATATATATATATATATATATATATATATATATATATATGTATGTATATATACATGTATATATATAATATATTAAATAATCATATATACTTTGTAAATACACAATGACTTTTTTTAAACATATTCAAAATCATTATTATTATTATAATTTGTATGAAATTATTTTATTTTAGTTATTATATGAAATATAATCCTAAGTCAAGTCAAGGCCTAAGCCATTGGCAGCCAATGGCCAAATCAGCCAATATCAATGCCTAATCCCCTTGGCTTAAGCCTCATTATATAACAAAGACAAGCCTAAAACTTTTGTATTTTTTTCATGTGGGATAAAACCAAGGCCAAGTCCACGGCCAAGTGCCACGGCCAAGTGCCACGGCCAAGGCCAAGCATGATTTCCCACATTGAAAAAAAAAAGAATGAAAAATGGCCTAGGTATATAATGAGCCATTATATACCTAGGCAACCTATTTTCTTTTGATTATTTTTCGATGTGGGATAACTCCCAAGGCCATGCCCGGCCACGGGCGAGCCAAAGCAAGGCCACGGCCATCCAATGCAAGGCCACGACCGAGCCAAGGCCCAAGTCAACGTCCAATTTAAAAATTTTTTGTTTCAAATAAATCCCTTGGCTTAAGCCTCATTATATAACCAAGACAAGCCTAAAACTTTTGTATTTTGTCCATGTGGGATAAAACCAAGGCCAAGGCCAAGCATGATTTCCCACATTGAAAAAAAAAAATGAAAAATGGTCTTGGTATAATGAGTCATTATATACCTAGGCAACCCATTTTTTTTAGATTATTTTTCGATGTGGGAAAACTCCCAAGGCCACATGCCAAGGCCATGCCCGGCAAGGGGGAGGCAAAGCAAGGCCACGGCCATCCAAGGCAAGGCCACGGCCGAGCCAAGGCCCAAGTCACCATCCAATTTTAAAAAATTTTGTTTCAAATAAATAATATCTTAATATTTATATTTTTTATTCTGTATAAAAAAAAATATTTTATTTGACACATAATAAAAATAAGTGGCAATATTTTTTGGATATATATATGAATTTATCATCATCCTATACCCCATCAAATTTATTTTATTTTGTAATCATTTTTTAGTATATAATTATTAATATTATTAATATCATTTATAATTAAAATATTTACTTCACACTTAAGTAAAATTTTCACTGAAAAGAAATTAAAAAAATAGGAAAGGATAATTAACAAATGTATATTTAAAATTGGGGATTATTTTTCTTTGTCCAAATCCAAATGAAAGAATTATCTAGTTAAAGAGAAAAAAAAAATATGAAGTTAGGTGAAAAAATGAAATTAAAAAATAATAAATAAAAAATAGAATTTTTTTTATTATGATTTATAATAAAAAAAAAAAATTCTGACTTCATTACTTTGTACTAAAAAAAATGAAATAATTATTAAAGGATAATTAATAAAGTAATATTTTTACAAAAGATTTTTTTTTTTTCAAATGAAATAAAATAAGTGTCCAATTAAAGAGAAAATAATTAATAAATTTTGATTTATCCAAATAAAGAGTTAAGTAAAAGCCTTTTTTTTTTCCAAAGGAGACCTTTTTAAGGAAAATTGTAACAATTGTTTTGTCCGGATCCGACCCGCTTTTTTAAGGTCAATACCCGAAACCGACCCAAAATGACCCTATCCGAGCCCCGATCCAATTCGAGGCCAAGGGCGAGGGCGAGGTCATGGGCCAAGGCCACGTGCAAGGGCCACGGCCGGCCTAGGTGAAATGCAATGGCCGCCTTAAGTATTTATAAGGGAGGATAACTTTTTTTTGTTTCAAACCTATGTGGGATAAAAACCCCACTGTTAGCCACGGCAAAGCTGGGGCCAAGGCCGAGCCACGGCCAAGGCCAAGGCGTGCCAAGGCTCGCCAAGGCCCAAGGCCTTTTCTCATTTTCAATTTCAACTTTGCCATGTAGTGAAAAGTCTAAAATGCCCCTCAAAGCCCCTTTAATTACCAAAACCTTGTTTTTATATATTGATAGATTAGCCGCATTCAAGTCACCGAAGCTCTTTTAAATATACTCCCTCCCCGATTCATTAATAACTTCATTTTTTATTCAAAATAGCATTTTGTTAGAAGTTTTATCTTTCCTTTTTTGGCAAACAATTTTTACTATTTTCTCCACTTATTCTCTCTCCTATTTCACTATTACACTCACAACACTTTTCAAATTTACTATTTCCTCCACTCATTCTCTCTCATATTTTACTATTACACTCACAACATTTTCTCCGCCCTTAATTTGCGTGCCGAACCTAAAATGGTGAAGTAATTACTGGGACGGAGGGAGTATAATATATTTCTTTCGTTACAGTATAAACTATACTCCCTCCGTCCCGCCCGAAAGGGCACAATTTTCTTTTTTGGGCGGCCCATTTGAAAGGACACAATCCAAAAATGAAATTTTTTTATTACTTCTTTATTTGTGAGATCCACTTGTCATACTCTCACAATAAATATCCACTAACTATTCCCTACCCCACTTTCTCTTTCCTACATCACCTTTCACTCACAACCAATGTTCTAAAAAGCGCTAGGCGGATTCTAGGCGGCGGAGTCGTGCCTAGCGCCTAGGCGGGGACTAGTCGGAATTAGTCGGGACCTAGGCGGGACTTAGAACTAGGCGTTGGAGAGGGGCCTAGGCGCCCTTAGGCGGGGTCTTTTAGAACACTGCTCACAACATTTATTCCACTATACACTTTTTCTCTTTCCTACATTACTTTTCTTAATTTCCGTGCAAGATACAAACTTTGCCCTTTCGGACGGGACGGAGGGAGTACATTTTTTTATTATATGTATCATTATAAATTACACATTTTTTAAAATAAAAATATTTTATTACTTTTATATTAATGGGACCGACATGTTATACTTACAACAATAATTCAATTATTATTTTTAACTCATTTTTCTCTCTCTTATCTTACTTTATTTACTCACAACACTTACTCCATTACATTTTTTCGTGATTCTTGTGTAAACAATAACTGAGAAGGTTATAGTGGGACGGATGAAGTATATACTCCCTGCGTCCCACTCGACTTGGGATAATTTGTCATTTTGGGTGTCTCATTCGACTTAAAACATCCCAAAATGACAAATTTATATTATTTTTATAATAAATGAGACTTACTTGTTATACCCACACTAACAATTTTCTTACTATACCTCCCGCTCATTCTCTCTTATTTTATTTTCTATACTCACAATCTGCTAGACTCATTCTCTTTTCTTTTAGAGGTGGTCTCCCATGAGAACAAGGGGATCCGTCTCATGCATGAGACGGATCGACCCATGACCCATGGGGCATGATCCGTTACGTGGCAGCCTCTTATAGGCCAATTTTTTTTCTTTCCAGGATCCATGGGTCCGACTATTACTTTAATGTATACAAACTATTACTTTACATGTATTACTTTAATGTATACAAACTATTACTTTATATGCATAGGGAAAAATACTATTACTTTTCTGTATATATGTATTACTTTAATGTATACAAACTATTACTTTATATGCATACAATTATTACATCATGTTATAGTAACTATTACTTTTCACAAATCAAAAAAAAAAAAAATATAAAATATTTTTTTTTGGGCCTATGAGAGGCTGCCACGTGTCAGGGTCGAACCCATGGGTCCTGGAGCAATTTTTTTGGGCGGGTCATGGATCTGACCAGTCTCTTGGGCCTATGAGAGGCTGCCACGTGGCAGGGTCGCGCCCCTGGGTCATGAAGCAGGTTCAATGGGCTGGGTCATGAGTCAAAAATGACCCGTCTCATCCATGAGACGGATCATAGTGTTCTCATATAAGTTTTTGTCTTTCTTTTATTATAATAATATTTGTTAATCCCCATAATGGGAATGAAAATTCTGAGTTGGATGGGATGAAGTGAGTATAAATTTGACCCCCTAAACTTCACAAAATTTTAAATTATATTTAAAATTTGGAAATAAAATAAAAGCTGTGTAGTGTAAGTATGACAAAATTTGAAAAAGTTTTAAGCAAAATAAATATACGATGAACCTTAATATCAATTTTCCTAGTATAACTTGTAAATTCATTGTTGGACAATTGTGTAAACTTCTTCAAGAACTTAACAGAAAAACTGACTGAGAAAGAAACAGAGATTGAAAACAAACAAAATTAAGTCGAGTCTTGTATTAAATACAATCTCCGTAAGAAGTTATTGCCCCGCACAGGTGCTTACGGTTTGAATGGCAATCTTCTAGTAAGATAAAACGACTTACAAGTAAATGATAGGAGCACTCCAAATCAATTACTCTAACGAACAACACTTTGTTTTGAACTTTGGACTTTGAAGGATTGAATGCATCAATATGCAATGATTTGGGTATGTTTTTCTATCTTACTAGAGGGTAGGGAGACTCAAATGACTGTATCTATAAATTGAAATTCGGAGGGGAAGTATATAAAGAGAGTCAAAGGGTTTGGTGGATTTTCCCTTGAAAAGTCACAACTTTTCGGGTATAACAGCACTTTGCACGGCCGTGTCCAATGAACTGCACGGCCGTGCAAGGCAATATGCACGGTCGAGTTCATGGCTCAGCGCGGTCGAGTGGCAAGGCAAGGCACAGTGCACGGCCGTGTCCTAGACACTTGCACGGCCGTGCGAAGCTTCTTCGGCACGCTTTCGTCGGCCCTTTAGCCACAACAACAAGTCCACACCAATTTTGGGACCAACCCAAAACACACTTTGACCCAATATTTAAGTTACAAATCATTTGTCATTAATTTCTCATTCACACGGAAATGGTTTTGAGACATTAAATGAGTTATATATAATCTACAACAAATGTAGATTACCATTTGTAACTAGTTCCGTTAACACATAACGAACTTCCGTTAGAAACTAGATCAACGTTAAGTTAGACTTAACTTTCCGTTATCCATTTCCAACAATCCCCACATGAATGACAATTAATGCATGTATGCAAATTCGTCCAAAGTTCCTATTAACTATTATTACATCGGGATAGATAGCTTGTGGCCTTGAATCTTCCACTAGTGAAATATTATCGGATATACTAGCCATTTGGTAGCGAGTCGCTTTGAACCAAATGAATGTCGGGTGTATACCAAGACAATAATACTCACATAATAACAGCTCTAACAATTGTTGTTCTCACGTTTTGTCCATTTTGGCCCTGGACCGTATCTCATTCATAAGCGTTCATTTAGAGGCGGCCTAATTACCTCTCGCTTATATAGGTGATTCTCACTATAAGGAGTATCATGCACTACTCCACCCGAAGGTATATAAATCATTAAAAGTTTTCTCAACTTATCCTTACCACCGCCGTATGTGCTTGTACTTGGATGTTCGGGAATGAGTATTCAACATCTCCAAAGGTTAATAAACCGAGTTGTTGTTTCCAAGTAATTCTACTAGAACTTATAATTTGGTTGTCTCATTGAACCAAGGGCACGGGATCTCCATTTCTCAAGGTTGAGTGTCCGCTATAAGTTCTTTTGTTGTGGGTTTTAAACCCAGTCCCCTTAACAGTTTATACAGTTGATCTCGATTTATACATTTGGTAAACGGATCCGCTAAGTTATCACATGATTTCACATAATTAATAGTGATAACGCCATTCTTGATCAAGCTGCCTAATGGTATTGTGTCTACGACTAATATGTCTAGATTTACCATTGTACATACTATTCTCGTGCCCTTCCAATTGCCGATTGACTATCACAATGGACTAGTACGACAGAGTACGTGTTTGTTCCAACAAGGAATATCCTCCAGGAAGTTCTTTAGCCATTCTCGCTTCTTCCCGCCTTTATCCAAAGCTATAAACTCGAGATTCCATCGTGGATCCGGCTATACATGTTTGTTTGGAGGATTTCCATGACACTCGCTCCTCCACCTATTGTGAATACATATCCACTTGTGGACTTAGAGTCTTTTTGTGTCCGATATCCAATTGGCATCACAAGTATCCTTCTAATACCGCTGGATATTTATTGTAAAGTATCCCATGGTTTAATGTATACTTTAAATATCTTAGTACTCTCATTAGTGCTTTCCAATGATCAAGACTAGGATTGCTTGTGAACCTACTTAGTTTGCTTACCGAATATGCAATGTCCTGGACGAGTACAATTCGTTAAGTACATCGATCGCCAATTATTCTTGCATATTCCGGTTGAGAAACCGGGTTCCCTTTGTTCTTGGCTAAATGTAGAGCCAAGTCTACGGAGTGTCTTAGCCGGAGGGTCATCAAAGACATTGAATTTCCGAAGAACATTCTCTAGGTAATGGGATTGTGAAAGAACTAATCCTTCGATGTTCTAGAGATCTTTATCCCTAATATTACATCGCCTAACCCTACGTCTTTCATGTCAAAGTTCTTCTTTAACATGCCTTTGGTATTCATGATCAAATCATGATTACTTCCCATTATGAGCATGTCGTCTACATAAAGACAAACGATAACGAATGATTCGAGATGTTCCTTTAATGTAGACACACTTGTCAAATTCATTGATCTTGAATCCATTCGATAACATGGTTCTATCGAACTTCTCATGCCATTGTTTAGGTGCTTGTTTTAGTCCATACAAGGACTTTACGAGTTTACACACCTTCCTTTCTTTACCAGGAACCACAAACCCTTCGGGTTGTTCCATGTAAATTTCTTCATCAAGTTCTCCATTTAGGAAAGCAGTCTTCACATCTATTTGGTGTATCTCAAGATTATGCACCGCCGCAATAGCTATGAGAACACGAATTGATGTGATCCTTGTGACAGGGGAGTATGTATCAAAGAAATCATATCCCTCTTTCTGTCTAAAGCCTTTGGCAACTAGCCTAGCTTTGTACTTATCGATTGATCCATCCACCTTATACTTCCTTTTAAGGATCCATTTGCAACCTAATGGTTTGCAACCTGGAGGGAGATCAACTAATTTCCAAGTGTTGTTGAGCATTATGGATTCAATTTCGTTGTTAATAGCTTCTTTCCAGAACGAACTATCTGGACCGGATAAAGCTTCTTTAACGATTCTTTGGTTCGTTTTCTAACATGTAAGATAGAAAATCAGGACCAAAAGACTTTTCCACTCTTGTCCTTTTGCTACGTCTCGGTTCTTCATCTTCTATTTGAGAAGGACCGGTTGTAGACTCATATGTTCTCTTACTAGAACCTACATCTTTCCTGTCCTTAACCGGAAAAATGTTTTCAAATAATACCGCATTCCTTGATTCTATAGTAGTTCCTACATGCATATCAGGAATGTCCGATTTGTGCACTATGAAACGGTAGGCACTACTATTATTGGCATATCCAATAAAGACACAGTCAATGGTCTTTGGACCAATCTTGACTTATTTCGGCTTAGGTACTTCAACCTTGGCCAAACACCCCCACACTTTAAGGTATTTAAAACATGGCCTACGATTATGCCATAATTCATAGGGCGTTTTATCAATACCTTTCTTGGGTATTTTATTAAGAACATAATTAGAAGTGAGTATTGCTTCCCCCACAAGTTGTCGGGTAAGCCTGAACTTATCAAAAGCGCGTTCATCATGTAACGACCCTAACCCTAGGCACTAATTTAACATCTTATTGTGCGCTTTTAATATTATCGTTAATATTGTGTGTTCATTTTTTATTTTAGATTACTTATATTAGGATGAGATAATTGAGAAAATTAAATAAAGCCAATGGGGAAAGTATAACAATTGACAATAAATAAATGTAAGTAGTTAGGCTTTAAATTGTGTAGGGGAAAAGAAATAAAATATTGACAATTTTAAATTATGGTATGGGGGACCATACTTTTGTTGACTTCTTTTCCCCAAAATTTCTCCTTGGACCGGCCCCCCTCCCCCATACTCTCTCTTTACCATTTTTTTATACTTCTCCCTTTATCATTTTCCACACTCCACCTCTCCTCCTTCTTCATCTTCTACTTCTTCCCTTTCTCTCTCTCAACTTTCCATGGAAGCCATTGTTGAAGCTTCATCTTCCAAAGCTCCTTCCAAGTTCAAATCTTCACCATTTTTAGATCCGAGAGCACTTTTGTAATCGGGAGACCAAGAGGAGTTCATCAAGCTCAAGAAATCCATGATCCATCTCTTATTCTAATGTGAGTTATTATGACTTCCTTTCTTTGTATGCTCATCAATGATTTGATGTTGTTATTGTTATTAAATGATTGTTTAATGCCTTAGAATGATAGTATTGTTCATAAAGGTTGATTAAGAATGTAAGAAAGTGGATTGAACTAGATTTAGAAACTAAGTGTGAAATGTGATATTGTGATGGTTGAATGAGTAGTAAATCCAAGAGTGAGTAACCTAGGTTGATGTTATTTTGGAGATTTAAATGATCTATAATGATATGGATGAAGTTAGTAAACCTTTTTATGTTCACAAAATAGAGAAAACTTGGGTTGGGATAAATTGGTATAGCTACATAGGTATTTCCAGCCTTGTTACGGATGCAGGTTCAGGGCACGAGTCGTGCCCTGTGGCACGAGTCGTGCCTTGGATGGGGACGAGTCGTGACATGGATTAAAGGGAAGTCGTGCCTAGTGGGGACGCCTGATTCTGAGGAAGGCCAAAGGGGCACGAGTCGTGCCCTGGGGCACGAGTCGTGCCCTGACCTGGTGACATTGGGTCAACTTTGGAGCTGTTTAAACCTAATCGAACTAGAATCAAAATGAAATCTCTTTAACCTAGATTAAAGTAGAATACTTTGGCTACACAATGACATCTTAAGTGATCAAAATGGAATTGTGGAGGTAGTTTAAATATTGTCCCGAAAATGGTTGATAGGTTTGATTTGTAACTTCATCAAAATAGTTCCAACTTGGGAAATAGATCTTGAACTTTTATTAAGGTTGTTCGAGGTGGTATAATAATTATGTAAGAATGGTTTACGATTCATAGTGGCCTTACTTACTCCATATCTTTGGTGAGTAGTTTGCACTAGAGTAAAAGCTATAGGTTTCACTATTGAGCTAATTGGTAATGGGTATGTATCACTTTGTGGCATGGTTATTCCAAGTTGTGGAATTATTGATTATATGGTTACCTTAATATCCTAAGTATGGACTATTTGACAAGTGTTATGTGGCATCCCAAAGTGTGGATTATGTGTTATATAGTGGTGTTATATCCCAATGGTGGATTATATGGCATGTTGATTTTATGGTATTCCGGTGTGGATTATTTGGCAAGTTATTGCATTGTTATTCCAAGTATGGATATGTTTACTATGTGGTTGTATGGTTATCCCAATTGTGGATTTATTTGTTATCATTCATATTTATTGATGATACTATGCATAGTGTATTACTTAAATGTTGCATTATGGTATTGATTGGCATGAGTATACATTACCATGTTGTTATATTGTTATCCCGTTTTGTGGATTATCTCAAGTATCTATCATGTGCTTGAGCGTGTTTATGTTCGGGTGGGTATGATGGATTTCAATCAATTATTGATTTGTTCAATAAGTGATTGAAGGTTCGTCATACCGGTGACCCTTCCCCACTCTGTGGCCACGGAGTGGGGGCCGTGCTAACGACTGTATTGACCCAAAAAGCTTTACTGCACTGTTGCGATCGTTGTAAGGAGGGACGATATTATTGTTGGATACTCTAATATAGGTATCCTTTCTTATATGGATGGTCCGGGGTATGAGTCCTATAAGAGGTGAATGTGCCTGAGGCAATTCACCAAAGAGTGGAGTTTTACTCCCACGCGTTGTACGACTTATTGTTCGCATCGGGAAAAGGTAAAATGAGGTAACGTAAGGTGTTTACCGCTTTCATAATGTGTTAAGTGTTGCCATGCTATGTGTTGCATCTTGTTTGGCATCTTGTCGCATCCATAATAGCTCATTGAGATTTATTCTCACCCCTCTCCCTTTACCTTTTAGATCCCGAGACAGTGGACCGGCCAAGTAAGGGCGGAAAGGAGTTGGATGTGGTATTTTGGGTTTGTCGGGGTACGTATAGGTCGGAGTAGAAATTGTGTATTGATATAATTCTTTTAAAGGGTTTGTATTTATAAACTTTAATCTTATTTTATATTCAACATCTTTTTGTAAATCATTTATTACTTTTGGAGTTGGTCAACTCTTCCCCCAGTGTAGAAAGTAGTAGAGTTATTTTTGAAATGGGTATGTAAATGGTGTAGCGTTTGAAAGTTAAATCAAAGTTTTTAAAAGTTTAGGAAATTTGGGTTAGTTTGAGGACGCTCCACTCGGGACACGTTTAGGTTCCGGTCGGGTCCTCACAGCTTGGTATCGCAGCTCGGTTAGAGTTCACGGGTAGAGTCTAGGCGAGCGAGAGTGTGTGATAACCGACGTCGAGAGTTTAATGCGGGAATTTGTTCAAAGACAGAAAATGATATTGACCAACCAAGGAATCAAGGAAAGGTGAGTTTTGGAAAGATAGATTTCCCCACCATCATTTGAGGTATTTTACCTGTCTCAGGAGTTAGGATTCATACTTTCATAAATCTTCGTTCATTCGTTCTCAGGTGGCATTACATTTCATCTTTTATTTGCATAATTGGCCTAAGAGTTGCCTTATGTGTTGGAGGTTCTACTCCGATGGGGTCGTACCTCGAATCATCCTTAATTATCTTGGTAATTGTGATTAAGTGGGCATGTATTGCCGGTGGATTTGGTCGAGTACCTATCCGTGAATCATCGTTATGTTAACCTGAATTATTTTAATAGTTGTTGGTTTGAGGAGGACTGTCGCAAGAAGCGAGTCTCCTTATCTACGTTTGATTTACCTCTGTGTGTAATTGAGTCGGGTAATTTATTAATTGATATTATGTCACAATCGCGTAATTGTCGAAAGTCTGGCCTAATTAAGAGTGATTTATGGTCAGCAGCACTCATGCGCGTGAGTCATTATACATTGGTGTCTCGTGGGGAGACTAGAAATATGGGACTAGTATTGGAAAGTGATAGTCTAAGTGGGATTATATGGGTTATAAAATATCGCGAGTACGAGATCTTATAGAACCAATATATCTTTGCCTTATGTGCTATTAGTTGATTAAGTGGTGTTTTCTAGGTGAGTTTCAAAATGGGTTTTCATCAGGTATCATACCAGGATATTGAGATTTGGAATTGCTATAAGGTATTATTTTGGCATTCGGATTCCTAGATAAAGGACACTAATTGGGATGATGGACTTGATGATTCATATTGGGAAAGTATTTGATAAAGAAGATAATGAGCTTAGTGAATCTCCATAAGGGTAAGTTGTTACTATAATTAGAAAAGATGATACTTGGTGGTTATTTATAAGGTTATAGAGATCTTAAATAGGTAACTGTGAAGAATAAGTATTCGTTAGCACTTGTTGACGATTTGTATGATCGATTTTAGAAACTAGTAGGATACTCAATGGTTATTAGTTAAATTTTTCGGAGTGTTACAATTACAGTGAAAATTTGCTTAAAGGATGTACTTAAGATAACATTTATATATATAGTATGACCGTTTTGATTTGTGGATTGTGTATTAGTGATGGAGCGGTAAATAGGGAAAATGCAAAGAAGTATAATAGATACGATTATTGGTGACTTAAAGGATCAACTTCGGAATTGGTGAAAAATGCATATGGTTTGTTTTGAGAGATGATTATCATTAGTTGAGGAAATAAAATGAGGATAAATCTTATTGGAAGACGGGATACTTTAGGATGATTACACCGTATAGATTGACTTAGTTACGTGAATCATATGAGGGATTAGCGTGATGCTTGAAAGATATTGACGTCATACGGATTTCGAGTTGTTGATGGTTATTGAGAGTTAAGTTAGATTATATCGTAATGTTTAATCGAAATTTGGGAATGATTGATATATGTGAAGTTCTAATTATATTTTCTTATTTAGAAAATTATGGTATTTAATTGGGAACTAGATGTTGCAATACGTTGTTACTAAGTACAATACCAATATTAAAGGTAGGGAATAGATGACTCAAACTAAGTAAAAGTGTTGAATATACAACTTGAGGAATTATCGAATTGAGGATGATTTACCTAGTTTATAAGCTTAATGATTGTTTAGTGTTATTTATCGGAAATAGTAATAGTATGGCAAGATTGTGTTTTCTTATAGAGAAATTAACTAAGTATAAATATTATAAGTGGTGGCTATAATATAAATAGAGGTCAAACAAGAATATTATGTTGGTATTGTTTAATTGTGTTTAACAATTGAAAGTGTGTGTTGAACTTCGGTGTGAGCATTTGTACCCTTCGGGGATAATTGATTTAATAAGGTCGGTGAACCGTTTTTGTGTACATTAAAATCTGTGAGTAATTTAACTATCTACAACTGGTATGGGACGGTTGTAGATAATTAAATCACTCGAGTTATTTTTGGTAGCTTATCAATCTTTTGAAAATTTCTTAAGAGTGTGAGTGGTTTAGTTAATTAAAACTGGTATGGGACAGTTTTAAATAAATAAACCATTCGAGTCTCATTTGATCTCATTTTATCTATTCTTGGAATTTTGAAAGATGTTGTAAATTTTCGAAAGATTGGTTATTTTAAAGATATAGTTCGTACAAAAGCAAGTTAAAAAGGCAACCTAGTTTCCTATATTGATTAAGTATATTAAAGTTGTGATCCGAGAAATGATTTGATAAATGTGGGGTTATTATTGTGTCGGTCACAATAGACTCGATTTTGTTTTGGAGTTGGATCGGCTCCCGTTGTGTGGCTGACCAACCCTTCAATTTGAATATTGATTTGTCACTAGGCATGAATATAATTGTAATATTGAATGGTGATAATAGAAAGTTGAATTGTATTTTCTCCTCGTTATATATATAGCCTGATGAGAGGTTTATTGATGAAGTTCTCATATATGTTAGGGGAATCGTTTAGTTGTATAAACCCCATAGTATTAAATGGATTGGATAGACATCGTTCGGGAAGGTCCTTTTGGGAAGGTAGGAATGCTATTAAGTTTAACCTTGTAAAAAGTTGAGGAATCATTACTTGTTGTTGATGATATGCTACGGGCATGAACAATGGATGTTAGTAGTCATTAGTACGTATGGTTACCAGTGGTTGAGTGCCTATAATAGTAGTTATCATTCTAGCATTGAAATAAAACCGTATGAGGCATAGTTTGGGAAGAAAATATCGATCTCTAATTTGTTGGGGTGAGTTTGGAGAGGCAAGGCCTAAGGAAAATTGGCGCCAGAGTTCGTTAGTCCAATTGAAGTTTTAGAAAGGGTTGGTGATTTGACTTAGAGACTGGCTTGGAGCAGCTTATAGAGTATGTTGGAGTTTTAAAGGTATACATGTAACCGAGGCGGGTTGATCAGTTAGAAAGTGATAGTCAAATTCGGGATGAATTTTCTTTAAGGGGGAGTGAGTGTAACGACCCTAACCCTAGGCACTAATTTAACATCTTATTGTGCGCTTTTAATATTATCGTTAATATTGTGTGTTCATTTTTTATTTTAGATTACTTATATTAGGATGAGATAATTGAGAAAATTAAATAAAGCCAATGGGGAAAGTATAACAATTGACAATAAATAAATGTAAGTAGTTAGGCTTTAAATTGTGTAGGGGAAAAGAAATAAAATATTGACAATTTTAAATTATGGTATGGGGGACCATACTTTTGTTGACTTCTTTTCCCCAAAATTTCTCCTTGGACCGGCCCCCCTCCCCCATACTCTCTCTTTACCATTTTTTTATACTTCTCCCTTTATCATTTTCCACACTCCACCTCTCCTCCTTCTTCATCTTCTACTTCTTCCCTTTCTCTCTCTCAACTTTCCATGGAAGCCATTGTTGAAGCTTCATCTTCCAAAGCTCCTTCCAAGTTCAAATCTTCACCATTTTTAGATCCGAGAGCACTTTTGTAATCGGGAGACCAAGAGGAGTTCATCAAGCTCAAGAAATCCATGATCCATCTCTTATTCTAATGTGAGTTATTATGACTTCCTTTCTTTGTATGCTCATCAATGATTTGATGTTGTTATTGTTATTAAATGATTGTTTAATGCCTTAGAATGATAGTATTGTTCATAAAGGTTGATTAAGAATGTAAGAAAGTGGATTGAACTAGATTTAGAAACTAAGTGTGAAATGTGATATTGTGATGGTTGAATGAGTAGTAAATCCAAGAGTGAGTAACCTAGGTTGATGTTATTTTGGAGATTTAAATGATCTATAATGATATGGATGAAGTTAGTAAACCTTTTTATGTTCACAAAATAGAGGAAACTTGGGTTGGGATAAATTGGTATAGCTACATAGGTATTTCCCTTGTTTCAATTTCGGGTTCGGGGCACGAGTCGTGCCCTATGGCACGAGTCGTGCCTTGGATGGGGACGAGTCGTGACCTGGATTAAAGGGAAGTCGTGCCTAGTGGGGACGCCCGATCCTGAGGAAGGCCAAAGTGGGCACGAGTCGTGCCCTGGGGCACGAGTCGTGCCCTGGCCTGGTGACAGCGGGTCAACTTTGGAGCTGTTTAAACCTAAGCGAACTAGAATCAAAATGAAATCTCTTTAACCTAGATTAAAGTAGAATACTTTGGCTACACAATGACATCTTAAGTGATCAAAATGGAATTGTGGAGGTAGTTTAAATATTGTCCCGAAAATGGTTGATAGGTTTGATTTGTAACTTCATCAAAATAGTTCCAACTTGGGAAATAGATCTTGAACTTTTTATTAAGGTTGTTCGAGGTGGTATAATAATTATGTAAGAATGGTTTACGATTCATAGTGGCCTTACTTACTCCATATCTTTGGTGAGTAGTTTGCACTAGAGTAAAAGCTATAGGTTTCACTATTGAGCTAATTGGTAATGGGTATGTATCACTTTGTGGCATGGTTATTCCAAGTTGTGGAATTATTGATTATATGGTTACCTTAATATCCTAAGTATGGACTATTTGACAAGTGTTATGTGGCATCCCAAAGTGTGGATTATGTGTTATATAGTGGTGTTATATCCCAATGGGTGGATTATATGGCATGTTGATTTTATGGTATTCCTGGTGTGGATTATTTGGCAAGTTATTGCATTGTTATTCCAAGTATGGATATGTTTACTATGTGGTTGTATGGTTATCCCAATTGTGGATTTATTTGTTATCATTCATATTTATTGATGATACTATGCATAGTGTATTACTTAAATGTTGCATTATGGTATTGATTGGCATGAGTATACATTACCATGTTGTTATATTGTTATCCCGTTTTGTGGATTATCTCAAGTATCTATCATGTGCTTGAGCGTGTTTATGTTCGGGTGGGTATGATGGATTTCAATCAATTATTGATTTGTTCAATAAGTGATTGAAGGTTAAATCATCGGTGACCACTTCCCACTCAGCGTGGCCACGGAGCGGGGCCGTGCTAACGATCGTATTGACCCAAAAAGCTTTACGGCACTGCTGCGATCGTTGTAAGGAGGGACGATATTATTGTTGGATACTCTAATATAGGTATCCTTTCTTATATGGATGGTCTGGGGTATGAGTCCTATAAGAGGTGAATGTGCTGGAGGCAATTCACCAAAGAGTGGAGTTTTACTCCCACGTTGTACGACTTATTGTTCGAGACGGGAAAAGGTAAAATGAGGTAACGTAAGGTGTTTACCGCTTTCATAATGTGTTAAGTGTTGCCATGCTATGTGTTGCATCTTGTTTGGCATCTTCCGCATCCATAATAGCTCATTGAGATTTATTCTCACCCCTCTCCCTTCTTGTTTTAGATCCCGAGACAGGTGGACCGGCCAAGTAAGGGCGGAAAGGAGTTGGATGTGGTATTTTGGGTTTGTCGGGTACGTATAGGTCGGCGTAGAAATTGTGTATTGATATAATTCTTTTAAAGGGTTTGTATTTATAACCTTTAATCTTATTTTATATTCAACATCTTTTTGTAAATGATTTATTACTTTCGGAGTTGGTCAACTATTCCCCAGTGTAGAAAGGAGTAGAGTTATTTTTGAAATGGGTATGTAAATGGTGTATCGTTTGAAAGTTAAATCAAAGTTTTTAAAAGTTTAGGAAATTTGGGTTAGTTTGAGGACGCTCCAGCTCGGGACACGTTTAGGTTCCGGGTCGGGGTCTCTCACGGTTGGTATCGAGCTCGGTTAGAGTTCACGGGTAGAGTCTGGCGAGTGAGAGTGTGTGATAACCGACGCCGAGAGTTTAATGCGGGAATTTGTTCAAAGACGAGAAAATGATATTGACCAACCAAGGAATCAAGGAAAGGTGAGTTTTGGAAAGATAGATTTCCCCACCATCATTTGAGGTATTTTACCCGTCTCGTGAGTTAGGATTCATACTTTCATAAATCTTCGTTCATTCGTTCTCAGGTGGCATTACATTTCATCTTTTATTTGCATAATTGGCCTAAGAGTTGCCTTATGTGTTGGAGGTTCTACTCCGATGGGGTCGTACCTCGAATCATCCTTAATTATCTTGGTAATTGTGATTAAGTGGGCATGTATTGCCGGTGGATTTGGTCGAGTACCTATCCGTGAATCATCGTTATGTTAACCTGAATTATTTGAATAGTTGTTGGTTTGAGGAGGACTGTCGCAAGAAGCGAGTCTCCTTATCTACGTTTGATTTACCTCTGTGTGTAATTGAGTCGGGTAATTTATTAATTGATATTATGTCACAATCGCGTAATTGTCGAAAGTCTGGCCTAATTAAGAGTGATTTATGGTTGTGTACTTGCGTGAGTCATTATACATTGGTGTCTCGTGGGGAGACTAGAAATATGAGACTAGTATTGGAAAGTGATAGTCTAAGTGGGATTATATGGGTTATAAAATATCGCGAGTACGAGATCTTATAGAACCAATATATCTTTGCCTTATGTGCTATTAGTTGATTAAGTGGTGTTTTCTAGGTGAGTTTCAAAATGGGTTTTCATCAGGTATCATACCAGGATATTGAGATTTGGAATTGCTATAAGGTATTATTTTGGCATTCGGATTCCTAGATAAAGGACACTAATTGGGATGATGGACTTGATGATTCATCTTGGGAAAGTATTTGATAAAGAAGATAATGAGCTTAGTGAATCTCCATAAGGGTAAGTTGTTACTATAATTAGAAAAGATGATACTTGGTGGTTATTTATAAGGTTATAGAGATCTTAAATAGGTAACTGTGAAGAATAAGTATTCGTTAGCACTTGTTGACGATTTGTATGACTGATTTTAGAAACTAGTAGGATACTCAATGGTTATTAGTTAAATTTTTCGGAGTGTTACAATTACAGTGAAAATTTGCTTAAAGGATGTACTTAAGATAACATTTATATATATAGTATGACCGTTTTGATTTGTGGATTGTGTATTAGTGATGGAGCGGTAAATAGGGAAAATGCAAAGAAGTATAATAGATACAGTTATTGGTGACTTAAAGGATCAACTTCAGGAATTGGTGAAAAATGCATATGGTTTGTTTTGAGAGATGATTATCATTAGTTGAGGAAATAAAATGAGGATAAATCTTATTGGAAGACAGGATACTTTAGGATGATTACACCGTATAGATTGACTTAGTTACGTGAATCATATGAGGGATTAGCGTGATGCTTGAAAGATATTGACGTCATACGGATTTCGAGTTGTTGATGGTTATTGAGAGTTAAGTTAGATTATATCGTAATGTTTAATCGAAATTTGGGAATGATTGATATATGTGAAGTTCTAATTATATTTTCTTATTTAGAAAATTATGGTATTTAATTGGGAACTAGATGTTGCAATACGTTGTTACTAAGTACAATACCAATATTAAAGGTAGGGAATAGATGACTCAAACTAAGTAAAAGTGTTGAATATACAACTTGAGGAATTATCGAATTGAGGATGATTTACCTAGTTTATAAGCTTAATGATTGTTTAGTGTTATTTATCGGAAATAGTAATAGTATGGCAAGATTGTGTTTTCTTATAGAGAAATTAACTAAGTATAAATATTATAAGTGGTGGCTATAATATAAATAGAGGTCAAACAAGAATATTATGTTGGTATTGTTTAATTGTGTTTAACAATTGAAAGTGTGTGTTGAACTTCGGTGTGAGCATTTGTACCCTTCGGGGATAATTGATTTAATAAGGTCGGTGAACCGTTTTTGTGTACATTAAAATCATGAGTAATTTAACTATCTACAACGGGTATGGGACGGTTGTAGATAATTAAATCACTCGAGTTATTTTTGGTAGCTTATCAATCTTTTGAAAATTTCTTAAGAGTGTGAGTGGTTTAGTTAATTAAAACTGGTATGGGACAGTTTTAAATAAATAAACCATTCGAGTCTCATTTGATCTCATTTTATCTATCCTTGGAATTTTGAAAGATGTTGTAAATTTTCGAAAGATTGGTTATTTTAAAGATATAGTTCGTACAAAAGCAAGTTAAAAAGGCAACCTAGTTTCCCTATATTGATTAAGTATATTAAAGTTGTGATCAGAGATGATTTGATAAATGTGGGGTTATTATTGTGTCGGTCACAATAGACTCGATTTTGTTTTGGAGTTGGATCGGCTCCGTTGTGGGCGGCCAACCCTTCAATTTGAATATTGATTTGTCACTAGGCATGAATATAATTGTAATATTGAATGGTGATAATAGAAAGTTGAATTGTATTTTCTCCTCGTTATATATATAGCCTGATGAGAGGTTTATTGATGAAGTTCTCATATATGTTAGGGGGATCGTTTAGTTGTATAAACCCCATAGTATTAAATGGATTGGATAGACATCGTTCGGGAAGGTCCTTTTGGGAAGGTAGGAATGCTATTAAGTTTAACCTTGTAAAAAGTTGAGGAATCATTACTTGTTGTTGATGATATGCTACGGGCATGAACAATGGATGTTAGTAGTCATTAGTACGTATGGTTACCAGTGGTTGAGTGCCTATAATAGTAGTTATCATTCTAGCATTGAAATAAAACCGTATGAGGCATAGTTTGGGAAGAAAATATCGATCTCTAATTTGTTGGGGTGAGTTTGGAGAGGCAAGGCCTAAGGAAAAATTGGCGCCAGAGTTCGTTAGTCCAATTGAAGTTTTAGAAAGGGTTGGTGATTTGACTTAGAGACTGGCTTGGAGCAGCTTATAGAGTATTTTGGAGTTTTAAAGGTATACATGTAACCGAGGCGGGTTGATCAGTTAGGAAGTGATAGTCAAATTCGGGACGAATTTTCTTTAAGGGGGAGTGAGTGTAACGACCCTAACCCTAGGCACTAATTTAACATCTTATTGTGCGCTTTTAATATTATCGTTAATATTGTGTGTTCATTTTTTATTTTAGATTACTTATATTAGGATGAGATAATTGAGAAAATTAAATAAAGCCAATGGGGAAAGTATAACAATTGACAATAAATAAATGTAAGTAGTTAGGCTTTAAATTGTGTAGGGGAAAAGAAATAAAATATTGACAATTTTAAATTATGATATGGGGGACCATACTTTTGTTGACTTCTTTTCCCCAAAATTTCTCCTCGACCGGCCCCCTCCCCCATACTCTCTCTTTACCATTTTTATACTTCTCCCTTTATCATTTTCCACACTCCACCTCTCCTCCTTCTTCATCTTCTACTTCTTCCCTTTCTCTCTCTCAACTTTCCATGGAAGCCATTGTTGAAGCTTCATCTTCCAAAGCTCCTTCCAAGTTCAAATCTTCACCATTTTTAGATCCGAGAGCACTTTTTGTAATCGGGAGACCAAGAGGAGTTCATCAAGCTCAAGAAATCCATGATCCATCTCTTATTCTAATGTGAGTTATTATGACTTCCTTTCTTTGTATGCTCATCAATGATTTGATGTTGTTATTGTTATTAAATGATTGTTTAATGCCTTAGAATGATAGTATTGTTCATAAAGATTGATTAAGAATGTAAGAAAGTGGATTGAACTAGATTTAGAAACTAAGTGTGAAATGTGATATTGTGATGGTTGAATGAGTAGTAAATCCAAGAGTGAGTAACCTAGGTTGATGTTATTTTGGAGATTTAAATGATCTATAATGATATGGATGAAGTTATTAAACCTTTTTATGTTCACAAAATAGAGGAAACTTGGGTTGGGATAAATTGGTATAGCTACATAGGTATTTCCCGGCCTTGTTCAATTCGGGTTCGGGGCACGAGTCGTGCCCCGTGGCACGAGTCGTGCCTTGGATGGGGACGAGTCGTGACATGGATTAAAGGGAAGTCGTGCCTAGTGGGACGCTCGATTACGAGGAAGGCCAAAGGGGCACGAGTCGTGCCCCTGGGGCACGAGTCGTGCCCCGGCCTCGGTGACATCGGGTCAACTTTGGAGGCCGTTTAAACCTAATCGAACTAGAATCAAAATGAAATCTCTTTAACCTAGATTAAAGTAGAATACTTTGGCTACACAATGACATCTTAAGTGATCAAAATGGAATTGTGGAGGTAGTTTAAATATTGTCCCGAAAATGGTTGATAGGTTTGATTTGTAACTTCATCAAAATAGTTCCAACTTGGGAAATAGATCTTGAACTTTTATTAAGGTTGTTCGAGGTGGTATAATAATTATGTAAGAATGGTTTACGATTCATAGTGGCCTTACTTACTCCATATCTTTGGTGAGTAGTTTGCACTAGAGTAAAAGCTATAGGTTTCTCTATTGAGCTAATTGGTAATGGGTATGTATCACTTTGTGGCATGGTTATTCCAAGTTGTGGAATTATTGATTATATGGTTACCTTAATATCCTAAGTATGGACTATTTGACAAGTGTTATGTGGCATCCCAAAGTGTGGATTATGTGTTATATAGTGGTGTTATATCCCAATGGTGGATTATATGGCATGTTGATTTTATGGTATTCGGTGTGGATTATTTGGCAAGTTATTGCATTGTTATTCCAAGTATGGATATGTTTACTATGTGGTTGTATGGTTATCCCAATTGTGGATTTATTTGTTATCATTCATATTTATTGATGATACTATGCATAGTATATTACTTAAATGTTGCATTATGGTATTGATTGGCATGAGTATACATTACCATGTTGTTATATTGTTATCCCGTTTTGTGGATTATCTCAAGTATCTATCATGTGCTTGAGCGTGTTTATGTTCGGGTGGGTATGATGGATTTCAATCAATTATTGATTTGTTCAATAAGTGATTGAAGGTTCGTCATACCGGTGACCCTTCCCACTCTGTGGCCACGGAGTGGGCCGTGCTAACGACCGTATTGACCCAAAAGCTTTACGACACTGTTGCGATCGTTGTAAGGAGGGACGATATTATTGTTGGATACTCTAATATAGGTATCCTTTCTTATATGGATGGTGCAGGGGTATGAGTCCTATAAGAGGTGAATGTGCTGGAGGCAATTCACCAAAGAGTGAGTTTTACTCCCACGTTGTACGACTTATTGTTCAGACGGGAAAAGGTAAAATGAGGTAACGTAAGGTGTTTACCGCTTTCATAATGTGTTAAGTGTTGCCATGCTATGTGTTGCATCTTGTTTGGCATCTTGCTGCATCCATAATAGCTCATTGAGATTTATTCTCACCCCTCTCCCTTTACTGTTTTAGATCCCGAGACAGGTGGACCGGCCAAGTAAGGGCGGAAAGGAGTTGGATGTGGTATTTTGGGTTTGTCGGGGTACGTATAGGTCGGCGTAGAAATTGTGTATTGATATAATTCTTTTAAAGGATTTGTATTTATAAACTTTAATCTTATTTTATATTCAACATCTTTTTGTAAATCATTTATTACTTTCGGAGTTGGTCAACTCTTCCCCCAGTGTAGAAAGGAGTAGAGTTATTTTTGAAATGGGTATGTAAATGGTGTAGCGTTTGAAAGTTAAATCAAAGTTTTTAAAAGTTTAGAAAATTTGGGTTAGTTTGAGGACGCT
The DNA here is from genome assembly GCA_022495995.1 of Adenophora triphylla var. japonica. NCBI lineage: Eukaryota > Viridiplantae > Streptophyta > Magnoliopsida > Asterales > Campanulaceae > Adenophora > Adenophora triphylla. Next base: position 62,068 of record JAFEMH010001072.1, read on the forward strand.
CCAGCTCGGGACACGTTTAGGTTCCGGGTCGGGGTCCTCACACATCATCTCTTTGAGAGTACGGTTTTTGCGTTCAGCAACTCCATTAGATTGAGGGGTATATGGAGCCGTTGTTTGATGAATTATGCCGGATTCCCAACATAATCCTTCAAACGGTGCTTCATATTCTCCACCTCTATCGCTTCTAATTTTCTTAATTTTCAAGTTAAGTTGATTCTCAACTTCTTTCTTATAAGTCTCAAAAGCCCCTAAGGCTTCATCCTTACTTCTTAAGAGATAAACAAAGCAGTACTTAGTGCAATCATCTATAAATGTAATGAAGTACTTTTTACCTCCTCGAGTTTGCACTAGTTTTAAATCACATATGTCGGTGTGAATTAACTCGAGAGGAGTTGTGTCTCTTTGTATGGCATTAAATGGCGACTTTGTCATTTTTGGCTCAACACAAACTTCGCACCTATTAGTCGAGTCGAATTTAGTCATTTGGATTAAATCTTGTCTCGCTAATTTCTTAATGGTGTCGAGGTTTACATGTCCTAATCTATCATGCCATAAATTAGAACTTTCCGACAAGTAAACATAAGGAACACAACTTTTATTCATCGCACTTTGGCGGATCACAACGGTCATTACATTCATTTTAAAAGGCTCTCCTCGAGGTAACCTTTTCCAAGAAACAAACCATTCTTGGTTAGTACAAATTTGTCGGATTCAAATACTAGTCTAAAACCGGCCTTACTAAGCAAAGCGCCGGACACCAAATTTTTACGGATGTCTGGGACATGCAGGACATCCAACAAGGTTACTTTTTTTTCGGAAGTCATCTTTAAAATCACGTTTCCAATGCCTTGAACATTGGAGGTCGCAGAATTTCCCATGTAAAGCTTTCTTCCGGAGATGGGAGTATAGGAGGAGAAACTTTCTTTGTTACCACAAATATGGCGGGTAGCACCGGTATCTATCCACCAAGCCTTTGGATTCTCCTCCAAATTTGCAACGTTGGCCTCAAAGATCATTGCCGCAAAGTCTAGGTCCATGTGGTCAACATTATTCGCCTCTTTCTTCGGGAGACGACAATCCCTTGACAAGTGGCCCGGTTTGCCACAATTATAGCAAGACCCTTTGAATTTCTTCGAGCCCTTCTTCTTCCCTTTCTTAGCATTCCCGGCATTTTCGGAATGCTTTCTCAGTGCCACTTGTGCTAGCCTCGGCGAGATTGACTTTTGCCTCCATCTTGCCCTTAACAACTTTGGCCTCATTGATTCTATTGTTCTCTTCAATTTGAAGACGAACAACAATGTCTTCCAAGGACATCTCTTTGCGTTTATGCTTGAGATAGTTCTTGAAATCCTTCCATGAAGGAGGCAACTTTTCAATGATAGAAGCCACCTTAAATGGATCATTCATGATCATTCCCTCGGCATCAAGCCCATGTAGAATGATTTGGAATTCATCTACTTGAGTTGTTACCGATTTGGAATCGACCATCATAAAGTCAAGATACTTACCGACGACAAATTTCTTTGACCCGGCATCTTCTATCTTGTACTTCCTTTCCAAGGTGTCCCATAATGCCTTGGCTAACTCGACGGTGCTATATACATTGTATAGTGCATCGTCAAGTCCATTTAAGATGTAGTTCTTACAAAGAAAATTACCGTGAGCCCAAGCCTCCTTTGCCATTTGCCTTTGGGGGTCCGGATCACCTTTTTCTACCGCCGGAGGATCTTCCTTTAAGAAGCGGTGCAAGCTTAAGGTGGTCAAGTAGAAGAGCATCTTCTGTTGCCATCTCTTGAAATCCACACCAGTGAATTTCGCGGGTTTCTCACCATGACCGTGGTGATGAGTTGTAGGAGCAGGAGCAACATGGTTGAATGTAGTATCACCTTGCGAAGGAGGCGTCACATTCCCTTGACTAGATGAAGTGGTGTCTTTCTCGTTTGCCATCTTGATGATCTTGAAGAAGCGCAATAACTTCTTACGATTGTTGGACAATTGTGTAAACTTCTTCAAGAACTTAACAGAAAAACTGACTGAGAAAGAAACGGAGATTGAAAACAAACAAAATTAAGTCGAGTCTTGTATTAAATACAATCTCCGTAAGAAGTTATTGCCCCGCACAGGTGCTTACGGTTTGAATGGCAATCTTCTAGTAAGATAAAACGACTTACAAGTAAATGATAGGAGCACTCCAAATCAATTACTCTAACGAACAACACTTTGTTTTGAACTTTGGACTTTGAAGGATTGAATGCATCAATATGCAATGATTTGGGTATGTTTTTCTATCTTACTAGAGGGTAGGGAGACTCAAATGACTGTATCTATAAATTGAAATTCGGAGGGAAAGTATATAAAGAGAGTCAAAGGGTTTGGTGGCTTTTCCCTTGAAAAGTCACAACTTTTCGGGTATAACAGCACTTTGCACGGCCGTGTCCAATGAACTGCACGGCCGTGCAAGGCAATATGCACGGTCGAGTTCATGGCTCAAGACGGCCGAGTGGCAAGGCAAGGCACGGTGCACGGCCGTGTCCTAGACACTTGCACGGCCGTGCGAAGCTTCTTCACCGCTCGTCGGCCCCTTTAGCCACAACAAGTCCACACCAATTTTGGGACCAACCCAAAACACACTTTGACCCAATATTTAAGTTACAAATCATTTGTCATTAATTTCTCATTCACACGGAAATGGTTTTGAGACATTAAATGAGTTATATATAATCTACAACAAATGTAGATTACCATTTGTAACTAGTTCCGTTAACACATAACGAACTTCCGTTAGAAACTAGATCAACGTTAAGTTAAACTTAACTTTCCGTTATCCATTTCCAACATTCATTTCTATATTTTCTAGATTTGTATGAATGAAAATGGCTAAAAGAAAATTAAAGAGAGAAAAATATCAACGGAAGGAAGCAAATAACTTAGACTTAAGATTTGTGAACCTTCACATTGGACTGTCATAGGTGTGCAATTGACGAAGACAAGAAGAAAACAGAAAAACTAAAGAAGAAATAGAAAAAGAAGATAAAGGTCAAGCTTAAAGGTTTAAGCTTGAAGGGAGGCAAAATAGTTGTTTTCTTTTGTTATTTTTGAGAGTATAATTTTTTTTTTAATTTTAATTTTTGTTTATTTCTTTTTTCAATGAATGGTACTAGTACTAGACATTAATTTGGTTTTTTTCTTCTTTTTTTTTGACAATACATGTAAAATATAAAATAAATCATGGTATAGAGGGTATTAATGTCATTGCAAAAAATATTTTAAATTCTAAATTAACGTTTTAAAATGATGTTCCAAATATACATATAGAAAACTGCTCCGTTTTAGAAAGCTTCGTTTTAAAAATTGATTCGTTTTTAAAACTCTTCGTTTTCAAAAATGTGCTCCAGACGAGCCCTAAATAAGATATAAACCGGGGATGAGAACTAAATTTTTTCTCAAATAATCCTTTTTTATTTTTTTATTTATCAAAATGACTCACTGTTCAAACTATTGCCCAGAATGTCCATTTTTTTTAAAATCGCTACACCGTGTAGCGAGTTTGATTAGGGTTTGTCAAAACTCGCTACACCGTGTAGCGAGTTTAGAGTAATTAAGTTTGGTCGTTTGGAAATTAATTAGAACATTTTATTAATACTAAATATTAATAAATATATGAAAATATTAAGTGGGTGACTATGATTAATTTATGTAATATATTTTGGTTTGGCAGTTCGATCTCACGGTTCGATTTGGTGTTTCGATCTCCCGATCTCAAATCGTGGTTTGATTTGGTTTGGTCTGAAAGTATCAGACCACAAACCAAACTGAATTATTTATATAGTTTATCAATATTTGAGATCGAAACAAACCATTTATAATTAAAAAACAAATTAAATTACATATTTTAATTTAATTTAATCTCAAACTGCGTTTTGAACCGAACCAATTACTTCCCGTATTGTTAGAATTGGGTCCTCATCCCCTTAAAAGGCCTTGTTAAGGGGTGAGGTTAACCAACTTTATATAGTGGATCATTTTTATTCTCCAAGTTGATGTGGGATATATGGGACTTCAACACGCCCCCTCACGTGTAGGCCGGTAACTTGGCACTACACGTGGACTTCAAACCCAACACGGGCACCCAACACGGGTTAACTTAAGCCCAACATCAACTTGAAAATATGGTGGAGCGACATGGATCGGACCGAGTGAAACGGATCTAGACCGATGGAGCAGACCGAGTTTGCAAGAAAATACTTGTTTCCTAATGTTAGCTTCGTATTTTAGGAAGACTCCTTAATTAAGTAGGAAAGTAGAATACATAGCTAAAATAAAATCCTAGTCAAAGAAGGATTATTATGTATATATAGGATTGTATCTCCTATTAGAATTAGGACTCTAAAAGTAGTATAAATAGGTGTTTAGGACAATTGTAAAAGATGAGAGTGAAATAATATAGAAATTATAATCCTACTCCTCTCCACATTTTAACATGGTATCAGAGCTAAGATCCATAGAAGGACTTCTCCGCCAAAACCCTAGCGGCAAAACCCTAAGCCACCCCAAACCACATCACCGTCATAGTTCCTTTGCCATTAACTTGCGATTCTGAGAACCTGAGTGCCCTTGCTTTCTTTTTCTGTTCTTCCGCTGAATCAATAATAGTACTAGAAACTGGTGCAAACCTAGCATGCCTAGCCTTCTTCTAATCCTCATCACTAGGCACAGAGTGTGTTGTTCCAAATCTTTCTGCTCTAGCCTTCCATCACCAATATGAGTGCCTTTGCCGTGAACCATGACCAGAATGGTAAAACAGAAGCAATCTCCCGGTTGACAGCCATCCACCAATAAACCTTACGACCCAATTTTTTTCTTTTGTAATTAAACCCCCCTCGGCTCAAATTTTTCCCCTTCGAATTTTTTTTTCTTTCTTAAATTTTTTTATCTTTAATGTCTCCTCCATGATTACCCAATTCGCTTCCGCAACGAATTCCTAAAACCTAGGGTTCCGATTGTTGCTTTATCCCTTTGATTATACCAACTTCACTATCCCTTGAAAAAAAAAATAAAAAATTGAGTGTCGTTCACTATAAAAACATTGATTGAGTGTCGTTCACTATAAAAACGATAATCGAGTGTCGTCCACTATAAAAACGATAATCGAGTGTCGTCCACTATAAAAACGATGATTGAGTGTCGTCCACTATAAAAACGATGATTGAGTGTCGTTCACTATAAAAACGATAATCGAGTGCCGTCCACTATAAAAACGATAATCGAGTGTCGTCCACTATAAAAACGATGATTGAGTGTCGTTCACTATAAAAACGATAATCGAGTGTCGTCCACTATAAAAACGATAATCGAGTGTCGTCCACTATAAAAACGATGATTGAGTGTCGTTCACTATAAAAACGATGATCGAGTGTCGTTCACTCTAAAAAGGGAGATTGAAGAAAAAGAAGATATGTGCGAGCACAAATTGTGCAATGTAATTGAAGAAAGAAGACCTGATGTAGATGACTCTTCAGATATTGGAACAAATTTTTGTTGTTGTTGAAAAAAAAAAAAAAAAAGACGAACCCGAGGTTGCTTGAACTGCAACACGAAAAAGGAAGAACTTGACGCAGATGTCGCATGTCGAAGTGAAAGAATTTTTTTTTAAAACATTTTAATTTTTATTTGGCAAGTTGGGTATCTACGTTGTAGATCCTCCAACTTGAGGGGGGGAGTTGGAGAATATGGTGGAGCGACATGGATCGGACCGAGTGAAACGGATCTAGACCGATGGAGCGGACCGAGTTTGCAAGAAAATACTTGTTTCCTAATGTTAGCTTCGTATTTTAGGAAGACTCCTTAATTAAGTAGGAAAGTAGAATACATAGCTAAAATAAAATCCTAGTCAAAGAAGGATTATTATGTATATATAGGATTGTATCTCCTATTAAAATTAGGACTCTAAAAGTAGTATAAATAGGTGTTTAGGACAATTGTAAAAGATGAGAGTGAAATAATATAGAAATTATAATCCTACTCCTCTCCACATTTTAACACGTATAAACCCAAATGTTGGAAACAAGGTTCTAAAAAGCGCTAGGCGGATGCTAGGCGGCGGAGCCGGACCTAGCGCCTAGGCGGGGACTAGTCGGGGACTAGTCGGGATTAGTTGGGACCTAGGCGGGGCTTAGAACTAGGCGTTGGAGAGGCTGCAGCAGCAACGGCAGGGCCGCTGACTTAGGCGGGGTCTTTTAGAACACTGGTTGGAAATAGTGATGAGTGAAAATCTTTTCAATTTGCGTAGTTAAAAAAATAAAGTTTCTAGAACGGGTGGCTGACGTGAGAGTAGAGTAGCGGTGGAAAATGGTAGAGCTGTCAGACATGTGCGACGGTCGTTTTTCGATACCTCAACTCAACTGTCTTTCCTTATTAACGTTGGCCCTAGTATTATTTCACTAAACGACAAATATTACATCCTAGCGTCGTGCGTGACTTCAATTTAATGCTCTAGGCCCAAACTCTTTTAAATTCCCCCAATCCGGCTCGGCTCACATGCTCCGATTTCCCCACATTTTACCACCACTCATCTTTCCACCCTGATGTTTGATCAAATATCAACTACCCCCTTATTGTTTCTAATGCTTGTATTTGGTTGGATTTCCATTATCCCGTTCACTTTCTCCTCCAATTAGCAATCATTTTATGTCCTTGATTGTTTCGGACAATTTTCAACAAGGTGAATTTGTATTGATGAAATTTTGGGTACAAATGAAATATAATTCACTATCAAGATGGACGCAAGGACGTAACGAGAAAAATCTTTGAACAATCGTTCACCAACATAAAATCTCATGAGGCTTTTAGAAAAGCCTACCTCAACCAAAATGTATTTTTATTGATCTTGGTATTTTAGAGTACAAAGTGCAAAGAGAGTGGTGTCGTGTGTGTAAAGGTGCTTTCTATTTTGCTTATATACTTGAGTTGTAACGGAAATAACAACATAATTGAGATCCCTATTTCTTCGCCTAGAATCATGCCCTTCGTTGATGAGTGCAATCGTTACGTCTTTATTGAAACCATGGCCGTTACGAGCTATCTTTTGACTGGGTCTTTATTCGGTCGTGACGATAGAGTTACTATTTGACCAAGCCTTTATATATGACTTCATTCCTGAAAAGTAGGAAAGACATACAACAAATAATTTCCATAAGGTGTTAGTTTAAGGGGTAGTTTCAAGACGTTACTTCAATGCGTATGGTCAAGATGTAAAACATGCTGAGTGAATTTTTCCATCCCAAACACTGATCATTCACATTTAATTGAAATGTTAACTCAGCACTAACTGTCTTGACAATACAAGGATAGCTAACGTGTGTGTATAAATATATACATGGCTTGTAGAAATATTAATATTTTAGATAATTAGCAAGCTATATTAAACTTATTTGGTCATTAGTACTTACAAAGTGATAAAATATGATAAAATAAATTATATTGTCGTATTATAAATACGATTTATCGGAAAGTTTATTGACAGTAAAATGGTTGTAGTATATGAATCACTACTTCACTAGTCCAATATAGCACAGTGCTAATATTGCTTTTAATGTGGCACAATACGACTAATCAACATAGAGTAGATCATTTGTGATTTTTTTTGACAAAAATAATAGGATGGGACCAGGGAAATTCAGGATTTTGAAACTGCGTGGGCTTGATATTTAAAAAATACTGTAAATAATAATAACAGAGAAAAATAACTTCAAATATAAAAAAAAAGTTACATATAGTCGGTCACGTGGGTATGGTAGTATAGACTATAGAGTGAATTGTGAGGGAGGATTTTGACGGTTGTGTGTACTGACTTAGGTAAAAAAAATAAAAAATCAATTCAAAATTTTGAGGTGGGCTGGAGCCCACGTCAATTGCTTTTTGGATCCGCCCCTGGATGGGGCGATTAACGAGTTAAAAAATCTAAAGATAGATAGTGAGATTATCAAATGAACAAGGACTTTTATTACATTTTGCAAATCTCCATGAGGAAAACTGATAATTAAAATCACTTTTGTCCTCCTTCTTCGACCCTAAATCATTCCCCTATATATATTCATTCCATGTTCTCAACTTATATATCATAATCTCACTTATCTCTCTCTCTCTCTCTCCCACACACACATTCTCCCTCTCTCTCTCTCTCTCAAAACAAAATTTAGCTAGCCAGTGTTGAATATGAACACAAAAATGGACTGCAATAGTTGTAGAAACATATCAAAAATGGAAACAATGAAAAGAAGAAGAAGAAGAAGGACTACGAGGCGGTCGGTTATCAGAACAAAAGTGAAGACATTGCAGAAGCTCATACCGGGAGCCGAAGGGATGAATTCGGACCGACTTTTCCTTAAAACTGCAGATTACATACTCCATTTGAGGTTGCAAGTTGATGTGTTGCAAGCTCTTTCAAATGTGTATCATCCATGATCACTCCATGTAAACTATCTTCTTTCTTCTTTCTTCTCTTCTTTCTTCTTTATATTTCTATATAATTTTATTTAAACCTTACTTAATATTCAATATATATGTATGTTTCATATTCATTTTTTTCCCGTGTCATTGTACTATCATTTAGCAATTTATTTCAAAATTAAACGAGCTGAATACAGGCGTGTGAATCCAGAATTTTGGAATCGCGTGAGCTTGATATTTAAAAAATATTGTAACCAATAATAACAGTGAAAAATAACTTCATATATATATATAAAAAAAGTTACATATAGTGGGTGACTTAGGTAAATTTTTTTTTTTTTTTTTGAGGTGGGTTCAAAAAAGGCTAGATCTGCCACTACTGGCTGAATACGCGTTGTATTTGATCTTAACCTAATTCATACGTGTATTTCGGGCAAGTATTTGCAGCTTCATGTCAATTTTTGTTGAAGTTTCTCGACTATTTTTTTCATGAAATTAATTTCATTTCTATTAGATTCTTGAAGGAATCAACCATTTCTAATTTAGAAATTCTTTTTTGTGTTTCCTTTTTAGGGGTGTTTACGGTCCAGATTGGTCCGATTTTTATCAAAATTTTAGAAAATCAGGACCGGACCAATACTTCGGTTCTGTAAAAATTTAGGATCAGTACCAGACCATTAAATTATAGGTACGGTCCCATTAGTCTGGTTCTAATGGTCCGGTTCCGCCGGTTTTACAAATACAATATAATATAATTTTTACAATAATAAAAACAAAAATTCAAATAAATATTATCACTAGTTACATCAACAAAAAAATAAATAAACAAACTGTCACAAATATTCAATATTCAAATCACAACGTAGACACTGTTAAACATTAATTGTTTACCTTCAAACTTAACCATAAAAATAGAATAAAAATGAAAAATAAAAGCTAAAGATTGAAATATTAAGTCAAATGTGCCACCTTCAAGTTTCAAGTTTGCAACAGGATTGTTTGCTGTATAAAAACAAAACAAACAAACAAATAAAAAATAGAAATCAATGGTGATAAAACAACAACAACAAAAATCTGTAAGAAAACAACAACAACAAAATCTCACACTGTGATGCAAAAGACTTAATGTGATGTAAAACAACCCTAAATTACAAAAATTGTGCTAATCCAACTAGTTCACTAAATCACCTTATAAGTAACCATGATCAGTAAATAGCAAATCTAAAACGATTCCGGTTCAGGATCGTGTATATTTTTTTCAAAAGCAGGAACAGGCCAAATAATCGATTTCATAAAAATTTGAAACCAGGACCAGACCAATACTATTGATTCGGTCCGATTTTTACTGATCTGGTCCGGTTATATTGGTACGGTCCGATTTTACGAATTTTTTGTAAAGCCATAGTTTCCATCGAGTGGTTATATATAAATTTTTTTCTTATTTTATTTTGGAGTTATTATGTAAAACTCCGCCTCATATGAATGAATTTTAAAATAAAAATAAATATTCATTTTGATAAGGCAAAGTAGTACTTTTTCCATCTCAAAACGATTAATATTTTCATATTTAAGAGACAATACTCTTAAAAAGTTGATTTTTAATAGTAAAATTTAGTGAATATTCATTGTATCTAATTTTAAAATTTTAGTTTTGTAAATATAAATTTAAAATACAGTAAAAAGTATATTTAGGAATACATTTTAAGAAAAAAAATATTTATTTTAAAACGGATCAAATCAAGGTAATATTTTTTTTTTATTATTATTTTCACTGAATTTCACCATTGATGAATAAGAAGAAAGTGGAAGGAGAAGGGTAATTTTGATATGTGAGTCATCATTAATGTTATTAGTGCATTATTACAAGTACTCCCTCCGTCCCACGTTAGTTGAGACTTCTTTCTCTTTTGGGCCGTCCCATGTTAGTTGAGACTGTCCAAAATGGCAAAGGAATCTTCACTATTTACCCCACTCATTCTCTCTCCTATTTCACTTTTACACTCACAACATTCTCTCTCCTAACTATTCCTCCCACTCATTCTCTCTCCTATTTAATTCTTCATACTCACAACATTTTTTTTCACTTTTTCTCTTACTTACTTTTCCTTAATTGGTGTGCCCAAAAAGTTAGTCTCAACTAACGTGGGACGGAGGGAGTATATAATATGCACATGGCTAGGGTGTCAATGGCTTCCATTATCCGATTTTCTAGCAAAAATACTACTCCCTCCCTCAGTCCCGTTCGGTTCGAAGTGTCCCAATTTTTTATTGGGTATCCAATTTAAAATATCCTAATTCAAAAAAGAAAAGTTTTTTTATTGCTTTTTTATTTGTGGGACCCACTTGTCATACTCATAATACATACTATTCACTAACTATTCCCTACCCCACTTTCTTTTTTCTACATCACTTTTCATACTCACAACATTTATTTCACTATACACTTTTTATGTTTCCTACATCACTTTCCTTAATTCCCGTGTGTGAATCATTTTGAGACATTTCGAACGGGACGGAGGGAGTATATCACATGTTACATATTAAGAAAAAAATACTAAAAATATCTTAATTATTGTGTTTATGTGAATTTAGTAATTAAATTAACACAAAATCTAGGGAGAAACGTGTTTCTCCATCATTTATGGAGAAACGGGCTTTTTTCCCGTCGATAGTCTCTAATTTACTTTACGGGCCGAAAACAATAAAACACCTCTCTCTCTCTCTCAGATACTCCAAACACACACACACAGTCCCTCCCTATCTCTCTCTATCCGCAAAGGTACTTTCTCTCTCTAACCTCTCTCTATACGTAAACCAGTTACCACTATCATCGCCATTGCTGCTCCATCAATTCCATCACCATTATCCATCACCAAACACCGGTCCTCCCCCTCTAAACTGCTTCACCATTTCTCCATCGCCCTAAATCGCCCTCCCTAAACCGATTCACCAAATCAACAGAGACCTCACCATCGCCAAACCCAAATCGTCTTCTCCGATCTCCAAACCAGTTCGCGCTAGCCCATTACCATCTAATTTCCATCTTTCCCGTCTTCACCTCCTTTCCCACGACGACAATTTCGAAGCTCCCAGACAATTCATAACCTTTTGAAAGGGAGAGTTTGGATTGTGATTGTGTTTTTATGGGTTAGCCTGTGTTTGTCTGGGAATTGAGCCTGCGATTGGATAGTGATTGTGTTTGTGTGGGTTGGATTGTGATTTCCTCTGTTTGTTTTAGCCTGCGATTGAAGCCGTAATTCTTTTGGGGTCGATTAGGTTCTGGATATCCAGAACCTTTTGGAAAGGATATCCAGAACCTTTTGAAAGGATATCCAGAAATTTATTAAATGTTTCTGAATATAATTTTGTAAGTTTCTGGATATCATTTTGTAAGTTTCTGGATGTCATTTTGTAATTTCTGGATATCATTTTGTAAGTTTCTGGATATCATTATATCATTTTGTAATTTCTGGATATCATTTTGTAAGTTTCTGGATATCATTTTGTAAGTTTCTGAATATCATTTTTATAATTTCTGGATATCATTTTGTAATTTCTGGATATCATTTTGTAAGTTTCTGGATATCAGTTTCAAAGGTTCTGGATATCCAGAAACTTACAAAATAATATCCAGAACATTTGAAAAAACACGTTTCTCCATAATTTATGGAGAAACGCGTTTCTCAGCAGACCTACTCTTAAATTAAAACTTCGCACACCAAATAATTGGGTTACTTTTTTGCAATTTTTCTTGCAAAAATCCCAAATAATACAAGATCAGTTCACAATTTTTTTTTTTAAAAAAATATTCGTGTAGTTCGGTGTTCATACACAAACCCATCTTAATAATTATAGAGGTCATATGGTAAATATGAATATTGGGCCCATAATATTTTAAAATGAGTCGTTCTTGTGTAAAATAAGTTCTAGGATAAGCTATACTAGAACCTGTTTTGCGTAAGTGTCTTCTCTGTTATTATAAAGTGCCTCTTACAAAATTAGAAAGTGCCTGTTCTAAAATAACACTAATAAAACATTTAAATCGATTGAAATGTTAAATAATAACGGTGATATTATTGAAAATAGTGCATGTTGTAGTGTTAAAAAGTGTCTGTTGTAAAATTGAAAAGTGCCTCTTATAGTATTGAAAAATGTCTGTTGTAATATTGAAAAGTGTCAAGTGAATTAAAAAATACATGTCTGTTGTAGTGTCAAAAAGTGTCTTTTGTAGTATTGAAAACTGCCTTATACAGTATCAAAAAATGCCTGGAGAATATTCGTAAGTTTCAAGTGAGTTCAAAAATACATGCCTGTTGTAGCGTTGGAAAGTGCCTCTTGTAGTATTCAAAAACTGCCTTATACAGTGTCAAAATGTGCCCGTGCGTTTTTCGTAAGTTCAAGTTATTTACAAAAATGTCACCGCGCCTATTGAAAAGTTCTACTTATTTACAAAAATGCCACTGCGCACATTTTAAAACACGTTCTACGCTCAGCGAGCGTAGAACACGTTTCACCCAAGATTTTGTGTTTTAAAAAATATACAATATACTCCCTCCGTCCCAATAAAAGCTTCACCAATTACCCAAAAGGGCGTCCCGTTAGAAGCTTCACCTTTCCTTTTTTGGCAAAGAATCTTTACTATTTCACTCATTCATTCTCTCTTCTATTCAACTATTACACTCACAACATTTTTCAAATTTACTATTTTTTTCACTCATTCTCTCACCTATTTTACTATGGGTTAATTACAAATTAGGGCCTGAAGTTTCACATGAGGTTCCCAAGAGGGGCCTGACTTTTTTTTTTTAGCGATTTAGGGCCTGACTTCACATTTTTTATCAAATCAGGGCTTTTTGACGAATTTCATCCAAAAATCTGTTAAGTTAAAGAAAAGTTAACGAAGGGACTAGTTTGTAATGATTATTAGTTTTAAGGGGTCAAATGCAAAGTTTAAATATAAAGTGTTCAAAATTTATTTCTTTTTCCAAAATATTTAATATTATCTTAATTCTAAAATAATTAATAACCGAAATAAATATATGTTTTTTAATATTTATATTAAAAAAATAAAAATATTTTTTTTACTTTTTATGTCACAAAATAATTAATGTTCGTAACATATAATGTATTAAAAAAACTGAAAATTTTAATTATTTAATATAATGTTAATATATTACGAACATTAACAATTTTTTAACATAATAATAAAAAATAAATTAATTTTATTTTGTGACATAAAAAGTAAAAAAAAATATTTTTTTTCAAAACTATAAATTATTTAATATAATTTTAATATATTACGAACATTAACTATTTTTTAACATAGTTAATGTTCGTAATATATTAACCTTTTATTAAATAATTAATAGTTTTGAAAATAATATTTTTTTTTACTTTTTATGTCACAAAAAAAAATTTATTTATTTATTATTATTATGTTAAAAAATAGTTAATGTTTGTAATATATTAACATTTATTAAATAATTAATATTTTTGAAAAAATATATTTTTACTTTTTATGTCACAAAACAAAATTTATTTATTTATTATTATTATGTTAAAAAATAGTTAATGTTCGTAATATATTAATATTATATTAAATAATTTATAGTTTTGAAAAAAAATATTTTTTTACTTTTATGTCACAAAATAAAATTAATTTATTTTTTATTATTATGTTAAAAAATAGTTAATGTTCGTAATATATTAACATTATATTAAATAATTAAAATTTTCAGTTTTTTAATACATTATATGTTACGAACATTAATTATTTTGTGACATAAAAAGTAAAAAAAAATATTTTTATTTTTTTAATATAAAAATTAAAAAACATATATTTATTTCGGATATTAATTATTTTAGAATTAAGTTAATATTAATTATTTTGGAAAAAGAAATAAATTTTGAACACTTTATATTTAAACTTTGCATTTGACCCCTTAAAACTAATAATCATTACAAACTAGTCCCTTCGTTAACTTTTCTTTAACTTAACGGATTTTTGGATGAAATTCGTCAAAAAGCCCTGATTTGATAAAAAAATGTGAAGTCAGGCCCTAAATCGCTAAAAAAAAAAAGTCAGGCCCCTCTCTGGGACCTCATGTGAAACTTCAGGCCCTAATTTATAATTAACCCTTTTACTATTACACTCACAACATTTTTGAAACCCTTAATTTGCGTGCCGAAAAAAAATGGTGAAGATAACATTGGGACGGAGGGAGTATATAGATATATATTATTTCCCATTACAACATTATTTAAATTAATCATCTTTATTTATTTTATTCTTTAAAAATGAAAATAATAGAATTTAATTTAATTTTAATATTTTCATCATAATAATAAAAACAATTAGTACTACATTATATTGTAACTGACATTTTTTATGGATCCAAACACAAACTGTCCTTTTTTTGAAATCCTTTATCTATATTACAATAATGAATGAAGGTAATCGCTAAAACAAATAGTGGCTAATATTAAATTTTAAAAATTGATTCGACGACCTAAAATTGATTCAAAAATTAAACCCTAACCGTCCGTAAAAACTGCTACCCATTCCACCACGTCTCTTCCCTTCCCATTCTCCATCCCCAGCAGTTATATAGCTTGCAAAGAATTGTTCATATTTTACTATTGATATATACAATATTTTGTCATTATCATTCTGATTAACCTTTATTTTATTATACTTGCTGAACCCAAGTTATGGCCATAATTGAAACGTTGTCACAACTATGTGGTTTCATTTTTCCCGGTCTTTCACCTTTCCATTGTTCCCGTGCCATTAGCACGGACATAAAGTACTAGTATTGTACTCCCTCCGTCCCAGACCAAGGGTGTACGGGGTGGATTTCACGCTTCTTAAGAAATTTTTTAAAAAATTAACAAAAGTTATACTCCCTCCGTCCCGTCCGACTTAGGACGTTTTGCCATTTTGGGCGTCCCACCCGACTTAGGACGGCCAAAAATGGAAAGTTTATATTATTTTTATATTAAATGGGACACACTTGTCATACTCTCAACAATAATCTCATCACTATTTATCCCACTCATTCTCTCTCCTATTTAATTTTTCACACTCACAACACATCCTCCACTCATTCTCTCTCCTAATATTATAATAGTATTCCTTAATTCCCACACCAAATGAAAAATTCCTAAGTTGGACAGGACGGAAGGAGTATGTGGGATAGGAAATGTGCGGTAGGGAATAGGAGAGAGAATATAAAAGTTAAATGTGTGGTAGGGAATAGGAGAGGGAATGTAAAAGTTAAAAATATTTAATAGAAGAGAGAATGAGTGAGAGGAATAGTAGTTAAATGTGTGGTAGGGAATAGGAGAGAGAATGTATAAGGGTATAATGAATGATTTTTTTGTAAATATATGGAGATGATAAGGGTATAAATATATTCAAAAACTTGCCATTTATGAAAATGAATTCTTGATCTGAAACGAATCAAAAGGGAAAGATGAACCCTTGATTTGGGACTGGGACGGAGGGAGTACAATTTAAGATGTAAAACTAATTAGAAAAGAGATACATTAGTTGACGTAAGTGATTTTTTAAAAATAATTAGAGAAAAGAGGAAAAAAGAAAGAGAAATGGGTTTTTTAAAATAATCAAAAAAAGAGAAAAAAAATCAGTCAAGCACCTGCTATTTAGACGTGTCCAAAATCTAACCGGCTAACCGACGATTTTTAACTGGTCAACTAACCGGTCAAAACCGTTAACCGGTTTAACCGTAACCGGATTAACCGAAACCCACGATTAACCGGTTCGGTTAAGGTTAGAGGTTTTTCAAACCGGCTAACAATCGATTATAACCGTCGATTATTTAACCGGTTATAACCGTTTAAATAACATGTTATAACCGTTTAAATAACCGGCGGTTATAACCGGATTAACCGGCCAAATTTAACGTTTTCAGTTAGTTTTTAGGAATTTAAGTCAGTTTTTTAACGTTTTCAGTTATTTTTTCAGAATTTCAGTTAGTTTTTTGAAATTTCAGTCAGTTTTTTAACATTTTCAGTTAGTTTTTCAGAATTCCAGTTAATTTTTTAGAATTTCAGTTAACAGAAACTGTTAAAAATTCCGTTAAAAGAACTAATCTGAAAAAAAAGGCTTCAGTTAACCGTTTTAACCGGATTAACCGTGTTAACCGGTTATAACCGTTAACCGTATAACCGTAACCGTTAGTACACGATTAACGGTTAGGTTACGGTTAAGACTTAACGATTTTTTTAACCGGCGGTTATAACCGTTAATCGGCGATTATAACCGAATGAACACTTCTACCCGCTATGATTTGAAACAAGTACATCTAAATTAGAATAAACAAGCCTAACCAGTTAACCTAACTAAAGAATCGCATCAATCATTAAAAATTAAAATATTTATTATAAAACAAAAAACTATTGGGCTAGGCCTTAGACTACCCACGTTACATTGGTGACTCTCGTGAGAGGGTCACCATGGGTCACCAAAAAAAAAAAAAGTCAAGGAAATTCCATGACCTGGGCGGCCAGCCAATCGAGGTTGGTCCAGGTTGGGTCACAAAAATGTTTTGATTTTGCACACATTTCACTCTTTTATTGGGTGACATGTGTTTATATAAATATATTTTTAAAATTAATATATTTTATATAAAATAAAAAATAAAAAAATATCAAAATTTATAAATTTTTTAAATCTTAAATAGAGCCTAATATTGATACATTTAAAAAAATAAAAATAAAATAATTATATATTTTATATAATTATATAAAATAAAAAAATATATATATCAAAATTTATAATTCATTTTTTTAATTGTATGGGTAATTATTTTTAATAATTGTACGGGTAATTTTAGACATATTACTGCTAATACATTATTTAAAAAAATTAAATGATAAGTATTTTAGGTAAGTTGAAGTAAAGAAAAATAACCATTTTATTAAAAGGTTGGGTTGTGTTGGGTCACTGATATAAATTATATAAGGTTGGAATGGTGTATATAAAAGTGAGAGAAATTAATATTTTATTTAAGATTGGATTGGATTGGAGTCACTGATGAGGAGGAAAATCTTAGGAATGATAGAAAATGAGACTTTATAAAATTTTGGACCATGTGCAAATGGATTATTGTGCCTGCTCAAAACCGAGCCTGTGTTCATAGCATGTTGTTGATGATCATGTTCAGTCACCAATGATTATGTACTCTCAATGTAGACCTAATCATTTGAAATAACTTAGTGTTATAATAAGTGTCACATTTGATTTAACTTTGAAAGCAGTGGCAAAACCAAAATTTCAGAAATAAAGTTCGAAATTCCTTTGAAATGAATATTATAATTAGTGTATCCAATTTATCGTTAAAAAGGAGGTCATAACAACGTGTGAATTTATACTTTTTAGTAGTAAAAAGTATTTTCTAAAATTTTGAAGGTGTTAAAATTGATATTCTCCAAAATTTAAGGGGATCAATGAACCATGCCCTTTACATTAATTCGAGAAGAAATTTCATGTATCATTTTTATTTTTGTGTATCACATTACGTACCACTAGTGATCAAACAATTATGAGTTATTAAGGCCGGCGTCTTCATGATATCATCGATGATTCATAGTCGTTTAATCATTAGCTAGCTAGTTGTAAACAAAAGTGGTACAGATAATTTCTTCTCCATGGATCCCCCGCCCATGGATCCCCCGCCGGAAGGAGTGTATTACTCATTTGTAGATTATCCTACTTGAGTAAAATTACAATAAAAATAATTCTTTAAAAAATGTGGCATTTATTTGGATGAAAAAAAGTAAAAATAAAAATAATTCTTTTAAAAAGGAGCATTTATTTTGCAAAAAATAATAATAAAAAAATTACTAATTGGGCCAGAGTCAAATGAGTTTTATGAATGTAACCGAATTCTATCAAGTTGGACCGGAAGCCCATTCATTTATCTATCGATCCACCAGACCTAGAAATCTTTAATGGGCCCATTTACTTCCCATGTCCTCAAAATGAATGTCCCTTTTTTATTTAATTTTTATCTCAATAAGTCAATATGAAGTTTTTTTTTTTTTTTTTTTGTGAAAAATGTCCTTAATTATTTTTACAAGTCATTTTATACTTTTAAAAATAAATATTTAGAAAGTGAATAAAAATAATATTTATAAATATTTGTCATTTAAATATACCAAAAAAAAAGCATTTTCAGAATATCTCTCAAAGTAAAATTTAGATATTAATTTAGGGACAGAAGAAGCAGAACAACAGTTATCTCAATTAATTTTTTTTTCTCATACATTACTTTACTCAATTAAACTATTAATAAAATGTTCAATGTAAATGAAAAAGTGAAATTTAAATGCTTTTAACCTGAAGTTGACAATTATTTTAAAATAAAAATTGGTTAAAAAACTACAACTATTGTGAACCTGAGGTAATATGAAACCATTCAAGTATATATTTTTTTAAATGTTTTTTTTAAGTGTCATTGCAGTAAATTTTAGTATTAAAAATGACCATATTCTAAGAATAAAGTTCATTATGCTACACCGAAAATTAACTAATCAAACCTTTAATATAAAAAGATTTAAAGCTAGCTCTCTCGTAAATAAATGATTTTAAGATAGAATTTTCGATTTTATCATTATATCAGAGTCGATGATTTCAGGGGCGAATCTAGTATGTAATTGACGTGGGCTTCAATCCCCCTCAGAATTTTGATTTTTTTTTTTTTTACCTAAGTCACCGACTATGTATAACTTTTTTTTATATATGAAGTTATTTTTTACTGTTATTATTGTTTACAATATTTTTTAAATACCAAACTCACGCAGTTTTAAAATCCTGCGTTTTATACTTGCAAACCCAAATCTTGATCCACAATAATTAAGTTCCTCACTTAATTTAGGGTTAATCTCATTTTACAATTCCAAGTTTTACATGTTGTAGGATGGCCCCTAACTACCCTTGTACATTACTAGGTTAGTTATGCCACACGTATGAAAATTTTGGCCAAATCTTTAAAATAAGCAAGATGTTGTGTGCCATCTGAATTCTGCTATATTTTCTGCCACATGTCACAATTTCGAATACAATAACACAATGCAATTTTTGCACACATGAATAAGAATCATATTGCAATAAGGTGGAGTCGAACTCGGGATCTTGCGATTTGATATCATGTTAGAGTTATCACTTGATCTATAAGTTTAAACTGTTAGATCGAGTCTAAACAATCTATATCAAACTTTCACAATATCAAACTTTCAGGGATCTTTCGCTTTGATATCATGCTTAAAAGAATTTTAATTATTTTCAAAAGTGTCATTGCTTAATTTAAAAACATGTTTTCCTAAGGGTTTATTACAAAACAAAAAAAACACTAAAAAAGATGGCATTTACAAAAAAAAAACATGTAAGATGAAAAATTACAAAAAACTACTTTTTTTTTCATCAGTTTTGGTTAAATAAACTGATAATTTCAGTTATCTGTTGTTCAAACAAGTGATAATTTCAGTTATCAGTTGCAACTGATAACTGAAATTATCACTTGTTTGAAGAGTAATTTGTGCTTCAAACAATTGATAATTTCAGTTATCAGTTGTAAACAAGTGATAACTAAAATTATCAGTTGTTTGACCAAAACTGATTAAAAAAAAAACCAAAAAAAATAATAATTTTTTTTTGTAATTTCGAACTTATGTATTTTTTTTTTTTTTTAATTTCTATCTTTCTAAAAGTGGTTTTTTGTAAATGCCTCTTTCCTAACCGTCAGGAAACACATCCCCCCTCCCCTCCCTTTTTTGTTTTTTTAATTTGGCAATTTTAAAGGATTGAAAGAGTAAGGGGGTGTTTGGTTCGACGGAATTGGCCATTCCGCCTGGTCAATTCCGTTGACTTCATTCCTTCCGTCTGTTTGGTTCGTTGGAATGCTTTTTTTTTTTCATTCCCTACGGAATGAAAATTCATTCCTTGGAATGAAAATTCATTCCTTTCAATATTGGAAGGAATGACGAATTCCCTTGGTGATGGAAATTTTTTTTTTTTTTTGACAAAAATACCCCTACCTAACACCCCCAATCGGCCCCCACCCCACCCCCATCCAGCCCCCACCCCCACTCCCATACCCCCCACCCCCACCCACCCCACCCCACCCCCACCCCCACCCCCCAACAAATTTTTTTTTTTTTTTTTTGCCCTACCCCCATCCAGCCCCCCACCCCCCACCACCCACCCCCCACCCCCAACAATTTTTTTTTTTTTTTTTTTTTTGCCCTACCCCCATCCAGGCCCCACCATCCCCCACCCCCCAACCCCAACAATTTTTTTTTTGCCCTACCCCATCCAGCCCCCACCCCCCACCCCCCACCCACCACCACCCCCTACCCCCACCTACCCCCTACCCCACAAAAAAAAAAATTGCATACCCCCCGCCCTATCCCCCCACCCCCCAAAATTTTTTTTAAAGAAGGGTAAATTGGTCATTTTATATGTTTTCATTCCATTCCTATAATTTGTATTTTCAAACCAAACATGATTTGGCAAGGAATTGAATGACAATTTCATTTCATTTCGTGTCAACCAAACGGAAGGTTTGACCATTTTTTTTCCATTCCAATTCCTTCATGAATTCCATTCCATTGAACATTCTATTCCTTCACTTTTTTTCCACCGAACCAAACGGTCCCTAAGAGATTTTTAGGTAAATTGTCGAAAACACCCCCCTATTGCACCTTTTTATCAGAAGCTACTCTACTACAAGTGTACAAAGTCCCAACCTTCATTGTCACTTCTACTTCCCTCCCTTATAAAGCAAATCAATCACAAGCCAAAATCTCCAAATCACTTAACCTTTCATAGAACTATTCTCACTAGGGTTTCTTGCTGCTAACCTTAAACCACTTTCAGAGACTTCCATAAATTTAAGGTAAGGCAGGTAACCTAAAACCTTGACTTCCTCAAAGTCAATGCCCTTCTTCACACTCTACTCACTTGATTTTCTTTTCTCAAAGCAAGATCTGTTTTTTCTCTTGTTTTAGGTTATTTAAAATGAATTCATGAGTTGGGTTTCATCCAAAAATCAAGAAAGTTTGAACCTTTTTCTTGAAATTACATTTGAATTTAGCTGAAATAATTGTAAAGGAATGATTTTGTAGCATGCCCATTTGCTATAATGCGCTGGATTCAACCCTATCAATCTCCCTTATTGTTTTCTTCCCTCTCCTCTGTTTCTTCTTCTCCAACTCCATTACAATCCCCTCCACCATCATCATCATCAGGTAACAAAATCAGCCCAGCTGTTCTATTCATTATAGTGATTCTTGCTGTCATATTTTTCATATCTGGCCTTCTTCATTTGCTTGTTAGATTTGTTATCAAGAAAAGAACAAACTCCCAATCCAACAATACCACCCCAGAAATGGGTCCCACTGATGATACCTACCAAAGACAATTGCAACAGCTCTTCAATTTACATGACTCAGGCCTAGATCAAGCTTTCATTGATGCCCTCCCTTTGTTTCTGTATAAAGAGATTATGGGATTGAAGGAGCCATTTGATTGTGCTGTTTGCTTGTGTGAATTTACAGAACAGGACAAGTTGAGGCTGCTTCCTTCATGTAGTCATGCTTTCCATATTCATTGTATAGACACTTGGCTTTTGTCTAATTCAACATGCCCACTTTGTAGAGGGACCCTTTTCACCCCTGGATTTTCCATTGAAAACCCAATTTTTGATCTTGATGATCCAAGAATGGAGGAAGAGGATGGGTATTCAGGCAACATTTACATTGGGGCAAAAAAAGAAAAAAAGGAAAAGGAAGCTTCTGAGGGTAATATAGGAAATTCAAGTAGGGTGTTCTCAGTTAGGCTTGGAAAGTTCAAAACAACACCAAATGATGAAGTAAGAGAGATTGGGGAGACAAGTAATGGGAATTTGAATGAAAGGAGGTGTTATTCAATGGGGTCTTGTCAATATGTTCTTGATGATTCAGAGTTGCAAGTTGCACTTTGCCCTAGCACAACTAGAGAAAAGAGGGCCAAAGAGAGGTTGGGACAAAATGGGAATTTCTCAATTGATGGAGATAGTGAAGAAGGGAAGAAGATTATTGGAGGCAAAGGTGAGAGCTTTTCTGTATCCAAGATTTGGCTTTGGTCAAAGAAAGGTAAATTTCAAAGTTCCTCAGGTAGCCATTTGGTTAATAATTCATCTTTGAATGTAAGTTTACCATTGAGAGATATATAAGTAGAACACAACCGTTACGACTCAACTCGACTACCATTGAGAGATATAAGTAGAACACAACTGTTACGACTCAACTCGACTACCATTGAGAGATATAAGTAGAACACAACCGTTACGACTCGACTCGACTCAATCCGATCTTTAGTCTTTGTCCCAATTATTTAGATTGGAATAAGTAATTTTTTTTTAGTTATATTAGCTTCACACAGGCTACATGAATAGCAAGTATATATAATACCTTGTCTTTTGTTATTTTCTTTAATTTTACCTTTGAATTGGTAAAGTCTCTTTGGGCTTTTTTCCCTTTTCTTTCTCTTTTGTTCTTGATTTTTGAGTGGGGTGTAGAATACTGTGTGAAATGATGCTTCTTCTCATTCTGGAGGGTGGCAAACTTTTTGTTTTACTTTCCGGGAACAACTTCATTTTTGTCCAAATTTTAAAGACCATTGTACTTTAGGATGTGTTTTATCGTACTTTACTTTAGGATGTGTTTTACTTCTACTATCAAACTTTGTTTTTTTCAATTTTATTATCGTACTTCAATGGTGTGTCATTTTATAACAATTTTGTTTTAAAAATGACAATATTATTTGTAGTAGTATGATGATAAAAATGAAAATAAATTTGGATCTAAATAACAGATTTTTTGAGATTTGTCTATAAAATGACACAATTGCTTGTAATACGATGGTAAAAATGAAAAAAAAAAAGTAAAAGTGAAGTACGTCTCAAAGTACGATAAACAAAAATGAAAATTTTCCTTCTATCTAAATTTTAGTTTATTCTCTCCGTTCTTAAATGAATCACCAAATTTCATTATTAGTTGTTAAAATGTTAAATGTAATTGATGCTGCAGGAAATGTGCTTATCAATCTTCCTCCACGTGGCAGGACTGATCACCTGGCTCCTTGACCTGAAATCAGAACCCACGACTAGCCGGATGTGTCTCCGGCGAAG
Organism: Adenophora triphylla var. japonica; assembly: GCA_022495995.1. Lineage (NCBI taxonomy): Eukaryota > Viridiplantae > Streptophyta > Magnoliopsida > Asterales > Campanulaceae > Adenophora > Adenophora triphylla. Next base: position 85,710 of record JAFEMH010001072.1, read on the forward strand.
ACGCTCGGGCGTGAGAGTAAGATAACAGTTGTATAAAGCTCAAAATGTATTGAATAATGTACTCAGAATACAAAATGGCAGTTACCTTTCACCGTTTGGTAGTGATGAAGTATTTATAGACAAGAGTGATGTATTTTTGGGGAGGCGACATGTGCTCCGAGATTGTAGCGGCAGTTACTTGATGGTGGGAACGTGTCTATAATGCCACGATTTGTAGGGGATGTGGTTATGAGAATTGTTCAACCAAATACGCCTTCAAGTATCAAGTCGTCACTTGTTAATTTAGGTCAAGGTCGCCATTCGAGGAATGATCGACATTGTCTGGGTAGAGCATGGTTCGTGACCCGAGTTATAATGTGGATTCCGAGGTCGGACTAAGTTAAGTCGGGGCCCAGTGAGCCTGACCACGGGCTTAGTCGGCGATCTTTGAGACGGGCTTTGGGCCCGTTTTGATCGGGCCAGCCTTATCGAGAATGTGGAGACCAAGGCCGTCCGTAATTGGACTTTACTCGTTTGGCCCAACTCGACACTTTTGGTATGTTCACTGGCCCCCAACTTTCGAGTTGACTTTCGTCGACTTTGGAAGTTAAGAAGATTTTTGACGAAAATTGCTTTACTCGCAGGGTCGATGCTAGTCTTTGAAGTAGGTCGACCATGATGACGTGGCAACATCCCGATCGTCATGGCGATGAACGGCCGGAGATGAAGGAGCGCCGATTTTCGTAATGATTACAACTCGACGTTTGGAACTCCTTCTCGAAAACCGCTTCAGCTTTTAATTTTGGAAAATTAATTTCGATTTTCCTTTCCCTTTCCAAATTTAGGAAAATATAAATAGCAAAATCCCCCTTCGTTTAGAACTTTTACCGTCCTAAAACTCTTCTTCTCCGGCGATAATCACGGGATTGCAGCAAGGTTTAAATCCAGTTCTCGGCCTCAGCAACGAACCTACCTTCTGCAATTAATTAAGGTATTTCCCTCGTATCCTTGCTTTAAGGTTTTAATTTATGCACGTTCTTCGTTTCCGCCATGCTAGGACCTTTAGTCATGCGAACCAGGGGCGTGGTATGGTACTGCTGACCGTTAACCGTAAGGCATGCAAGAATGTGAACGGTGAGTGGAGAGTGATGTCCTTGGATGAGTGTGCCTCCATTTTGACTAGTTGGGGGTTGAATTACACTGAGATAGGGCTGCCCATTGTAGGGGAAATTGAAAATGTGGTGATTGACGACTCAAATGTTGTCGCTTTTCATCTATTCCATGAACTGCTTGACCATATCACCTGACTGTCGGGTAGAGCATGGTTCGTACCCGAGTTATAATGTGGATTATGAGGTCGGACTAAGTTAAGTCGGGGCCTGGTGAGCCGGACCATGGGCTTAGTCGACTGATCTTTGAGATGGGCTTTGGGCCCTGTTTTGATTGGGCCAGCCTTATTGAGAATGTGGAGACCAAGGCTGTCTGTAATTGGACTTTACTCGTTTGGCCCAACTCGACACTTTTGGTATGTTCAGTGGCCCCCAACTTTCGAGTTGACTTCGTCGACTTGGAAGTTAAGAAGATTTTTGACGAAAATTGCTTTACTCGCAGGTCGATGCTAGTCTTTGAAGTAGGTCGACCATGATGACGTGGCAACATCCTGATCGTTGGCGATGAACGGTTGGAGATGAAGGAGCGCCGATTTTCGTAATGATTACAATTCTGACGTTTGGAACTCCTTCTCGAAAACCGCTTCAGTTTTTAATTTTGGAAAATTAATTTCGATTTTCCTTTCCCTTTCCAAATTTAGGAAAATATAAATAGCAAAATCCCCCTTCGTTTAGAACTTTTACCGTCCTAAAACTCTTCTTCTCCGGCGATAATCACGGGATTGCAGCAAGGTTTAAATCTAGTTCTCGGCTTCAGCAACGAACCTACCTTCTGCAATTAATTAAGGTATTTCCCTCGTATCCTTGCTTTAAGGTTTTAATTTATGCACTGTTCTTCGTTTCCGCCATGGCTAGGACCTTTAGTTGCGAACCAGGGGCGTGGTATGGCTACTGCACTGTTAACCGTAAGGCATGCAAGAATGTGAACGGTGAGTGGAGAGTGATGTCCTTGGATGAGTGTGCCTCCATTTTGACTAGTTGGGGGTTGAATTACACTGAGATAGGGCTGCCCATTGTAGGGGAAATTGAAAATGTGGTGATTGACGACTCAAATGTTGTCGCTTTTCATCTATTCCATGAACTGCTTGACCATATCACCTTGTTTTATGTTAGGGACGTCCAAAAGCCCTCCTTCCTTAGAAATAGAATAGGTTTTCCGGGGGAGTCTAGGTCGTCCTTAGGGAGGTCGACTTGAACATGATCATAGGACTGACTCCCCTGCTTCCTCTTTTGCTTGTACAGATATGGCGACTCAAGAAGGGAATGCTGCCTCAACTTCTTCTGGTCCTCGAATTGTCAACGCATTTGGGCCCAATGTGGTGCCAGGCAAGAATGAGAGGGGCTATGTGCCCCAACGACCTACCCGTGGGAGGAAGAATATGGAATCCCGTTATGATGTGATCTACAACTTCTGTGGGGTAGATAGGGCAGACTTTAGGGTGACCATCCTTAGTCAGAAAGAATTTTTGGCCAAATACCGTGCTACCTTCACTAGAGATGCTACTAAGGTCGCTTTCTTCTATGGGCAGTTCGAGGCTGGGTTGAGGTTGCCGTTGGATCCCTTTATCAACGAATTCCTCGAGTGTATGGATGCCCTCCCCCTTCAGCTTGGGGCCAACACTTGTAGAGTACTGGTATGTTTTGCAATGGTGTGTAGGTTTTTGGGCCATGAGCCTTGTATGAAGGTTTTTAAAGAATTTTTTGGTGCTAAGTTTGATAAGCATGATTGGGGAATTAGTACTCCTCCAAGCCCAACTCTCCCAAGTTGTTTGCCAACCTTCCAAATAAACACAATTGCTGGAACTCGCATGTAGTTTTGGTTGAGAGCAGCCGGGATGGGAATTTCCGTTGCCCAATGATTGAATCGATGTTATCAGTGAGGACAATTATTGGGAGCCTCCTTGCTACCAAACTTTGTACAAAAAGCTGTGTGCGTTGGTCAAGGATGGGCCTATCAGCTGGGAATCCTTAGGAACAACGAAATACAACTATATCCAAGCTGGGATGATGCCTGGGAATGGAGTAGTGGAGCCCCTTGTTCTCGTGTTGAGATGCCGATGTATCCCGATTGGGTTACTCACTCTTTGGGTAGATTTGAGGAGACTTGCCAATTTTGCCGTAAGACAGACAATTATTGCAAGGAAAATGGAGAACACATTGGTGGTAAGTGGTTTACTCGTTTCCCTTCATTAGCTCGTCCACTGTTAACTTGCATAAGTAGCTCTTTATAGGCGCACAGAAATATTTTGAGCTGCATACACAACTCTTAGCTCGTCCATCGCCTGCTCGTACGTAGAACTAGTTAGCTCGTACATAGAACTATCTCGAATTGCCACTCTGTACTTATCAAATTGCTCGCTCGTATGTAGAATTAGTTAATTCGTACATAGAACTCGCTTTGCATCGTATCAATTACTTCGTTATAGAACAGCTTAGCTCGTACATAGAACCGCTTTGACTCGCCGAGCTAATACTTGATCACTTTGATGTCATACGCTTTGACTCCCGAACAAGAAGCAAAGAATGGTTCGAATAGTAGGGGTGTCGATAAAAAGAAAGCTAAGAAAGCCCACTGGGGCAGCCCAACGCCAGAGCGAGTAGAGAGAGGGAGGCCGCCGCAAGGAACAATTTGTCGCCCAAGGACTCGGGCCGGGATGATCCCCACGGAAGGGACCGAGTTGGAAAATCCTCGCCGAGTGGAACCCCTCTCGCCAATGTTAATGAAGGAGGTGATGAGTCCAACAGCCGCTTAGACCCACTTGAGTTCCGACCCAATCTCCGATGCCAATGCCGTAACCTCGGTGCCGGGGTAAGTGTGGTTAGTCCTCGCATCATCGTCAATATTGATGATGATGCCATGGAAGAAGATGATGATGATCGTCCTTTCGAGCTCGCGGAAGAGATCTCGATCCGAGAAAGGCAAATCTGTGTCCTCGAGCCAATTGCCTCCACCAACTTCCTCTCCCCAAGTAAAGAGTCTCTGGAAGAAATGATGAGGAGGCCGAGTGACGCCCCTCCTCTCGAAGGACTCAATTGCTCGAGTCGCCGCTACCTGCATGAACTTGGGTCGTGATTGTGAGAAGAGCCGCGGATGTGGGTCCGCTGCCTGGCTTTGCCGATAAGGGCATAACGCCCGAAGAATTCTCGCCGATCTCGGGATGGCTCACCGCGAGGTAACTTCCCACTTTCTCTTTCTTTCTAGCCGCTTATTCTCTTATTCGATCAACCGAAATTACATGCTAACACTTCCTTGATTTCTCTCGGGAATATAGAATCTCACCATGGTCGAAAGGTGTTAAGAGCTCCCGGAGGGCCTCCATCGAGAGGGAGAGGCAGCCCTCAAAGATTATTCCAAAAAGGCTAAAGAGCTTGCTGATATGAAGGAGAAGTACAACGATCTAGACAATTCATATGAAGCCAATGAGATGGTAAAGACAAAAGCCTTGTCCGACCTTGAAGCTACAGAATCCAAACTCAAGGAAGTGACCTCAGAAAGGGATGCTGAGCGCCTTGCTCATGAGAAGACGAAGGTCGAGCTTACCACTGTCTCCAAGCTTCTCGCAGATAAAGATTCTTTTTTGAAAGAGCTTAACGAGGAGCACAACTCAGCTCGAGCTAAATGGAAGGAGGCTGGAGAAGGCTGGCCCTGATGCTGTGGATAAGTTCAAGGAGGGAGACGAGTTCTATAATGCCATTGTGGCCAAAGCACAAGATTTTCTTGAGGTTGGCAAGAGACACATGGCCCGTCGTGCGCTTGTAGATCCAACGGCTACGGTTACCATCGAGCAATTAGCTCGTTGGTTTACTGAGTCTCAATATGATATGACGGCTCGTGGTGGTCACTCGCTCGTTCCTTACCTTGAAAATGATCTAGCTTTCATTGCCCAGAGGACGAGGAGGATCACTGCGAGAAGTGGGAAGCTCCCCGTTCTTGAAAGAAATTTTGATGTGGTCTTCGCGGAACTCGACGATGCCGAAGCCACGGATATTGAAACCGAGCGTACATATTCTCGAATCGGGTAAGCCCATAGAGCCCCAAAGAACGAGAAGATGGTGAAGGTCGAGCTTCCATTGACGACCAAGCTGATGTAGTCCAAAACTCTTGATTTTATTGAGTTGTAATGAACAAGTCCCAAACAATATCTTTGTCTTTTGTCTAACATTATCTGTATGCCTTATCCCAGCTTTTTGGGAGGCATAATACTTTTGTAAGTTAATTTCTGCTCAAATCTTGGCCCGCTTTGGGGAGGCTTTTCGTATTTAATCTTAGCTGACCTTTGTTCTCAGAATGTTGTATGTTTTCCATTCCATATTGTATGTCGAGCTAGATGTAGATAATATAAATGAGTCAACTTGAGCCTAGAGGCGACTTGATCTTATTGGTTTAGTCGACCTCAGACTTGGTTAACTTTTTTGTGAACGAGATTGACCATGAGTCGAACCTGTTCATACCATTGAAACTGACCCGGGGTCGAGTTAATTAGGACCAAGTTGATTAGGAATCATACTTGTTGAATAGGCAAAGCTGATTAAGAATCGAGCTAAGTAAATCAAGCTGACTAAGAGTCGAGTTTGTTAGAACTAAGTCGACTAAGAGTCGGACTTGTTAAGTGAACAAAGCTGATTAAGAATCGAGCTTGTTAGAACGAAGCTGACTAAGAGTCGAGCTTGTTAGGGTGAAGCTGACTAAGAGTCGAGCTAAGATGAACTGACTAAGAGTCGAGCTCGTTAGAACGAAGTCGACTAAGAGTCGGACTTGTTAAATAAACAAAGCTGATTAAGAATCGAGCTTGTTAGAACGAAGCTGACTAAGAGTCGAGCTTGTTGATATTAATGTAACACTATGTTTGATCGAATAAACTGCGCTTTTCATTGAAGTAGGAATCATGCTTACATCAATTCGAAACTAGCTTTAACACAAACTTGAACTTTGAAATTGAAAACTAGAAGTAGTATTTGATGAGGTGAGTAGCATGCCAAGGATGTTTCAACTCGTCACCTCCGGGATGAGCTATCATGTAGGTTCCTTCCTTGACGACTCGAGTGACTACATAGGGACCTTCCCAGTTAGGAGATAGCTTGTTCTGCTGGGTCCTTTTACCCGTTGCTTCGATCTTTCTCAACACATAATCTCCAACTTGGAACGACCTTGCCTTGACCTTCTTGTCGTGGTAGCTCTTAGTTCGCTGCTTGTAGTTGACCATTCGGAGGTAGGCTGTTTCTCGCTTCTCGTCGACTAGATCCAGGTCGATCAATCTATTGGTATCATTTTGCTCTTGATTGAAGAAAGTCACTCTAGCAGTGGGGAATCTGAGCTCAGCAGGTGCCATGGCCTCTGACCCATATGTGAGAGCAAAAGGGGTTTCCCCCGTAGGCCCCCGAGTGGTTGTACGAACTGCCCAAAGAGCAAGGGGGAGTTCGTCCAACCAATTGTTTCGTCGACCTACGAGTCCAGTCTTGAGCGAAGATAGAACAAGTTTATTTGCTGCCTCAGCTTGCCCATTTCCTTGAGGATAAGCGACGTAAGATTGCCAATGCTTGATTCCTACCCGATTCATCTCTCGCTTCGAAGGTCCGGGGAGAACTGTAAACCATTGTCAGACACTATAGCTCGAGGAAAACCAAACCGACACCAAATGAAGTCATGAATAAAGTTGATAGCATTTTCCTCTGTGATGCGAGCTAATGGTTTGGCCTCAACCCATTTAGTGAAGTAATCTATGGCGACGATCACATACTTGCAGTTTCCTCGGGCGGGAGGGAAGGGTCCAATCAGGTCGACGCCCCACATGTCAAATGGCCAAGCTGCGATCACAGGAGTCTGCTCTGTTGTAGGCACATGGGGAAGGTTGGCAAACCTTTGGCATTGATCACATTGCTGAACAAAGTTGTGAGTGTCGCCTCTCATGTGTGGCCGTAGTATCCCAACGTGATTAACTTGTCGCCAAGAGTCCTGGCCCCGGTGTCCACCACAAATTCCACTATGCACTTCGTGTATCAATAGGGCGACCTCTTGAGGGTGGATGCACTTTAGTAATGGTCGAGTATAAGATCTTCGAACAGGTCGCCTCCTTGAATGACATACCTTGGAGCTTTCTTTTGATAGCTCGAGCCTTCTTCTCGTCATCCGGTAGCTCTCCACTTTCTATGTATGCCTTCATTTCCTCGATCCAACACTTCTCCCGAGTCCAATTTCTTGAGGGATCATCTATGCATTGAATTTTTACTCTTTCATAGGCCGGACTTTCGAGGAAGGAGATAGGTTCATCATGTGGTTCATCCGAAGTGGCTAACTTCGAGAGGAGGTCACTAGCTCATTGTCTTCTCGTCCAATTCTTTGAATCTCCTGCATTCCAAATCTTTTATCAGCCCTTCACCAGTCGCAGATTTGATCGCTGTGGCACTAAGTACCTCGTACTCGCCTCGACCTGGTTGACTATCACCGTGAATCACAGAGGCCATGATTTTAGTCGCTCCAAAACACTTGGCGTATTCTATAGCCGCTATCAAAGCTTCATATTCGGCCCGGTTGTTGGAAGCATCAAACTTGAACCTTAGTGATTCCTCATACACAGCCTGCACTCGGTTCAATTAGCACTATCCCAGCCTCCACCGCTATTCTTGGTCGCCGATCCGTCCGAATAGACCTTCCAAAGAATCGACGGGTAGACTGATGGCGACCCGGGATTCGACTCCTTCCCTTTAGCCTTTTCTTTTGGAGCTCGCCGCTCGTCGTCTTCCTTGGTGAACGTAAGCTCGACTCAAGAAGTCGCCTAGAGCTTGAGCCTTCGACGCCTTTCGAGGTCGATACTCGATGTCAAATTCAGTAAGGGCAATTGACCAATTGAGGAGTCGACCTGAACTCTCCGGCTTGTGAAGAATTTTTCTAAGGGGGGCATTTGTAAGAACCACAATTGGATGAGCCAGAAAATAAGCTCGTAGCTTCCTTGAAGCTACGACTAGAGCATAGGCGACCTTCTCAAAGATTGTAATACCTACTTTCCACGTCTGACAAGGCCTTACTGATGTAGTATATTGGCTTTTGAAGCCCCTCATCTTCTCTAACCAAAACTGCTGCCACTGATTTATCTCCCACAGATAAATACACAAACAAAGTTTCACCAGTGGTCGGGCTACTCAGAGAGGTGGAGTAGCGAGGTAATCCTTCAATTGTTGGAACGACGAATGACATTCGGTCGTCCATTCAAAACTTTTCGTCCCCTCAATGCTTTGAAGAAGGGGAGAGACCTTTCGCCGACTTTGATATGAAGCGACCAAGAGCCGCTACCCTTCCATTAAGTCGCCGCATCTCTTTGATAGTGGTGGGAGCCTTCATATCGACTAGAGCCTTGATTTTTCCGGGTTAGCCTCTATTCCTCGTTGTGACACCATAAACCCAAGGAACTTTCCAAATGCTACCCCAAATACACACTTGCTAGGATTGAGCTTCATGTCGTTTGCTCTCAAGTTGGCGAATGTTTCTTTTAAGTCGACTACGTGACGTCCGGTCTTAGTTTTTATGACCATATCATCAACGTAGGCCTCCATGTTTCGGCCAATTTGAGAGGCAAAGACCTTGTTCACCATGCGCTGATAGGTTGCTCCTGCATTCTTTAATCCAAAAGGCATCATATTGTAGCAGTAGATGCCTCCAGCCGCCTGAAATGCCGTCTTGACTATGTCGTCCTCACGCATCTTGATCCGTGGTACCCGAATAAGCGTCGAGGAAACCGAGGGTGGAGTGACCGGCAATGGAATCAACTAGCTTGTCGATTCTAGGGAGAGGATAGCTGTCCTTCGGGCATGCAAGATTCAGAGTGGTGAAGTCGACACACATCCGCCATTTGCCGTTCGATTTCTTCACCATGACCACGTTGGCCAGCCACGTTGTATGAGTGGCCTCTTTGATTATCCCTGCATTCAAAAGTTTTTGTACCTCAGTTTTTATGGCCTCTTCCTTGTCGCGAGCAAAGCTTCTCAATTTTTGGGGTCTAGGCTTTATGGTCGGGTTGACTTCCCCGTGAACACGACCTCCTCCTTGATTCCCTCATGTCTTCTACCCTCCATGCAAAGACATCATTACTTTCCTCGAGTAGCTCGATGATTTCTCGCTCGCTCCTCAACCGATAGCCGCTTCCCAATCAATTTTTTGGTCTGGGGTAAGAAAGGTTGGTGATTACCGACTCTAGCTCATCCACGCCTTCTAGCTCTGGTCCATCCCTGAATTGTAGAGTCTCAATGATTATCTCCTTAACCCTTTGTCTCTCCTCGGCCCTCAGATGTGGAGCTTCTTCTGCTATCATATCATCTAACTTGTCTGCAACTTCGCTGGTGGTGGTGGTGGCCCCCGAGTTATTGTCGAGCTGGAGGCATAGGTTGCCTATGATGACTTGGTCGACCATAACTACATCTGAATCGACCTCAGTGGTGTTAGAGTGACGTGTCGACTCAAGCATGACCTCGTCATTTGAGCGATAGGTCGACTCTTCCACGTCGGTGATCGTTGACACCGGTGTAGTTTTGGTGACTGATTGAGACAACTTTAAATAACCATCTGCAGTCTCGATTTCCAATTCCCTTTTCTTTCTTTCCCGAAGAACATGGTCCAGGTAAGCTCGAGCTGTGCCTTGTACACATCCTACTCCAGCGGGTGTGGGGAACTTGACTCGCTGATGAGGGATCGATGCCACCATTCCAAGAGCGACCTGACCTGGAATACCAAGTATAGCGGCATAGTCACTATTTACATCAATCACTATAAATTGTACCTTTGACACGATCCTGAGGGGGTGTTGGCCTAGGTCGACGTCGAGTTCTATCTTGCCCTTTGCATCAACTCGATGATTGGTGAAGCCCTCCAACCTACCATCATATCTCTCCAACTGCTCATCATTAAGACCCATTTCTTTAAAAGTTTTGTAGAACAAAATATCCTTGCAGGCCCCCGTGTCGACTAAGAGTCTGCTCGTCGTGCATCCGTCAATGAGACCCGGGATGACGAGAACTTGCTCTCTAGCCGCCATGTTAGTAGCCAATTCATGGGGGAAAAAGCTGATTGCTTCATCTCTGACTTCTCTTCTTGGAGGCACATATGGAGCCTTATTGAGTTGGAAGATTTTGTGCTTGATGGCCGTGTTGCTTGCTTGCTCGTAATGACCCCCTGTGTTCAATCCAGGCCGCCTAGGTCCTTGTTGCCCACCCGCCGGCCGCTCACCTCCTCCACTGAGGTCTCTTCACATAAGCTTCGAGTCTCCCCGGTCGACCATTCTCTGGATGATACGCTTTAATCCCAAGCAATCCTCTCGTGAGATGACCAGTGTCTTTGTGGTAGTCGCAGCATTTGCCGCTGTCCCTCCTAAACTTGTTGCCTGGATTCATTGGGACTGGAGGAGCCAGCCTCGACAAAGATTCATAATCTCGGATTCGACTCACCGCTGAGGAGTGAAAGCTTCGGGCACCTTCTCTGTTGCCCTAGTTCTCGTTCTTTCCATTTTTATTGTTCCCCCATTCTTGTTGGAGTCCTTTTTATCATCGCGACTTCAACCTTGGGGCTCTTTCCATTCTTCTTTCTTTCCTTTCCTCAGCTAGGGCGACATTGTATACCTTCTCAAACAACTCTGTCGAGTTGTTACCGTACGAACCGTGAGCTCGTAATCCATGCCCGCCGAGGAAATACCGTTTCTGAAGCAGTTGATGACTTCCCTATCAGTGAGGTCTTCCTCTATCTTATCAACCATTTCCTTGAACTTGGTGAAATAGCTCATCGAGCTTTCATTCTTACCCTGCACCAAGTTATTCAGATCGGTGACGGTGACCTTACGAGCTCCTGCAGTCGAGAAGCGATCCAAAAACTTTGTCCTGAAGCAGGTCCAAGTGGTGATGCTTCCAGCAGCCAAACCGTTGAACCAAGTTAAAGCTGCCCCATAAGTGTGCTTAGGAGGGCTTTGCACATATTGTCGTCCTCATTGGCGACAAAACACATTGTGGCTTCTAAATTAGTGCTATATGACCTTCCTTACGGGGTCGACCCTGAATATTTCTCCAGAAGAGGCAACCTGAAGGTAGGAGGAGGTCGACTATCTCTGATTTCTTTGGATAAAGGTCGAAGAGCAAAGTCAATTCGTTCGACCTTTCCAATCTCCTTTTTCTTTTCCTCCTCCCATTGTTCGAACTTCTTTTTCATCAATAGCCATTCTCTGGCATCGGGTCTTTCATCCCCTGGAGGGGGAGCAGCATTTGACCTCTGGCCCTCACTTCTGGGGGGAGTCATCTGTCTACTCCTCCTGTCTCTATGGGAATTGGTCCTTTCGATCTTATTGGAGATCTATGTCTACTTCTTTGAGGCGACCCGCGCCTCTCAAGCACTGGGATGGCGACCGCGCCCTATCTCCATGTGGCGACCCGCGCCTTTCCCTCTCACAAGCGACCTATGCCCATTCCCGTCTCTATGAGATCCTGATCTCTGCGTTCGCGCTGGAGAAACATGCCTGCTTCGCTGGCCGTTAACCGAGTCCTCAAATCAGATTGAGCCTCCCGCTCCTCGCTTCGTCGAGGCTAGCCCTTAAATCGTTATCGGGCACATGAACAATAGTGGGAGCTCGACGAACTATCCTGCCCTCACCATTTTGTCCCACACCTTCATTTGGCCTAGCACTCCCGGGTCTCTGTCCATTAGAGACCTGAGTACGTGCCACTCTTTCGCAGCGCACGTCGCCCGCTTCTGCCTCCTCCACGGCTATCAAGTCGGCCGAATCACGAGCTCGCTCCAACATCATCTCCTTCTTGCTCACGGGGTTGGTGGAGGGGCCTACCCTATTACCCACATTCACCTCGAGCAGCGGACGTTTTGGAGGAGGTGGAACTCCTCGCCCATCCATATGCCTTTTCCCTCTCCTCGTGTCGTGCAATCCCCGCCATCAACGACACCGGTAGAGCGTGTGGCCCTACCAAGGGGACGATTCGGTGGGGGAGGAGGCAAGTTAAGGTTCTCAGCGTTTGCGTTCATGTTGTTGTTGTTTACTTCTTCATGCCCAAGTGAAGCCTCGGATACGTGTCCTTCTGAAGTCACCATTGTTGCAGGTTGATGGAGTTTTCGAGGTCAAGTTTAAAGCACGTTTCCCGGCAATGGAACCAAACTGATGCTGCAGGAAATGTGCTTATCAATCTTCCTCCACGTGGCAGTGACCGATCACCCGGCTCCGACACGGAAATCGAACCCACGACTAGCCTGATGTGTCTCAGGCGAAGACGCTCTGCGTGAGAGTAAGATAACAGTTGTATAAAGCTCAAAATGTATTGAATAATGTACTCAGAATACAAAATGGCAGTTACCTTTCACCGTTTGGTAGTGATGAAGTATTTATAGACAAGAGTGATGTATTTTTGGGGAGGCGACATGTGCTCCGAGATTGTAGCGGCAGTTACTTGATGGTGGGAACGTGTCTATAACGGCCCCTGATTTGTAGGGATGTGGTTATGAGAATTGTTCAACCAAATACGCCTTCAAGTATCAAGTCGTCACTTGTTAATTTAGGTCGAGGTCGCCATTCGAGGAATGGTCGACCTGACTGTCGGGTAGAGCATGGTTCGTACCCGAGTTATAATGTGGATTCTGAGGTCGGACTAAGTTAAGTCGGGGCCTGGTGAGCCGGACCATGGGCTTAGTCGACTGATCTTTGAGATGGGCTTTGGGCCCTGTTTTGATTGGGCCAGCCTTATTGAGAATGTGGAGACCAAGGCTGTCTGTAATTGGACTTTACTCCTTTGGCCCAACTCGACACTTTTGGTATGTTCAGTAATCATTTTTAACAATGTGAGTGTATAATAATAAAAATTCTCAATTCCTCATCTTTAAGTGTGAATTAGAGCTTGTTGCATGATGGACATCTCTGAGTGCGAATTAGAGCTTGTTGCATAATGAACATCTCTATGTGCGAATTAGAGCTTGTTGCATGATGGACGAGAATTTAGAAACATTTAGTACTAAAAATTGGATATCATTTTTGGTACTAAATTCTTAAAATTTTCCAACATTCATTTAGTAAATGAATGGGAGGAGTATTTCATGTTATTGTATGATACTATGATAGTGTTTGTTTTTGTGTGTTGCTAATGTCTCAAGGTTGCATAGTGCATATCTCTAGAATTAAAAGTTCTACTATCTTCGTCCTTGTCGAAATGTCTCAAAATGATCCATGCACGGAAATTAAAGAAAGTGATGTAGGAAAGAGAAAAAGTGTATAGTGAAATAAATATTGTGAGTATGAAAAATGATGTAGGAAAGAGAAAGTGGGATAGTGTATTTGTGAGTGGATATTTATTATGAGTATGACAAGTGAGTCCCACAAATAAAAAAATAATAAAAAACTTTTCTTTTTTGGATTAGGACATTTTAAATGGAACACCAAAAAAAAAAGTTGAAACACTTCGAGCGGGACGGAGGGAGTATTTGATTCTTTTTATGGTATGATATGAATGATAATGTTGGTTTTTTTGGACCATTCATGATTTTCTTATGAATGATACATAAAGTGAAAATACATAGAAAATATTCATTGTGAAAATGCGTAAGTAAATCATTAAATAAGTTTCTATCAGTTGAATGCACAAAGATAAAGATATGTTGCAACACAACATACTACACGTTTTTGTTATAATTTTTTCTACACGTTTTAACTGTACAAATAATTATCCTTTTCTCCTCAAGGTTGTATAGTATTAGTATTTCTAAAACTAGAAGTTGTATTTAATTATTTTAAGTTTAATTAATGTTTTAAATGAGTCACATGGGTCCCCTTTGGGATATGTGTGATATGTTACAATCATGATGGTGAGATCCTTGAAAAGTGGGAAGAGGGATTCTTGTGATGCAATGATTTACTCAGCTTGACATCTGTATTATATCTACTCTAGTGACATTGTCGACATGGGCCCACCGAAGCAAGTATATACTCCCTCCGTCCCAGTCCCACGTGAATGCAAACTTATTTTCATTTTGATCCGTCCCATGTGATTGCAAACTGTCCAAAATTGAAATAAATTTATTATTTTATATTCACCCTACCCTACCCACCCACTCATTCTCTCTCTTCATTTTTCACCATACAATTTATTCAACCAACCTACTATTAACTTCACTCATTCTCTCTCTTCATTTTCTACCACACATTTTCATTATCTTAATAATATTTCTTAATTATTGTGCCCGAAAAAATGATTCACAATGACGTGAAACGGAGGGAGTATAGAGGTTTTTTTTTTTTTTAATACAAAATGAGCTAATTATGTGTTATGTTTGATTGAATGTGTGGTCAGAAGCATTATCATTTCTTTAATCAAATATTTTCCGCTTTAAAATATTCCCTCCGTCTCATACCAATGTTTTTTTGTGTGAATTTCATGTTTTTTTAAAAAAAAAATTGAAAGTGGATAGAAAATTAGAGGAGAGAGAATGCAAAAATTAAAAATATTTAATAGGAGAGAGAATGAGTGAGAGGAATAGTAAGTTAATGATTGATTTTTTTTGTAAATATGTTAACTTTATAAGGGTATAATAAATGATTTTTTTTTGTAAATATATTAAATCATAGATTCATAATAAGGGTATAAATATATTCAAAACTTGCCATTTATAGAAGGAAACTTTGAAGTGGGACGAACCAAAAAAAAAAGTAGGAACCTTGAAGTGAGACGGAGGGCGTAGCTTTTTTAACTTTTTTTTTCTGCTAATACAAAAATATTTTGGACAATAATTTTATTATCCTAATAAAAAATTAAAATTTATTATCGATACATCATTATAAACACTATTAATAACAATTTTTAGATGTTTATTTGAATAATTAAATTAATTTAAAATCAAGACAAAAAAAAATTGTGAGTATTTGTCATTGATATTTCGTATTTTATGTTAATGAAAATGCAATCATAAATTCTTGTCTTCTCTCTCGAGAAAATATAAAAATTCGAATCCCTTTCTTACATGTTGTAATAATAATAATAAAAAAAAGGGGTGTTGGAAAGAGTGTTACAACAAAGTTTGTTGCCCACAAGCCAATGATGAAATTGAGTTAATTGACGACCTTTAAACGTGGCGGGAAACTTTTCTTCACAGAAACAAACATTGATTTTTTATTTTTCCTTTTTTCTAGCAATGGATATGATTGAGTTATGTACTCCCTCCTCCCAATAAAAACTTCACTAATTATTCAAAAAGGCGTCTCGTTAGAAGTTTTATTTTTCTTTTTTTGGCAAAGAATCTTTACTATTTCCTCCACTTATTCTTTCTTCTACATTATTTTAATACTCACAACAACATTATAATTTACTATTCCCTCCACTACTTCTCTCTCCTATTTTCAAATTACACTCACAACATTTTTTTTCCTCCCATTTTCATAATTTGCGTGCTCACCCAAAAGGGTGAAGCACTTATTGGAACGAAGGGAATATAATATTTGTATATTGGTAAAAAAAAATTAAAAATTACTCCATTAATCTCATTTGAAAATAAAATAAAATGAGTTTTGCACAAAAATTAACAAAAGTGTATAATAAAATAAGTATTATGAGTATAAAAAGTGAGATATGAAAGATAATATAGGGTATAGAATAATAAGTGAATAGTTATTGTGAGTATAACAATTGATCTTATGAATATAGAACTGTTAAAAAACTTCCATTTTGAAAGTGTACATTTTTAAATGGAACAACTAAAATAAAATATTGTGTCTCTTAGACGAGGGTGTATACTTCAATTTTGATGGGTCGGTTTTTATTTTCCTCTTGTACCATTTTTTTTTATGGCTCTAGCCTCTAGGTGATTGTATGATACCCAAACTATATCTAATTTTGTGTTTTTTTGAGTAGGACGGAAAGAGTATACTTCAATATTAATGGGTCGGTTTGTACCATTTTTTTTACAGAAAATTTTAGGGAAAACCTGTTTCTCCATAAGTTATAAAAAATCCTGTTTTTAAATATATCGACTTGGTGTTTTAAAGCCTAAACTCACTGTTTTAAGGTCTAAACTCGCTATTTTATTTTCTAGATTAAACTTACTATTTTAACGCCTAAACTCATTATTTTATTTTATAGGTATTTTAAGGGCTAAACTCTATGTTTTAAGGTCTAAACTTGATATTTTTAAGAATAAAAAGTGGGCTATTTATAATTTATGGAGAAACAGGTTTTTCCTAAAATTTATTATTATTTTTTTTTTCCAATTGAAGCTCGTATATTTAGAGGTAGTTATACTTGCTAATTTGCATAAACACTCTATCTATCAAATAATTGATTGATGAGGAGAAGGGAAAGGGGACAAATATGAAATAGGGAATCTTATTACCAAATCTACAAGGCAATCCCAATTATTTAGTCAAGCATGTGAGTGAGTGTGAGACATTTGTCTTTTCTTGGACCCTTGTCCCAAATCTATGATATGAATTTCAGTGCAAAAACCTTTTTTTTTTTTTTTTTTTTTTTAAAGAAATGAATTTAACAAGCAATTAAATTGAGAGTTGGTAGATTTTGAACATGCATTCAGTGAATGCCAAGAATTTTCTAGAGAGGTCAAAATTTCAAAAATGATAAAAATGGCATTTTTAGGGGTAAAACAATAATTTCCCGAGGATAACATCTTCCCATGGTTCTAAAAATCGTTAAGGGACAGCTAGGCATCGAAGTCGGGCCTATCGCATAAGCGAGGCATAGGCGGAGCCGAGAATTAGACATAATTTATAACATTATGGTAAAACAAAGCTGAAAATGTCAATAGAATACCCAAACAAATAATATAAATGTAAATAATAATAAATTTAGTAAAATTGTGAAAATAGTAATACTATAATAAAAATTTGTAAGCAGGACCTAGACGAATTTAAAGTTAATTGTGGCGTTTTAATGCAAATTTATTGAATATTTTATTGTAATATTTGATCTAACCAGATTGAAGTTAATCATGACGTTTTATAACCGTCTTCCGCCTAATCGAGACCTAGGCAGCCTAGCTTACGGCGAACAATTTTTAGAACACTGCATCTTCCTTCATGTCTCAATCAAAAAGTTGCATTAACACCATTACAAGATATACAAATTTTCTTCATTTGGGTTCCACAATCCTTCAAACACCTCAACATCCATTAAATAAACAGAAACCCTAATTTGAAAATTTTACAATTTTTGTTCAGCAATCAACTCCATAACCAAAACTTCTTGACAGCATCTCAAAACGTCTTATTACGGCACGGCCGCACAAGCTCCTTCTAACAATGCCTCGATGGTAAATTTTGATTTACATAATCGCGTACACGACATCTTTTTTTCTCCATAATGTACAAAAATGACCTTTCAAGGAAGAAAAACGAAAAAATGACTTGACTCCGAATCTCATTTCCATATATCTCAAAACTCCCCGATTACCTACATTCCATTATGTCCCCAAAACAACGAACATAAAACCCCCCAAAAAAACTCTGCACTGGACGCTAACGCTACAGACACAGAGAAGACACGTCTGATTGTGGGAGGGGGGGGATATAATGAGCTTGCGGCATCATCTCCTTTGTGAGGACCTTCATCTTCACAAATTATTGGGGAAGCTGCTGATTTGTCCTTGCTCCAAAACTTCTTTGTTGTTCAACTTGTAATTTATTTTTATGCGCATGACCAGGGATTTCTGAGGAAAAGAGAATCATGATAAATTACTTCATAGTAAAATAGGCGGCCAACGAAATTCTTAAAGGCAAAAAGGGTATTCCAGTTGCCTGAAGTTGGCTTTTGCACTACATTGTTAATATGTCGGCTTAATATACACAATGCACTTGTCTTTTATGAACCAAATGGAAGCTAATAGCTTTACTATGTCCTATATTGACTACTCCCTACGTCCCATAATAAATGTCGCATTTCTAAATACTCCCTCCGTCCCAAAATGTTTGTCCCATTTGATTTTTTTGTTGAACTTTGACCACAAATATATGACAATTTAATTATATTCACGAAATTCTAAAAATTCCTATTGATTCACCATTAATAATATTATCAACAACTTTTAGAATTTCATGAACATGATTAATCTCTCATATAACTTGTGGTCAAAGTTCAACAAAAAAGTCAAATGTGACAAACATTTTGGGACGGAGGGAGTAAGAAAATAAGATTAGTGTAATTTCACTGTGGTGCAAGTAATATACAAACAAATAAAGCACGTTCCTTAATATCATTGACAAGTGAAATGCGGCATTTATTTTGGGATGGAGGTAGTATATTATTTTATAAATGAGAAGAAGTTGTAGCTTCTCTGAGTACAGAGTATTATAGCTCCATCCAATCAATTACGGCTGTCAACAAGCAGAACCGAGATTTGAACATTTGAACTTGCAAGGATAGGATTGTATACATTACAACCCTCCAAGACCCCCACAAAGGCAGGAGCTTCATGCACAGGGCCAGTCATTTATTGAGTTTGCAACAACTCAGTTTCCAATACTAGCTATTATAAACGAGTCGAGCTTAAGCTCTACCCAAGCCTGAGCAAGAACTATTGTATAAATCATATGCAATCCATCCGAATCCTTGGTGTCCACTTTATAGCATTGCAAGTACACGTTGGTACATGATATTCGGCAAATGTGATACTAGGAACTTCCTTAGAAATTGAGACTAAATATTAAAAAAAGAAGAAAATATGAAAATGGACACTCATTGGGGAAGAAGTATAAAGTTTACTCCCTCCGTCCCGATACAAACTACACACTTTGTCATTTAGGGCATCCCACTACAAACTACTCCCTCCGTCCCATTTGAAGGTTCACCGTTTGAATTGGGCACAAGAATTATGGAAAATGTGAAAAAGGTGGTGTTGTGAGTGTAGATAGTTGGGTAGGAGAGAGAAAGTGGAGTAAATGGGTAAATGTTGTGAGTATGACAAGTGGGTCCCGTTTTCATTTTAGGAAATAAATGCCTTTAAATGGGACATTCATTAGGGAAATAAATGAGCCTTCAAATGGGACGGAGGGTGTACACACTTTAAAAAATGGAAATAGTATAATACTCCCTCCGTCCCGCCCGAAGTGTTTCAAAATGAGATCGGCGCGGGAATTAAGGAAAGTGAGCTAAGATAGAGAAAAAGGTTAAATGTTGTGAGTATGAAAAATTAAATAGGAGAGAGAATGAGTGGGAGGAATAGTTAGGAGAGAGAATGTTGTGAGTGTAAAAGTAAAGTAGGAGAGAGAATGAGTGGGGTAGGAAGAGTATAAAAATAATAAAAACTTTCCATTTTGAGATTGAGACACTTTAAATGGGACGCCCAAAAAGGAAAGTTGAGACACTTTGGGCGGGACGGAGGGAGTATTTTTTATTCAATGAGACCCACTTGTGATAACTATCCAATTAATATTTCCTACCCCACTTTCTCTCTCCTACCTTACTTTTCATACTCACAACACCTACTCCACTAACACTTTTTCTTAATTCCCGTGCCCAATCATAAGTGGGACGGAGGGAATATATAAAAGGTAAAGGGTAGTATGTCTTTTGTGATTAATGATATGTATTCAAGCCAAGCCGAGCTGCTGTATATGTATACCCCAGACAGAAAATCTTGTTTGAACTCAACTTAATCCACCATGAATTGAACTAAGTTAAGCTTTGGCACAAGCTGAGCCAAGCTCGGTCTACTAAACATCCTAGCGAATTATACTATAGTTTTCACGTTCACGGAAAATATAAAGTTCAATACAATAATTAAGTCTAAAACAAGATTCTCAAAGAAACGCAATGGGGAAAATGAAAGACAAAGGGTAAGAAACTTGCATACCTTCCCATGTTGACTGTTGGTAACTCGCAACTTCTGTGTTATTGACCCATTACCACTTCCAGGAAGAGTATTACTGCTAGCAGGATCTAAATGCAACTGAAGAAACTGTACATGGAATAAAGGGATAGTTACAAGAGCGCATGCATGTAACAGGCAATAAATGTATTGAACTTATTGGTCTAACTAAGAGATATACTCCCTCCGTCCCATAAAGATGTTCCCATTTGCCTTTTTTTGTCCCAAAAAGATAGTCCCATTTCAAAAATTGTTAGGTTAAAATGATAAAATCATTGAACTTCTAAGATTGTCAACCAAGGAGGAAGATGGAGAGTGGAGAGAATGAGAGGCAAGCGAGGAAGAAGAGGGAGCAATGGAGTAATAAGTAAACCTCATTAAGGTTAACAATGGAAATGAAAATAAGTTGTTAAAATGTTTGCATAGTCAAATGGGACAATCATTATGGGACGGAGGGAAGTAGCAATCAACTGATCATGACTTACTAGAGAGAGGTACACTAGCATTCAAAACGTCAGGTAGAAAACGAGGAAAATATAAATTCTATGAACATGAGATAAACTAGAAAAATGAAAAACTAGTACAGAGCTATCTTGCTTTACCTTTGGAACTGCTGCCTGGAAAATAAAATCGGTATATACATCAGAAGTTTTATTCATAAAGTTTGCTTCAATCTCTGTAATCTGTGGACTTCCCGGCTGCTTTGAAATGTTGAACATTATCCTTAATGAGCTGCTCTCAAATGCAACCATTGGTGGATAATGAGGAGCATTATTTTCTGTTCACGAAGTAAAAGGTTATTAGTGTCTTAAAAAGAAAATCAATTTTCCAACTATAATAAAGTTGTGATAAATACTTTACCAGGCACTAGTGGGGTAGAGCCAAAACCATCCAATAAATCCATCACTGGAGAACCTCCAGCTGGAGGTGTGGCTTGTATGGAAGGAACAGATGGTGATGACAATCTATCTAAATCATTCACTGAAGTGTTGTTATATTGACTAGAGGATAGAATGTCAGGTGTGGAAAAGCTGTTTTGAGCGGAAGGTGAGCCGATTGACAGGAGATCCAGTAGCACATCAGTGCCAGTTTTTTGAGCCTGACCAGTACCTGAGATGAAAATAGCACCATTTAATTATACATAATTAAAGAAGTTACTGAAAAAGCTTGCAGAAAATGCTTTACAATACGGAAACCGAAAAATGAATCCTAAAATCAAATAATTTGCTCATTCGCTTCAGCCAATGTTACCCAGACTCTTCTTTATTGCTTGCGAGCAATGGCATAAGATGATATGGCTATGGGTGTGAAAGCATAGACACATGAATATTATAATACACTTTTTAAAGCTAAACATACTATTAAAAAGTTGGATTCAGCACATGACAGCATATATTACAGCAGACTTTTTCAACGACATTCTGCAAGCTAGATTGACATCTAAAACCGTTCAAGAAACTGTCAGATATGCTATTAGTATACATCAGTTTATTTTTCGGTTCTTGGTGCATCTGCTCCAAATGACACTTAAAGGGAAAAAGTTCATTGGCAAAAGTGTTGGCGCTTGCCACATAGAATTAAGCTCTGTTGTCAACTTCATCCATGACATCAGTTTATGTTAACTCATAATGTTTGGATGATTAACATTAGATAGATTCAGGAACTTAGGTAACTGCACGAACTGAATGTAGATTTGATCAAGGATAGTTTAGCTCATCTGATTACTAATATCAGGTTGTTGTAGGCTGGATAGGTAGTGGCAGTAATCAAATTTGATTATCAGTTCCCATCATCACTTAAATGTTTATAGCAGTAGCACGGAGTAGACAATTCACGAAAATAAACAGGATCTGGTGAGACTTGGTTGAGGAAATCTGCATTTTCCTAACATTCAGAAATTGTTAGAAATACCAACTTACTAAGTAATCTATCTGTGCTCCTTAAGGAAAAAAATGGAAAGGCAGAAGTGGTGGTTCACGCCACACTGAAACAAACGCTTTTGACCAGTTCTTGAAAAATGAAGCTACTATTTCATGAAATGCCAATATTGCTGGATGGTGTGAATCAATAGATTCTGGTATTATAGGCAATAGCACGAACTGACTCTCGAAACAAACGCTTTTGACAGTTCTTGAAAAATGAAGCTACTATTTCATAAAATGCCAATATTGCTGGATGGTGTGAATCAATAGATTCTGGTATTATAGGCAATAGCACGAACTGACTCTCGAAACAAACGCTTTTGTCCAGTTCTTGAAAAATGAAGCTATTATTGCATGAAATGCCAATAATGCCGGATGGTGTGAATTGATTGATTCTGGTATTATAGGCAATAGCACGAACTGATTCTCAAGTCACGATATGTAAAAGGATGAAATTACAGTCCAGATTAGAAGTATCGGCTCTTTACTAAGCACCTTCTCAGTGAAATAATCGATACAAATTCAAGAACGTTAACTCACTTGTTCGTTCAGAAAAGAGATCAACACACCAAAAACAAAGTAGAAAGAGCATACTGGTGAACTGCTAGAATAAGAGCAAAATTAGGTTAGTTGATGTCTCAAAGTAACCTGATTGTGATGAAGCTGGTGACATATCAACACCCAGAAGATCCTGAAGAAAATCACCGCCTGAAGAGCTAGGCGCCGGAGGATCATCTGAACTGAAATCTAGTAAATCAACAAGAGGAGCACCTGCTGGTTTGGCAACTCCATTTGGAAGTTTTGGTCCAGGATCCAGTGAACTTGAAGCAGCTGCAGGCAAAGAACCAGCCCTCCTTCCACTGAAGGTTGCTTCATCAAGAACTGGCATCCTCTCAACCAAGGCTGACCTGATATTAGTGAAAATTAAAGATATCATCTATAGAATCACAAAAGATGGCTGAGCTAGATCAAATACATTCAACGAAAAAAAAAATCTAGGAAAATATACCCATACCTTATATTCTGATGCTTTTCAATTATGGAATTAAATTCGATGGATCTCTGCTGCAGTTCAAGCAGAAGGCTTCCTTTAGAGTGAGTGATGATCTCTGTTATCCTCCTAAAGGTATCAGGTCGGATTCAGTCACAAATTTTTGGAAAAGATCTCAAGTTGTAAAGGAAAAGTTAAGTAATTGAAGCTGACAATAAGAGACATCATGAAGAAATCAGATGTAGAGATAGAGAATATGGCAGAAATTGGGAATGAAATAAACATTTCAATTTCTGGAATATTGAACAGATGAGAACTGAAAACAGAAGGTCAAAGCCAAATGAGAGCTACTGCTGTTTTGAGTTAACTATACATCTGGAATATTGAATAGAAGAAGACTAGCTAAACACCTTTTAAACAAGAACTTACTGTGAACAAGAAGGAAAGCGGCAAGACAACTTGAGCAAAGCAACCAAACACATTGCCCTTGTAGTTAAATCTGATGTATGGCGCTTGATAGCAATCTCCACAACGTCCACAGCATCAGACTCTGTTACCTGCCCATATAAATGCAAGTTCACACATAAACGCAGGAAAGAAAAATAAGAAACGAGACCAACCCAAGTTCAATGAACAGGTTGCCGCGTCAGCTTTTTAAATAACCCAAGCTCATTAAACATTCATCATATCACAAACCTTTTTATCCTTAAATGATCGAATCAATATATATATATATATATACCGCCATATAAACAAAGAAGACTATTGGTCAGAACATGGAAACAGAAAAGAACTTCTAATGGAAGAAATTTTTAGGCAAGAAAAAATTTACAGCATTAGACCCGTAACTCATTTAGAGCTGTAGATAAGCTCCCTCATCTCTCAAGATTTTCAATTGCCTCACTACAACTTTTTTTGCTTTAGTCCCTTAACATCCTCCATTTAAAAGTCAATTATTTAGTAGTCATGTGCACAAAATGTTTTCTACACATATTTGTCTTTTCACATATATTAAACCAGCACACCTTAAATAACCTATCCACTTTTAACCAAAAATTGAAGCTCCACGACAACCATTACCCCTGCCTCCCTTTTCCAAACACACTCACTCTGTTCTCTTCTAGCATACTTTAAAGCGGCAAGAATCCCAGTGCCTCCATAAACAGTTCGACTGAGACAAGCCGCAAAGAAAAGATCACACAACAGGAAGAGGAAAGACGAGAACTGATGAGGTTCATTGCTATGACATAAATCAGCTACAGGTCCCATATGACAAGTATGTTACCAAGTATAGCACAATGAAAAAGTTTGAGAACAAACAAAAGGCAATGTGATACCCAACCTACAAAACCAGATTCTAGTCAATATATATATATATATATATATATATATATGTGTGTGTGTGTGTGTGTGTGTGTGTGTGTGTGTGTGTGAAGAACACTCACAGTAATAGGCTCCTCTATGTCAAGCACCCCAACGTTGTTGACCAACATATCACCATATTCTCCGATGCACCAAACGGCTACACGGACAAGTGTTTCCTGACGAAAGCAAAAAAGTAATATCGAATAGCTGAGTTACTCTTTGAGAAAATCAAATCATTGGGAAAATCAGAGAGTTCCACACTAACCAACTACAAGGATTGCTTTTTAGAAGGAATAGAATACCTGATCACCTGATGTTTGGACAACTCTGTACAAAGACCGTACTGTGTATCCATGAAGATTAGACGCATTGCTTATCACGACAATAAGGGCATGCCACACGTCATCCTTGACATAATTTCCAGCCTACTAAGCATATCACAAAGATCAGTACTTTCCAAGCATAATGCAAATACACTTGCTTTAATGAGAGAGAAAGCGAGAGAGAGAGGACAAGTGAAGCCAAAGTGAAAAAAGAAGTAAAGTGAGGTGAGTTCATTGAACAGATTGTCAGATACGCTCGTTTATAATTCAAAAGAAAAGGAAGATTAAAAAGAAAAAAGACCCATTGTGAAATGATAGGTTTAGATGAAAAGTAGCACAAAAGTGTAAGCAACTTATACATTCTGGCTACAAATACCAAATACGCGCATCAGTTTCTTAAAAAAAAATATCACTCAACTCTCACATGTTTGCCCCATACAAGGAAGGAACAATTATAACAACACCACGTGCAGAAGATGATTGAGTTCGGGGATAAAAGAATGACAAAAGGCCTATGAAAACTGATTCTTCGTTCAAGGTAGCATTCACCAAGGATTAGGCATAGCATGAGAAATACTATAGATAATAACTACATCATTGTATCCAAAGGATAAAAAGGAAACTTTGAAAAGAAACACACAGATGCATAAATTTGACAGTAACAATAGCCAATGATAAACAAGCTGAGTCAAAAAAAAAAAACAAAAATATCACTCGTTCTTTATATTTTTTACATGTGAGTTCAAGATACTAAACATAATAGCAGATAAAACTATTATAATGTGAATCGCATATGTTTTAACACATACCCCAGAAAGAACCTTGAGCATCTGATCAATGTACCAATTTTTTTCTGGGGAAAGCCTGAGCATCAGAGAACAAATGTCAATGTCCAAGAAAATATGTGAGAGAAAATACTTTTGATCCAATTAATATTGACCAAGAATTAATTGCAGACCCACAACCTCTAGCAACAAAATTTAATTAAGATACGAAATAAGACTTTTAACTTACTTCTCTACGATAGAGCATATTTTGTCCGTAAGATCTCCCTTAAACTCCTGATCACTTACTTCCAAATAATCAATTAGCTCCTTCGTCAAAGGTTTTACATTGCTTTCATTCACCAGTAGATACACAAGTTCGAGCGCTCTTTTACGAATAGAAGCATCTAAATCCTGTGAATGGAATATACAAGCTGTGAGCTTCACAAACTGAAAAGAATATAACCATGAACTTATGCATCAGGCTTAAAAAAAAAATTAAACAGAAGATTATAAACCTCTGCTCAAAAACCAATGGCTACATGCAAGTTGCATTTCAAGTAAACAATTTAATTTGAACCTCTTCAAGGAGACCTTAGTCTTTAGGGACTTGATAATGGGTGAGAATAAAATTACTTCAACAATAACAATATACAAGACTTAGGAATACTAGCCAAAATAAGTCGCATACAATAAGCCTCCTATCTGCATACTATTTTTGATAAATCAATCGGCGTACTTTACTTTCAGTTTTAAATTATCCTTTCATTTCAGAGTCCATTTTGGGGGAAACTTGTTTCTCCATAAGTTATAAAAAGTCCACTTTCTAATTTTGAGTTTCGAGCGTAAAACATTGAGTTTCGAGCTTAAAACACTGAGTTTAGGCGTTAAAATACCTAGAAGTTAAAACATCGAGTTTAGGCGTTAAAACACCGAGTTAAGGTTAGTAACTAAAACATCGAGTTTATATCTTAAAACACTGAGTTTTTGTCTTGAATTTTTTAAAAACAAGACTTTTTATAAGTTTGGGGGAAACAGAGTTCCCCCAAAATTTTCTGTTCATTTCAAGGGATCTGATGAGTTGGCACTGTGGTTGCACTGTATAGCTTCAAATAGGATTATGTGCATTAAAAGAGCCAGGTGGCTCTTTCTTTCTGTCAAAAACTACCTACTGCATGTCTCCCCTTCTGCCTTCGATTTTATACTTGGAAACATCCACCTCTCTCTAAATCTATATCCCTATGACTAAACATGCACATCCATTTCAACAACGATATAGCTTCCTATAGTTTCTTCCTGATCTCCCCTTTTTACTCTTTATACAATGATTTTTCATTCATTGACTTAATGCAAGGCTTCAAATAAGTAGGGAGAGTGACTAAGAGAGGTAATGAATCCAAATATGATTCTAATTTAACTAATATTGATCTGGTTCTAGATCAACATGTGACTAGGGCTTGGGATGAAGTGGTCATTGAGGTCATGATGCGCTTGGATTGGCTGGATCTTATGACATGTAGTTCAACTGGTTTCTTGAAGTTGTTGTTGAGAAGGAAAGGAGGTGATCCCCTTTAATGATAGTTGTCTTCTATCACTATCTCTATCTCGTCAATTTGTAAACCTGGGCAAGTGTGAATTGGAGGACTAGTATTGGGATTTCCAGTTGAGGCTTTGTGGGGTGAGTGACTGTGGAGAGGAGGGACAGGGTTAAGTTGACTCAGTTACCAAAGACAGCAAGCTTAAACAAGAGACCGGAAAACATGCGAGGCAAGAGAGCTCTTAGCACAGACACATAACCACCTGATTATTATTTATTTTATTGCACACAGATTAAAAGAAGAAAAAAAACACAACAGATGCCATGTCAATAACAATTAGTAGAATACAGTTGGCTTCAAGAGGAAACTGAGACTAAAACTATACTCCCTCCGTCCCGGAATGATCTTCCTACTTTTTTTGTTGTTACTTTGAAGAAACTTTGAGCAATAATTTTAGGTTAATTTATTTATCCTAATGAAAATCTAAAACTTGCTATTGATGCACCACTATTAATGCTATCAATGACAATTTTTAGATTTTCATTAGGAAAATTAAATTAACCTGAACTTATTGCTCAAAGTTCCTTCACAGTAACAAAAAAAAAGTAGGAAGATCATTTCCGGACGGAGTAGTTCATACGCCAAATTTTTAAAAATCAAGTATAGATGGAAATTTGTAACAACATAACTAATCTGCAAACCATTTGAATAGAATTTCTAATATTAAAAGGTGAAAGAACGTAATTAATTGGTGTGCATTATACACAGCAAACGAAGCAAATTGGATGATAGACAACTCGATAAGCTACAGAATAACTGCAGAAGACAAGTACTGAAATTTGATTGCACAAAAGACCAAGACCAGAAGTACTTATCAATTGCATCTGTGCTTTTAATCATATGATACCTTCACACATTCCAGAATTGTGGCCCGATGTCTCTGTACTGCTTGACTATCTACTGTAATAGCTTTCATCAGCATATTCAATGCAACATACCTGAAAAAATTGTGACACACGTATCTATAAGGTGCAAACAGGCAAGCTAGTAGAAAGATAATAGCCACAGGTGTAAACCAATTTATATGATTGATTATATTAACCAATAAAACAAATAATAAATGCAACAGCCAACAAACCTAACATATTATCTAGTTCTTACCCCACACTTTAGAAAGATAAAGATGAAAGATTTGTAGATGCATCACCTAAAAGTGGAAAGAATCTAATCAATCCTACACTGCTAATCATGTGAGTGTTTCTCACTTGAACATCTCAGACTCACTGATGAAAGCTACGGTACTTGAACATTGTTAATGGATTCTCATACTGATTGCTTATTGTACTCATGTCCCTTAAGTGATTCAAATCAACTATGTTGAAGAGAACATGAAACCACAAGCACACATGAGAATTGCATTGACATCGCAAATGCCTTCTAGCATCAGGTCAAGACAGCAATGATATCTAAGCTATCAGCGGTAAGGAAAAGTTAAAAGATCTGAAGTTTAAACATTACATTGGCATGTAAATCAAATATGAAAACACACAAGAAATTTGCAGCAAAAATAACATTCATGGAATTAAAGGAAGGCACTGAAAGACAATTAAGAAAAAGTCACACTAATTGTAGCCAGCATTCATTCTTCATCTATGATGAAACTACCTTTGTGTTAATTATAGTTTGTTTTGTAACTACACCAAGACAAGTAAACAGAACCAAAGGAATACAAATACTAAAAAAGTTGACCTGATATTGTTGTCACGGTTTGACAAGAATCTTCCCAGTATATTGATGGCAAGTACTCGTAAGCCACTATTATCTTCAATGCTCATAATTGTTTCTACACATTCGTAAAGAATGGCATTTCCTGCATTCTTGTTTGACTCTGTTTTTGTTGCCACCTGGAAGGTATTGAAGCAAGGAAACAATGCGAGTCAACCTTTTCACATATTAGAATATACTCCCTCTGTCTCCCACCGCAAACTACACACTTACTATTTGCACCGGGATTAAGGAAAAGTGTTGGTGGCGTAGGTGTTGTGAGTATAAAAAGTGAGGTAGGAGAGAGAAAGTGGGGTAGAGAATAATAACTGAATTGTTGTTGTGAATATGACATGTGGGTCCCATTAATTTAAAAGTAATAAAATATTTCCATTTTAGGAAGTGTGTAGTTTGTAGTGGGACACCCTAAATGGAAAGTGTGTAGTTTGTAGTGGGACGGATGGAGTAGTATGTATTGTCAGTGTAACTTGGGCTGCTTTAGCTCCTGATATTTGGGGAAGACTAAATCCCAAAGAAGGTCTTCGTAACCGCAGAGTGGTTATGGACCATTTCTAAAGTGTTTCGAAATATCAAAAGTAAAAAAAAAATAACTCCACGTAATAGGGAAAGTGGCAGATTCTGAGGAAGCTTGAAGGACTTAAAATTTGTATCTACTGTAGTCATCATTGCAGTAAGAAGCTGATTCATTGAGGTTGACAAATTTCCAAAAAATAAAGTAATACCAATTTAAAGATTGCGTGAAAACTGAAAGACCATGATATAGTTTCAAGTTAGGTCACAAGAGCTGGAAGCTGACCTGAGCAAGAATGTCATTCATGGAGTCACTAGCATCAGCATCTCCATGACCTAAGATTCGCAAAAGCCTGAGCAGTCGAATGTGGAGAAAAGGGTCTGTAATCCCAGAAATATCATATTCTGGTGCGTATGGACTGTTCACAACATCCTTCAAAACTCTTACCAAGCCCTCTGTGCATTTCTAGATCCAAAGAGAAAAAGGAAACTCAGTAACATTGAACTGACCAACTGCTGTGACTAATTGTTCAGATAGCTGTAATCTAGAAACTAGGAAATCAACTCCTTCAATAATCAAGCAATAAGACTATAACAATCAATTAATTTACGATGAAACTATAGACCACTGAATTCACATCTCTACAATCACTTAATTCACTATGCAACTACAGACCACCGAATTCATATCTCTATAAAGTGATTGTTCTGTCTCCAATTACAAATATTCATGCAAACAAATTATAGTGATTGCTGAAACTTAATATTCAAGAAAATAATCATCTTGGATCTTCGGAACACTTTTAAAGTGTCAAAAGCTTCAAGTAGTAAGTAAAAGACTCGATGTCCGAGGCATGTAAGCTAGGTTTACAGGTAACACCTTGATCCTCAGAGAGATGGTAATTCTGTCATTGTAACTGATGATCGCTAAAGCAACAATTTTATGCAGATGTTCAATACTTCTAATTTAGCGTGCAGGCACCTCTTTGAAGCTGAAAGATGTTGCACAGCATGCACTTCTGTTGCCCCCTCAAATCAATAAACTGATAAAGAAATTGTTGAATTACCTTTCGGAAATGTTCAAGGGCATCGTCACTTATATTACATAGATCTGCACAAAGCTGAATTCCAGTTAAGAGAACTCCATGATGCTTTTCCTTAAGTAAGGCAGCAGTCGGATGTATAAAATTTTCTGCCAGGTCCGGAACTTTCTTTATGATCCTTATAGAGCATAGAGCTGCCTGCATAACAAAAACTTCAGTGAATGCAAATAGCTGAAGAGTACAATTGTGGTTAGCGAACATTAGTGTTGCAACCTGAGTACGACATATACAAATTTCTATGTATAAAAGTAAAACACAGAGAAATCCAACCATCGTACCTTTATTTGTTTCTGACCAGACCAATGACTTACAAAATATATATAAATATTATATATATATATATATATACACACACACACACACACACACACATATATATATACATGAATGGAGTAAAGAGTCGAGCAGCAAAAATAGATAGCAAACTTAGAGTGGTACACTTACCGGAAAGATAGAGTGCTATGAGTTGACATTGTATACAAAAACAATTCTAGTGCATTAGTTTTCTTGTGCAGCATTAGCAAACATTGGCATAATATAAAGAAGCAAAGGTCAATTACCCCATATGAAGATTGGAAAGGTTCCTACAATGAATCTGGTTATAGGAAATGGTCTGTATTTACTCATAATCCTCCTTTCATTCAAATGAATAATACAACAAAGAAAATGGTTTTGAATCTAATGTTTCTGAAAAGAGACTGAACATAAAATAAAAGTGAAAAAAAAAAATAAGCAGACCAAAGTTCTTGGATCTTTTCTGTCAAGAGGACTGAGAGTTGAACTTGGATGCATGAAAAATCGCACCGAGTTCATGAAACAGTCTATATTCAGTTGGTTGAGTATGTATAGACTTCCCCAGATTGATCAAGAGTTGCCACTTTGTGACCACTGCTAATTTTAGCAAGTTGCACAAGAAGGAGCAAAAGTACAAGGAGTAAAGGTTCTAAATTCCAGAAGAAATCAGATAGTAGAGGAATAGTGAAACAGTCGTGTCACTTCCCTTCAAAATATAATCAATCTGTTTGGAGCTAATTCCTATGATCCTCAAACTCTGGTACGAGTGTCTGACACGGGTACGCATCCGAGTGTAGGATCCTCCAAAACTTTAAGATTTTACACCAAATGTAGTGTAACATGGCCACACCCACACCCATGTCATGTCATGTTGACACGGGTATTTGGGCAAAAACTGAAGGGTATGAGCATCACAGACTAATTATGTTAGATATCCAAGTCTCAATTTTCCATGACTAAGGATTTGTACCCGAAGTAACTACAAGTACTAAGGCAATATAAAGGGACAAACTTACATAAACGAGTCATTATCAACTCTGGAACAGAATACAACAGGTAAATCAGTAACTAGAGTCTAGAAAAACCCTTCATGTTGGTAATAAGAGGACTCTGTGTTTTGAACTTACTTTCTTTCGAATATTTGGATCTCTAAATTGCAGCAACCTCTCAACTTCAGGTGCAAGATCACGAGCCATTTCTGCAGAACATATATTCCCCAGTGCACAAAGTGCGAGACCCACAATATACTGGTTGGTGTGATTAAGATCTCTGCAGAGAGAATGAACACAGTCATAATAGATTCCGTACCTCAGAGACCTTCATCATTTAATATTTCGTTTGAGCATCTAAAAAGAGGCGATCATAACTTGTGATCACCACATGTAAAAGACAAGAAGGTTTAGATGTATACTGCTTTAATGAGTTTGTAACCAGCATCAAAACTTCCTGCCTTTCATCAAGCAGCAGCATAAGACCAAGATATCCTATTCTCTTCTCAGGAAATCCAGGAGCTGCAATTAACTTCAGGCATTCCATCTGACCAAAATGTGTGGGATATCCTAGCATGTGAATGAACATGAGCTTTGCAAGATTACGATGCCTATAATCTTGATCATTTTCACCAACTGCTGCACGAATAGCAGCAGATTCTTTTCTTACGACGGCACGTTCCTCTGCTGCAGTTTTACAAGCACGTATAGCCCGAATCATGTCCCTACATTAAAATAGTAAGCTTATGCCACATATTGAAGATGATTTAAACGGATCAAGTTTTTTTCTGGTCACAGTCATAAAAAAAGTACTAGATACAATTTTAAGTGATTTGTTACCAATATCTCCTCCAACTAGCCCCCCGCCTGCCATCTGAATCAATGAGTTAAAAAAAGAATGATAGTACTCCCTCCAACCCACTTGAAGAGGCGTGTATGACTTTTTTAACCGTCGCACTTAAAGAGTGACATTGCTTTTTGAACCGTCCTTTTTCAACCAATTGACTAAACTAACCTTCGTTTCCCGCCAAGTTTGAATTCAAATGTAGTCTCCTTGTATGAATTCAAATGTTTTGAGAGGCAATTAGAGGATTGATCGATTGTAAACCACTTTTCCTTAATTTGTGTGCTTGGTCAAACTACACCTCTTCAAGTAGGACGGAGGAAGTATTGTTTTGTACTAAGGGATGCAAGAATCATTCGCAATCAGGTTTTGCTTATCCATTTCTCAAGGAGAAGATTGAGTTTCTTATTTCGTTATGGCTTCAGCGTTGGGAGCCTTCAAGAATGTTTTGGAGGTAGATCTCAGTAAAGATCACACAGCAGTGATCCCTTAGCCGCTAATTTGCAGGCTTTAGCTAGGGACACTTCTTGAAGTTTTTGCTTTTGGCTTTTGAAAATCTTCCCTCAGTTCCTGCATTTCATTCTACTGGAGAATAGTTTGTTCTCCCCTTTACTTTGTATCCTTATCTATTTCGAATAAATTCTAATTTCATCACAGCAAAATTAAAATTGTACTTCGCTTTGTCGCACTGACCTACTTGTTTATGCAAAGCATGCCAGTAAAACCTGAGTAGCTTTTTCACCATTTTCATCTTTTGCGGTATTTTAGTCCACAAGATAGCATCATAAAAAACTTGTAGCACATTTTATTTGCATTGGCCAACTTGTAAATGAATTAAGCCACACAAGGAAGCAGATAATTCAACCCAAAAAAATTGCAAGATCAAATAATGGTCTATAGTATGATGGAGGTACTTTTAGCATATAAGAATAATACATTTTTAGCTAGAGCTCCATGGATCTTATTGAACAAATGTACAGACATAACCAACCAATGCCATTTAACTATATCATGAATAAGCAAGTGAACATATGCTCCCGTGTATTCAAATAACTTATCACCTTCTACTTGGGAATCCATTTGGTTTTAGGAACTTCTTATATATTGCATTATTTAAAATTGTTGAATAAGTAAAATTTCGTATAATTTCCCCATCACCTTAAAGACAGAAAATCCGTCCTGGAAGGATAGGCTTCTTCATTATGGAGGCAGTGTGATTGAAATCTAAATATGCATTCAATTTCTTAGAAAGTAGTCTAAGTCTTTCCATTTGTAATATATTATTTTCAGTTAAGGAACCAAATTAAGTATCTACATTACGCTCGTGTGGGACCGGCCTTTCTCTAGACCCCATGCATATGGTGAGCTCTTGTAGCACCATGTTGCCCTTTTTTATATTTGGGTCTCGACATCAACTCAAAGTTCTTAAAGTTGTGTCTATTTAGAAATTAAGCTTCAATACTAAAAAACTAAACTAGAAACAATAATCCAAAATAGAGGCAATGGAGCAGCTGTGTTACAATCTAAGTAGACCTACAGGAGATAAAGCTAGAGAATGTCATTTTAAATGGTTGGAGGAGGAGAATAGGCTCCAATGAGACCACAAGTTATACAAGTAACAAGTGAGAGCAATAGTAGAGGTGGCAAAGACCAAACCCAGACAAGATGATACTAATAATGACTGATACGGCTGAGCATAAATTATGCGAACTTCCTTGGACAAAAATATATGCTTGAACTTTTTTTTGTGCAGCTCTACTTAGATAGTTGTGACAAAGACAGTGTTGAATCACATAAGTCGCTAGGTACAAAAATTGACATTTGTGTTCATTGCTTTCACTATTTCCATATTGCACACTACTTCTAATCTAATGACCATATCGCCTTCCCTAGCTCATTTCACGTGGGAACATGTGGCGCCTCTCCATAATGTAAGGAAAACGTGCATTACAACCTCTAGGTAGAGTCGTAGAGATGTGTAAAATATATGCCTAAAAATAGAGACCACGTCCCAAATAACTTCATATATCCCCCCCCCCCGCATAGTCAGGCTACCCCAACCCAACCCCCACTGGCACACTTTCGGCTGGAATGGATGAGATTAGGAAGGCATAATATTAGTGTATACACCCTAGAAAAACATTTCACTTCAATCCAGCGCCCTACTGCTCAAGTGAAGCAGGCACACGGAATCTGTAAACCTAGGCTAAATTTCTAATTAAAGTCTCTGTACATTAATCAAATCCTATCTTGTTACCATTTTCTGAGAAACACTACTTAGTAATCAAGTGCGCCTTACACAAAAAAGTTAAATGATCACATTTTCAACGAATGCAACTGGGTAAAATTTGACGTCAATTCAATCACAGTTAAACAATATTAGGTCAAACGATGATCCACCACATTATAGCAATTGAAATCACGAGCAGGGCAGACGTGATTCACCTTAGACGAGTCCCGGAGGAAAAGGGATTCATGATTGGGTCCGTTTTGAAACTGCGGGAAAGCTCGATCAGATCCAGGTGCGTAGCCCCAAAAACAAATCCGAATTCGATCAAATCAACACAAAGTTAACCACCGATTACGTGAAATTCCGTATCTATCAGTTCGAATCAACGGAATCGGGATCTAGCCGGGAGGTATAATTTGGAGAAGACCTGGAAACAGAAATTTGGTGATGACTACTCCATATTGGATCTGAGAAGAGGTGTAATCAATGAAATCCCTTCTCCCTCCCGTATCAACTTTTTCCAGTCGGCAGTCGGGAAATGGCTACTGTGTGTTTTTACTGTGTGTTTACTGTGTGTGTTTCTCCTTTCTTTGGAGAGGCACTAAATTCACTTACCGCATAGGCCATAGATTTATGAAAGTTTCATGTTAGTCCCTTGTGGTTTGAAACATGGGTCATTGTCCCATAATTTTTTTTTAAAAAATCTATGCTCAATAAGTTTTTTTTATGAAGTTGTATTATGTTTCGAAAATACAACATCAATTAAGGTCATAATACTGCATTCCGGCGGTCGCCGGTGACCGGAGTCCGAAGCCCATGGACCAGCGACCAGATTCCGACCTCCGGCTATCGGCGGCCGAATTCCGGTGAAAATTGACCGGATTCCGACGAAAAATTGATCGAAATCCGGCATGCGGCGATAGCAGACGGCGGCGGCGGAGCTGGGCTGTGGCGGAGGCGGTGGTGCGGATGCAGTATTATGATTTTAAACTACTGCATAACTAAATGTTGTATTATACATAATACAACATGAGAACTTATGGATCATTTTAATACAATGAGAAACTTAGTGGAAAGTGATTTGTTCCAAAAGAAACTTATGGGGCAAATTCCCTTGAAACATTGAACCAACTCACAACTCTTATTTTCACTTATCTCATGTTTTTCGGTAAAGGAAAAACGTTATTGAAATCAAGTCAAAGCGTTATGACATTAAAGGTTGAATGAGATTGACAACTCGAGGTTGGATTCGAGAAGTTGTAGTTTGAAGTCGAGCGAAATCGAGTGCAAATCTAGTTTTTTTTAATCATGTTATAATTCATCGAGGAGAGGTAAAAGTTTAAATTTACATCAAATTCTTTAGCAATACGACAAATTCAATTGTATTCACAGTTAAAAAAAAAGGCACTCCACATATGCTCACCCTGAATATCAATAACAGTTTCATCTCTTAATCTACAACAACGATATTTCCGATCTAATTCTAGAGATGTTCGGATTCCACTACAGGCAAAACTTGAACACTGCCTCGGCATTTAAGAAATTTTCCCTCAAATAATATTTTGCTCTGAGCACTTGATATACAAAATTCGGGTTGACTAGTAAACGCTCACCAGACATTTCAAAATTCACGAACCATCCTTGTGTGGTAAGAACTATGACTTACACTTCATTGTAAGAAAATGTGAGAATCATCGCAACTGGAAGATGAAACAAACAATAAACAAAAAAAAATGAACATAACCTCTAAACAAATAAGAGAAAACAACGAATCTCAAATAACGAGATAATTTTATTATACGATAAAAGGGTAATATATTAATAGCACAATTATTTGTAATCTTAACAAATTGAGATTACAAAAAATCGTGTTGTTGTTGAATGAATACAACGAGAACTAACAAAGAAAAAAGTGAAGAAAACGGAAGATTTGGGATTCGGGAAAGACAGAGAAGATGGAGAGGGAGTTGCGGGGAAAATTTCTCAAACTAGTAAGTAGTAACAATTTACATCAAATTTAAAAACATAAAAATTATGAACAAAGTAAAATAATAGCCTTAGAATTGAAAAATAAACAGAAAACTTTTCATGTCTCAATTATTTCGAAGAAAATCAATGGTAAATTATTAATACAATAAAAATTGATTCTTTATTAAATCCAAAACGTATGAACTTATTTAATGTAGATTAAAAAAAATGATATCAAACATATTTAGTCTTAAATATAAATAAAAAAAACATCATTGGAACAAAGATTTTTTTAAAAGAATAAGAAAGACAGATAATATAGCAAACATGTATTAAAAGAGAGATTTTATGATTAAAAAATTACACAGGGAAAATAGTGATATCCAATATTCAACAAAGCTAAAACAGCATTCAAAAATATAAAAAAAAAAAAAATCGAATAAGCCGGTGCTTAGTACTTATTACAAAAGATACAAGTATAAATAAAAATAAGAAAGTTTTTAATAATTGTTTATTTATTAAACTCCCTTGTCATACTCATGTCATATATCAACTTACTGTGATGATGTGCCACCAAAATTTTTTCGAAAGAGCTTTTTTGAAATTTTCGTTTCTTTTGAAAAACCAATCGAAAAAAAGACCGGAGTCGCCACGCCATTTTTGTTTTAAGGGCCAAAACTTTGAAAAATGCCCGAGATTAGAGATTTGGGTTCGGAGGTCACGTTACATGCCGGGAAGGACGTTAGTGTGCACCCGGAATGCCTCGTAAAACGAGTCTTCCAAGCTAAAAATCATTTGTTCGTGTGTGTGTGTGTGTGTGTGTTACTTTAGCCAAAATAAGTTGAAACTGAGGAAAGTAAAAATTGAGAATTCTTTATTAGACTTTGGACAGATCCCATAATTTTTGGTGTGATTTTTAGGTTGAGTTTTGGTACTCAAAAGATTTTTGGAAGTTGAAAACCATTTCTGCCAGAATGAAAAAGGCAGTGGACACTTAATTTTGAAATGGACTTTAGGGCTTGAAAACTCCAGAATCTGGGAAAAGTCCTAGAATGAAAAATGTTCAAAACACCTTAAATAAGTTTTCTGTAAAAGAACTTTTCATTTTGGAGATTATTTGAGGACCCAAAACCTTCTGGAAATCTCAGATGTGAAATCTGGACTTCCAGAGACTGATGAACTGACCTTTAAAGGAAAATTTGAAAAATGGAGTTTTACTCACGCAAAAAATAAAGTAAAAATATGTATGGAAATATCTGGATGTTGGCTACAAAAAGTGTTTTGTAGTAAACACCAAATTCCAAGTTTATCTGTGTACAAAAAATTAGACCATGGACAGAGGTCTTAGAAAATTGCTACTGGACAGCAACTTTCTTAAGAAGAAAAGCATGATTTTAAGGGGGTTTTGCATCCATGCTTGTCCCCATTTCCCTAGGTTTTGATTAGTAGTCACTAGACATTTTAGTGGTGATCTACTATATCAAATCATCCTTGGGGTACATTAGGACTTAAGCATTTCATTTGCTT
The DNA here is from genome assembly GCA_022495995.1 of Adenophora triphylla var. japonica. Classification (NCBI taxonomy): domain Eukaryota; kingdom Viridiplantae; phylum Streptophyta; class Magnoliopsida; order Asterales; family Campanulaceae; genus Adenophora; species Adenophora triphylla. Next base: position 123,843 of record JAFEMH010001072.1, read on the forward strand.
GGGAAGGGGAATTTTGTAGAGATGAAATTAAAGAGAAAAATCAACTAGAGATTAAAAATGTGGACCATTTGAGATGGTCATTCATGAAGATGAACTTCAAGATGACCATCTTAGGTCAAGATTTAAGTTAAACTAGACATAAAGTAAATCAAAGTAAGAAGAACAAGATGAACAAGAAGTTAAAAGGGAGTTTTAGGGTTTAGAGAAGGAGGGCTTTACCAATGGTGACACCCTATCTTCCTAGGCTTGGAATTTGACTTGAGGAGTATCAAGATTTGGTGTTTGACTTGAGGAGTATCAAGATTTGGTGTTTGGATTTGTGTTTGGGTGGATTCAAGGCTTGAATGTGTTTAGGGTTTGATGATAGAGTTGGTCAAAGAGAAAACAAGTAGATAACACTTAAGTCCTCTATGTTTTCTCTCTAATCCTTCTCCTAAGGGGTGATTTGAGCTTGGATTGGTGTATGTATAAGAGTATGTATGAGAGTGTTTTGAAAGTATTTTGAGTGGGAGGGGTTTGGGAAAGATTGAGGAGAAAATGGTGGCAATTCTAGTGAATTCCCACTGTTTTTTCCCTATTTTTCGCCAGAATACAGCTTCTATGAGCCAATTGTGTTGTGTAGACTGAGAGAGGAGGGTTCAATTTATAGGCCACTGAAATTGACAAACATGTCCGCGCGGAGGGTTCTAGAACGTGCACCGTTCATTAAATGCTGCTCCAGGCTTTGGACAGGAAGAATAAAATTCAAAATTCCAGCAGTTTATGTTTTTCAACTTGCCCAATTCGGATTTTTCCAATTTCTTTTGCTTTTTGAGATTCTTTTCTTGGTTTATCTTTAAATGGAAAATCCTAATCTACCCTTGGTTGGTTAGAAATGTTAGAAATGTTAGAAATGTTAGGAATGTTAAAACTTTCGTTAATTTTCTAACGAAAATACTAACAACTCAAATTGGAGCACTTACAGTAGCCCCTCGGCGACGGCGCTTTCGAAGGAAGCGGGGTCGTCGATAAGAGTAAGGCTCCATATTTGACAGATGATCAAGTGATCGAGTGGGCCGAACCTAGCGATAGGCTACCTACGTATCCCGAATGGGAATCAAGCCGGCCGTAGTTCGGGTCTTTGACCCTGGAGATGATGGCATTTTTAGGTGCCTCGAACCTTGATGAGTTACGCATCGTTGAAAGAAACTCGGGAATAAGAGATGACCATTTTTGGTCTGGCCGAAATTGTGTATCCGCTCCGATGGGGATAGGAATGACCATTTTCGGTCGATGGGTGAAGTTGTGTATCCGCTATCTTTGGGGATAGGAATGACCATTTTCTATTCGATGGCTGAAATTGTGTATCCGCTCTGCTGGGGATAGGAATGACCATTTTCGGTCTGATGGCTGAACCTAGTGATAGGCCACCTACGTATCCTTAAGAGGAATCAAGCCAGTCGTAGTTCGAATCTTTCGATGCTGACCCTAAGGTGACTATTTTAGGATGTCAACCTAAGATTTGACTATTTTTGGGAAGTCGCCCTAAGATTTGACTATTTTTGGGAAGTCGCCCTAAGATTTGACTATTTTTGGAAAGTCGCCCTAAGATTTGACTATTTTTGGGAAGTCGCCCTAAGGTTTGACTATTTTTGGGAAGTCGCCCTAAGATTTGACTATTTTTGGAAAGTCGCCCTAAGGTTTGACTATTTTTGGGAAGTCGCCCTAAGGTTTGACTATTTTTGGGAAGTCGCCCTATGATTTGACTATTTTTGGGAAGTCGCCCTAAGATTTGACTATTTTTGGGAAGTCGCCCTATGATTTGACTATTTTTGGGAAGTCGCCCTAAGATTTGACTATTTTTGGGAAGTCGCCCTATGATTTGACTATTTTGGGAAGTCGCCCTATGATTTGACTATTTTTGGGAAGTCGCCCTATGATTTGACTATTTTTGGGAAGTCGCCCTATGATTTGATTTCGGTTTATCGAATCAGAAGATGGTTGTGGTTTGAAAGGTGATTGCGGTTTATCGAATCGAGTCGAAAGACGATTGTGGTTTGAAGGGCGATTGCGGTTTATCGAATCGAAGGGTGACTGCGGTTTATCGAATTTAGGGGATGATTGCAGTTTATCGCTTTCCTAGTATTGTGTGTGATAGCGTTTTAGGTGCCTCAAGCCTTAATGATGGCGTCTTAGGTGCCTCGAACCTTGATGATGGCGTCTTAGGTGCCTCGAACCTTGATTTGAAATGATTTCCTTTTGATGGTTTGGGATAGATGGTCCTTTGGTGGACTTCATTTGAAGGGATCGGTCTTACGTTTGCTGCCGAGGAAATGGATGATAATGGGGAAAGAAACGGGATTCCGTTAACTTCGCTGGGGATTTTGTTAGCCTTTGTTGGAGTTTAGTTCAGGAGTATGAACCTAAATTGGGACTTAGTTCAGAAGTATGACCCTAAGTTGAGGTTTAGTTCAGGAGTATGAACCTAAGTGGGGGCTTAGTTCAGGAGTATGAACCTAAGTGGGGACTTAGTTCAGGAGTATGATCCTAAGTTGAGGTTTGGTTCGGGAATATGGACCTAAATGGGAACTTAGTTCAGGAGTATGATCCTAAGTTGAGGTTTTGTACCTGAGGGAGACTATCTGAAGGTGTTCTCGCTGGGGAAGATTCGTGCTTACGAGAACTGTCGAAAAAAAGGGTGACCGTGTTGGACAAGTGACTGGACCTATGGTAGGCTACATAGTTCGTCAAAAAGGGGGGGGGGCGATAACGAGAGGCCACGGGCTTTGTATCCAAGGTTGACTGCTCTTAGGGGAGTCACCCGAGGATTTGACTAAAGCTTACGCTGCTATTTGCGGAGATAGCTAAAGCTATGGGTAATCATGCAATATTTGTGAGTATATGCATATTTTTGAGATATGTTGAAGGACTAACGTACCTTTGCTGTGCTTACCTGCAAGAGAGCAAGTTGCGGGGGTTGTGTGGTAGTTGATAATGTTGAGAGTCTTGATGCATCTTTGAGAACTTGGCGTCTCTGTCCGAACTGTATTTGAGAATTTGGCGTCCCTAACCTGCTTGCCTTTGAGAATTTGGCGTCTCTGTCCGAACTGTATTTGAGAACTTGGCGTCTCTGACCGATTTGTATTTGAGAACTTGGCGTCTCTGACCGATTTGTATTTTGAGAACTTGGCGTCTCTGACCGAATTGTATTTGAGAACTTGGCGTCTCTGACCGATTTGTATTTTGAGAACTTGGCGTCTCTGACCGAATTGTATTTGAGAACTTGGCGTCTCTGACCGATTTGTATTTTGAGAACTTGGCGTCTCTGACCGAATTGCATTTGAGAACTTGGCGTCTCTGACCGAATTGTATTTGAGAACTTGGCGTCTCTGACCGAACGGTAGACACTGGAGGTGGTCTTCATTGGAAATTTGTTTTCATCCATTTGTGGACATTGGAGGTCGTCTTTAGCAAGTTGCGGACGCCGGAGCTTGTCTTTGCCAAGCGTAGATCTTGGAGGTTTGTCTTCATCCATTTGTGGACATTGGAGGTCGTCTTTGGTGAAGATCATCCTTCTTAGAAAAGGGGGATTTGATTTCACGTTTGAATTCCTGCATTCGTTAGTGAAGAGGAAGATGCATATATGACATTCATGATGACAGATGCATGCATAGAGCCAAAAATGATTGTGAGAGTATCACTGCATATGTTTGCGAGATGATGCATTTACTTGCTTTCGAAGATGCACTTAGCCTAAGCTTTTGGCAAGGAATTTATGATCTTCAATCACTTAGGATTGTTCCTATTGATTCAAGTTTTGTGCATGCTACATGAGCCCTGAGGAGATTTTTGTGGGGATGCATGGTGATGAGAGGGGATGTATGTGTCTGGAGACTGTTTGGAATAGATTTTGAGCAAGTGGGGGGGTGAAAGCCCTTGATCGCGGTTTAAACAGCGGTTGTTGATGAGGTTTTGTTAACAGTATCACATGGACCTCAATTTTGATGAGATTGGATTCGGATCCCGGGTCTTGGTTGAAATTTTCCCTCTCATTCTTGGTCACTTGGAGCTGATGCTGACAGGCCCTAGGGCACGTCGATATGAGTGAAGCTTCTTTCATTTGGGTGAGCAGTGACTTTGGCCGAAACCTTGTTCGGGGAATGATTTGATGAAATTGCTAATGCCGGAAGATCTCAAATTCCGATACTACGGGAAGCTGCTATGTACCAAGTTCTGAAGCTGAAATTCTTTCTTGCGACTTGATAAAATTCGGGTCCAAAAGACCAGCTTGACAAAGTCCCCGGATCCTGAGTAGGCAAAGTCCATATTTTGAAGAAGTGACTTGGCGAATCTATCTCGTAGTGAAGAACCCAATGTGGACCCAAAGATGACTATAGAAGTTCCAGCTTGAAGAGGCGATACGGGAGAACACAGGAGAACCGCTTAGCAAGCCCCAGTGTGAAGAAATTCAGAGCAGTCCCATTGCAGACAGAGTCATCATGTGGCCGAGGAGGCACCCATCTTTTCAAATCTTAGTCAACCAGTCACTTGGACAAGACTCAGAAATGTTTACGTGCAGGGGCATATCTTTTGAAAGGTGGGAATGTCTCCCGAATTTGTGTATGACACTCTCGCTTTAGGTTTGACTCTTTTGAGAGAGTATAAGCATCACAAGGTGTGGAAAAGTGTATGGAAGCCCCTGGCGACGGAAAGACAGTGTTTGGCTCTATTTCCCTATGATGGAGAGAGAAGACTTGTCGAGACACTTGAAAACTTGTCTTATTCATGATTATCACAAGGCTGCTTAAAACCCTTTGTTAATGTTCGGGTTATTCAACTCCTAAATCTGATATGAACAAATATTTTGATTAATCACGAGGAGAAAATCAGCTGATATCGAGAATCAAGCTCGGAAGAACGGAAAGTGTATAGGGACGATCCTTGATGAGACCGAATTTTTTTTTTTTTTGAGATTTGTTTGTGATTTCGACCGGACCATTTCTGGTTGCCTACGTTTCCTCCATTATGAAGAGCTCAGGTCGCCGTAGTTCGGGCTTATCCCGAATGAAAAGAGAACGAATGTTGAAATTCGAGGATCTGAGGACCTTTGGGGATTTTGAGGATTTGGAGGATTGAATAACATATCCCCTTAGAGTGTCCATGAAATACACGGATGCGAAGCCCCAGTGGGACATCCACGGCAAGTGTTTGTGGAGTAGAAATGAATTATGCTCACATCAGGTTTGAATTTGCACAATCTTTGCTTGATGATTTTGAACCAATATGAATTAGATTCCAATTTAAGCAAGCAATGAAGCATTAATTTGATTTAGATATTAAAGATTTTGCGATGAAATTGCTATCCGATAGGAATTGCAGCTGAGTTTCCGGGCTTCGATCGGCCATCGGGTAATCTTGGAAGTTATGACCTCTTAAATTGAGAGGTCGGCTGGGCCCTTTGGCTGACTGAACCTCTAAAGGTGAGAGGTTGGCTTGCAGGGATGTGTTTGGAAAATCTATGGCGGGAAAGATTGATTGCCTCTAAGAATGAGAGGTCAAATTTTGACTTTGGCCAAAGGCGAAGGTAATGGGAGTATCCTCTAAAATCGAGAGGATGGCTTGAGATTGATTTAAGGTAATGGTGAGAGGAAGTCCAAGCTATCGACAACTTTTTGCGATCTGGCGAGAATTCAGGTTCCTTTTTGATCATTGGAGAGCTTCTTGAGAGGTCGGGGACTTTTTGAGGATCGACAGTTCTTCTTCTTCTTCTTTTTTTTTTTTTTTTGACTTGGAAAGCCTCCTGAGGAGTTGAGGATTATCTTTGTCCTTCCTTCATGGCTTGAGATATTTTGCGCATTGCCGACTCTTGAAGTTAACTTCTTGGCCTTGCTTGGACTTCTCTCAGTAAGGAGCAAAAATGATGGTTAAACGGGGTTTCAAAACACGCCGATCTCGAAATGAAAGGTATTGTTTGGTGAGGGTGAGGTAATGGCTTTCCTATGGGTGAAAGGCTTCAACCGCAATCCCTACCGGATGACCTGAGATTAAGTCTTCATTGCTTGCTTAAGCTTTAAATGAGAAAAGATCCATGCAAATTCATCGAACAACGAGATGATGAGACTGATGAAAGGGATGTGATCATATGAGATGCAAGATGGGGAGTTGGTAAGCCCCAATTTGAGAGGGATATCAATTGATTTTCTCACTCCAATTAATTTAAATATTAATCATTTCAAAGAATTAGCGGTTGAGCAGCAGAAGTGATCATCTAGGATAAAACCATTTCAATTAAGTGTAACGTGGGTGTGCAAGTGATGTCTCGAGTCTAGCAAGAAAAGAAGAAAGACTTATATATATATAAATTTTAAATGATAGTTAAGCTATCATTCCACAACATTCGAGGTGGACAAAACCGACAAGTGTCCAAGATGGACTTAGGTGAAAGAAAAATACTAGAACCTACGAAGGTTGACTAAAAGACTATTTTAGAGATAGGTAGCCCCTAGTCTAGCCGCTCTTTGCTGTTGGACCATGCATCTATTCTTCGACGCTGGAGACGGGAGCTATCGCAGGTCTTCCCATCCGGACTTCTTTGTCAGCTTCTTCCTCAATCCAACCATTTTCCTTGCCTGTGATGACTGGTTCATTGACCTCGTAAAAGGGTGAGTCAAATTCCATTATGTTCCCAAGTCTTGAACCACCAAACTCGATCATGTTGACATTCGGGTTGTTGTTTCTAGAGAATGGGTTACTGATAGTATTGGGCCCTTCAGGCACCTCTAACCTCCCTTGTTCAACCAAACTTTGGATTGCCTTTTTCAGGGGGACGCAATCATCTGTCAGTGCCCACGGTGCGATGAAAGGCACAATGCTTGGAGGTATCCAAAGGAGCATTGGGGTTTCTAGGCCGATAATTTTCCAAAGGCCTGAGCAAACCTTCTCTCACCAAACCTCGAAGATATCACTCAAAGGCATCCCAAAGTTTCTTAAGTCTTGGAGCCGGGATCTGGATGCATCGGTTTCTTGGGAACAAAGGAAGTGGCATTATTCTGATCTGTCCCGCATAGCTAATCACTTCTTTACCTTTTGGTTGGGCGGAGAGCGTGTTGGAGGTGGAAGAAACCCGGTATCTGTAGCGAGTGCGGCTGCTGATTGTAAGCCTTTTCGAACTTAGCTCCGGAATTAACCATTGCACGTAAGTCGGCGTAGGGGAAGCTGACCGAGGAAGCTCTCAAATGCGGCTTCAAGCATGACTGAAAGATGTCTAATCGCTCCTCGTCGAGGGAGGAATGGCCATTTCACTAAGCTTCAGTTCCACCTTTTATAGAAATCCCCAATATTCTCATCGTGGCGCCGCACCGTTGTCCGCAGGTCAACTCTGTTTGTTTCCCATTCCAAGTTGGCTTTATACTTATCTCGTGAAAGTACCGGTAACTGTTCCCAAGTAGCCCTAGCTTCAGCCGCAATCGGAAAAACCATTTCAAAGCCCCCGACTTCAAAGAGAGATCAAGTAGTCACCAACCGCTGGTTTGTGCATCCCTTAGCTTTCATTGCCAAAGTGTAGGTGTCCAAGTGAGTTTTAGGGCACGCACTTCCATCAAACAAGCTTCGAGATCGGGGCATCACGAACTTGTGAGGCAGGGGTACAATTGAGTCGGGATCTGTAGGCCGAAGAGCGTGTTCCTTTTGACGGTCAATTCAGCGATCCGCGCTTTCATTTCCTTGTGTTGCTCCATAAACCAAGCCAATTGGGGATCCAAAGGTGGAGCGGGAATGCCTGAGCCGATATTTGAGCCGGAAGAGGACTAGCCGTTGGTGGTGCATTGGTGGAAGGAATACCATATCCCGGAGCATAGGTGAAAACCTGTCATTGGCCCAAATTACCACAGGGAGTGTAGGTAGGAGCTTGGGCAAAGGGGATAGAACCCAGCGACTTATTGTTGGCTTCCAAATCGCGAGAGAAGATGGAGGCAGATCTCGAGGTAGCCGGATGGCTTGGATTTCCTGAGTGAGGCCCATAAGTAGGCTTAAGTGCGTCTTCTTGTCCCCGGTTGTTGAATTGCATGGCCGGTTGTGGCGAGGATGCATAACCGAGAGGATACCGTGGTCCTGGTGATTCTGATGAAACCGATGGGGGCTTGGTAACCCATTGAACCCCGAGTGAGAAATGGGTTTGCGGAAGCTGTGTGAGGAGCAAATGAGCTAGCATCATTCCTCGAGGAGGGCTCCCGATCGTTGCCCGAACCAAACCGTGGTGGCATTCCAAACCGTTGCTTTGCGAAAGTCCGATTGATTGGTCCCAAACCGAGGCGGGATCCCAATTTGCCGTGGCATTCCGGGTATCCCCAACCATGGGAAGGCATTTCGTGCGACTTTGTCCCCACCGAGGCATCGCGAACCGGCTCGTCCCGTCGAGCTGCGTGGATCCAAAGTGGTCTCGCATGGGGAGCCTACCGACCTAGAGATCGAGGAGCATGGGCTCAGTGGTAGTACCGTGGGAGGCCGATGGTGGCATCCCGGGAGTAGTCGGGTTGACCAAGAGCGGGATTGAGGTCTTCATCTTCTTCCACAGTGAAGGTGCCATCTGGGTTGAGACCGGCGGCCAATCCATGGCTTTTGATAGCCTCCATAAGGCTGTTCAGCCGTGCTTCTGTCGCACTCTCATCTGTTCAGCTAACGGATTCCATTGCGGTTCTGTTTGAGGAGTCCTGGGAGGCGGAGTGACGTTGTCCCCATCATTACGGGCGATGCAGACATTCCAAACCCGGAGTCGGAATAAACGGCGAAGCCGACGATGCGCTTAACTCTTCCCAACCGATCAAACGGTGACCCGGTGTCCGGAACCAACCTTTGTGAGGAGTCTGCGGGAAAAGGCACGAGGGTTCGGATATGTCCTGGGAATGAAGGAGGGTAGGTGTTTGGGCTTTGGGCTCATGCAACATGCGCTATTTGTTCACGTTTACTTAAAACATGTTTTATTAACCTAATCGGTTGGAAAAGATTGCTCTTCTTTTTCGCAAACTACTCTGGATCTGGATCAGTGGGCCCCGTCACTACGTCTATAAGCCCCTCGTATTCCACCCGTATTTCGACCTCCCAGGGTGGACACCGGGCGAGGATCCTATAGGGCAGCGGGTCCCACCGACCGAAAGAAAAACGATCCTAAAAGTCTGGCGGGTAATCGAGTCTTAACGAGCATTCGATGTAAATTACGGACAAAGGCGACGTCAAAAGTCAAGATCATGTCCGAGGGCTCGACGAAAAGTCGGCATGATTTGGACCGATGAATGTCCACATTGATCTTGACTTGTCGTCAATTAGGCCGTAATTAGGCATGGAATAATCATTAATCCTTGATGACTCGGTGTCATGCCGGGAGTCGGTGTATAATTTGTGCCAACCGAGCCGAAGTCAAGGCGCCGGTCAATATCTTGGTCAAAGTCTCGCGGCGAAAAACCGGCATGACTTCGACCGATTAGTGGTCCCCGAAAGATATTGAGTCGGTGTGCCGACAAAGGCTTGAAAGGAAAGGTCTATACACGTACAGAGGCATGACACGTACCGTACTAAAAACCAATCGGGTCTCGGACAAAGTGTGTCACGGACAAGTGTATGGTCGACACGAGGCTCCATGGGATGTTTGGGTAGTCCCGTGCTTGCACCGAGAGGCGTAATAAGACCAAACGGGCCGCGACGAGGATTTCCGGGTTAGGGACGTAGTGTGCAGTGTAAGGCCAAGTGCGCGTAGTGTGCAAGCAGTCTATCTTCTTTTTCTGAGTAAAATAGAAATTTTTATGTGTCTTAAGAAGCATGATGCATGATTTTTTTTTTGAAAATTTTCTTTTTGAAGAATCCTTTTTTTTTTGAAAATATTTTTTTTTTGAATTTTTTTTTTTTGAAAGCAAATGAACACATAAGCACAAAAATTCCAACAGTTAGGGACATGATTCCGACAGTCAAAAATTTTGACTTTTTCCGAGGCGGCCAAAACAACACGAAAATGTGCAAAAATCAACACACACACAACAAATGATTTTTAATGCCGGGACGGAAGCTTGACCCTCAAAAGCTTTTCTTCTTTTTTTTTGAAAAAACAATGATACCGGTACGTGGAATTGTTAAACCACAATTTATCCCCGACTCGTGTTAGGAGGCGATAACGGGAAGTTTAATGGTTTTCACCAATATACCAAATATCAATTTTTTTAGAAAAGCTTATTCATCCCCAGCGGAGTCGCCACTGTGATGATGTGCCACCAAAATTTTTTCGAAAGGGCTTTTTTGAAATTTTCGTTTCTTTTGAAAAACCAATCGAAAAAAAGACCGGAGTCGCCACGCCATTTTTGTTTTAAGGGCCAAAACTTTGAAAAATGCCCGAGATTAGAGATTTGGGTTCGGAGGTCACGTTACATGCCGGGAAGGACGTTAGTGTGGACCCGAAATGCCTCGTAAAACGAGTCTTCCAAGCTAAAAATCATTTGTTCGTGTGTGTGTGTGTGTGTGTGTGTGTGTTACTTTAGCCAAAATAAGTTGAAACTGAGGAAAGTAAAAATTGGGAATTCTTTATTAGACTTTGGACAGATCCCATAATTTTTGGTGTGATTTTTGGGTTGAGTTTTGGTACTCAAAAGATTTTTGGAAGTTGGAAACCATTTCTGCCAGAATGAAAAAGGCAGTGGACACTTAATTTTGAAATGGACTTTAGGGCTTGAAAACTCCAGAATCTGGGAAAAGTCCTAGAATGAAAAATGTTCAAAACACCTTAAATAAGGTTTCTGTAAAAGAACTTTTCATTTTGGAGATTATTTGAGGACCCAAAACCTTCTGGAAATCTCAGATGTGAAATCTGGACTTCCAGAGACTGATGAACTGACCTTTAAAGGAAAATTTGAAAAAGGGAGTTTTACTCACGCAAAAAATAAAGTAAAAATATGTCTGGAAATATCTGGATGTTGTCTACAAAAAGTGTTCTGTAGTAAACACCAAATTCCAAGTTTATCTGTGTCCAAAAAATTAGACCATGGACAGAGGTCTTAGAAAATTGCTACTGGACAACAACTTTCTTAAGAAGAAAAGCATGATTTTAAGGGGGTTTTGCATCCATGCTTGTCCCCATTTCCCTAGGTTTTGATTAGTAGTCACTAGACATTTTAGTGGTGATCTACTATATCAAACCATCCTTGGGGTACATTAGGACTTAAGCATTTCATTTGCTTGGGAAGGAGAATTTTGTAGAGATGAAATTAAAGAGAAAAATCAACTAGAGATTAAAAATGTGGACCATTTGAGATGGTCATTCATGAAGATGAACTTCAAGATGACCATCTTAGGTCAAGATTTAAGTTAAACTAGACATAAAGTAAATCAAAGTAAGAAGAACAAGATGAACAAGAAGTTAAAAGGAAGTTTTAGGGTTTAGAGAAGGAGGGCTTTACCAATGGTGACACCCTATCTTCCTAGGCTTGGAATTTGACTTGAGGAGTATCAAGATTTGGTGTTTGACTTGAGGAGTATCAATATTTGGTGTTTGGATTTGTGTTTGGGTAGATTCAAGGCTTGAATGTGTTTAGGGTTTGATGATAGAGTCGGTCAAAGAGAAAACAAGTAGATAACACTTAAGTCCTCTATGTTTTCTCTCTAATCCTCCTCCTAAGGGGTGATTTGAGCTTGGATTGGTGTATGTATAAGAGTATGTATGAGAGTGTTTTGAAAGTATTTTGAGTGGGAGGGGTTTGGGAAAGATTGAGGAGAAAATGGTGGCAATTCTAGTAAATTCCCACTATTTTTTCCCTATTTTTCGCCAGAATACAGCTTCTATGAGCCAATTGTGTTGTGTAGACTGAGAGAGGAGGGTTCAATTTATAGGCCACTGAAATTGACAAACATGTCCGCGCGGAGGGTTCTGTAAACGTGCACTGTTCATTAAATGCTACTCCAGGCTTTGGACAGGAAGAATAAAATTCAAAATTCCAGCAGTTTATGTTTTTCAACTTGCCCAATTCGGATTTTTCCAATTTCTTTTGCTTTTTGAGATTCTTTTCTTGGTTTATCTTTAAATGGAAAACCCTAATCTACCCTTGGTTGGTTATAAATGTTAGAAATGTTAGGAATGTTAAAACTTTCGTTAATTTTCTAACGAAAATACTAACAACTCAAATTGGAGCACTTACACTTACTATTTTATATTTCACTTATTTCTTTTATCTCACTTTTCATGGTAAATACTAAATACAGGGAACGAAAAATTTCAACGCTGCCCTTGCCCGTCTCGTGTAAGTATACACGAGATGTCATCTATCATCTCGTGTATATTTACACGAGATGGAAAGAACGCTGCCCTTGCACGTCTCGTGTAATTTTACACGAGATGGCATCTATCATCTCGTTTATATTTACACGAGATGGGATTTCTTGAATCGGAATTAATCGTTTCCGCGTTAGGGATTTGATATTTGACGACAGTCGGATTTGGGCTGGCGTTTTCGCAGCAAACTTGGTAGAGAGGTTTGGTTCAATTCAATTCAATTCAATTAATCACTTTGTTCATCTTCGTTTTTTGTTGTTTTTGTTTTTCTGCTTGAATTGAATTTTGAATTTGGATACAAGTTCAATCAGTTGGGATTTTGGATTGGATTCGAAAGTTAGGGTTTCATTTTAACGAATTTCGAGGAATTAAAGCTTGGCTATTTTCTGGTGGCAGTTACGAGAATTTCTACTCGGATTCGGAATCAAGAACCGTCCACCGTGGTCGTGTTTGGCATTGTTGGGGGTGGCGCCGATTGAGGAGAGCAGAGGAAGGTGGAGAGGGAGAGCTTGGTGATGGACTTGGCCGGAGAGGGCGAGACCAGGTGAGGAAGACGATGGAGGGAGCGAGCAATGGTGTTTTGCGTTTAGAGAGAGAAGGTCTCGTCTAGAGAGAGAGAGAGAGAAAGAGAGTAGTGAGCGACAGAAATAAAAAAAAAATTAAGTATATAAATGGGTATTTTGATAATTTACATAATTTTCCGTATTTTTGGTTCCCTGTATTTAACCATATCCCTTTTCATACTGACATCATTTTTTCCTTCCAAATTTGGACTACCAATATGCACAAAATGGAAACAGAAAACACTACAAAACACTGTCCTCCATATCACAAAATCATTTTTTCCTTCCAGATCCGGACAACCAATATGCACAAAATGGGCACATAAAGAGGAGGAAATTGGAGGCTTCTACTTCTGCTGATGAACAACAAGTTGCGCAACTATTTGACGTGTTGGATTTTATCGTTCAGAAAAATCACGATTGTCGTCTTGGGACTTTTCATTTAAATTGGATTGATCAGATTGTATGATACTATTGATACATAGTTCCCAAGTCTCTGATCTTTGTTTTAAGAAACTATGAAATTTTTTAAGGCTAGATTTGATCGACAGTCGAAGTCAGTATTCTCGCATTATCAAACGTGCGATGCACAAGCACTAATGTTCAGTGAAGTTCAGGCAACTAGGCTCAATCCTACTTTGTATGAAAAAAATGTTGGGACAGATCAACAAACCAAACACAAGACAAATCAAAGTCTGTACACAGCAACTAAACTACCCTTCTTCCTTGCCCTTGAACCTGTTGAAGCAATGTAAACACAACACAAAATGGCAGCAGCAATACGGCAACAAAAACAAGAGAGAACACAAGCATTTTGTACGTGGAAAACCCAAACGGGAAACACTACGGGACCGTAGTCCAAATGAAAACTCCACTATGACGATGGAAATACAATGTTTCTTTACTAGCTCAACTAGTGGCTACACAATCAGAAAATCAACAACACATTACACATCAACCCAAGGTTGGATACCCGCAAGTTCTAAGAGAGAAGAAAGTAGGAGAAATCTCACAAAGTGAATCGATCAACTTGCGAGGAGCAGTCACCTAAAGTTTTTGCCGAAAGCTCAACCAAAGTCGTGAACAATTACAACCGAAGTCTCGAACTTTCTGTCCGTCTCTTCTTCTCTCTTGGCGCTCTTGAAATATTGTTCTGCGTCAATTCGAGTGAGTAATATCCCCAAATTTCAATTTACAAATAGCCCCTGCAGTTAAGACAGAATGTTAAAAAATACCCTGAGCTTTTAATTGGGACATTTCCAACAAAAAATTGTTGTGTAGTTTGCCTTCAACCCCTCTCTTTTTAGACGTTATTAACTCAATTGAGGGGTCTAATTGACGTGAAAACTCACAAATTTTTCATGGCCATTGTCTTTCTATACGTTTTTCTTTAAACTTGCATGCCCTCTCTATCAAACGGCTAAAGGCACGTCCTCGAGTTGTTTTGTTAGTTTGGATTTTCTTATTTTATATACTAGGATATATAATAAATGCTTCTTATTTTGTTACATTAATTGTCATATCTTGCAGATTCTTGATATCCAAAATCCGAAAGTGGTTTTCATTATTGGAACTTTCTGAAAATGTAAAGATTTTTGGGTCTTAAAAAAAGATATGTTCAATTTTCTAATTTGATAAACACTTTTGTTTTTAGTTATCTCCAACATCTCAAAGGTTCCGTCAATTTCTTACCATAAAACAATATACTCTCTCCGTCCCGCTCGAAGAGACAAAGTTTTTGTCTTGCACGAGAATTAAGAAAAGTGATGTAGAAAAGAGAAAAAGTGTATAGTAGAATAAATGTTGTGAGTAAGAAAAGTGATGTAGAAAAGAGAAAGTGGGGTAGGAAATAGTTAGTGGATATTTATTGTGGATATGACAATATTTTTGGGTTGTGACTTTTCAAATTGGACACCCGAAAAAAAAATTGTGTCTCTTCGGGCAGGACGGGGAGAGTAGACGTGACCACGGTTAATTAACCGCGGTTAACCGGTTAATAACCGGCGGTTAACGAAGGTTAAAATCATTAACCGGACTTAACCGTTAACCGTTAAGTCACGGTTACGGTTAACCGGTTAACGGTTAATCCGGTTAACCCGGTTAATAAACGGTTAATTATTATTTTTTTTTTTTTCAAGAATGTCAGATTTTTATCTAAAGTTAAAAAAAATAACTTTTTAATAGTTTTTTGAATAAAAAGTTAAGTTTTTAACACTTTTTTTGAAAAAACAGTTAAATATTTAACAGTTTCTGTTAAATATGTAACTGTATATGAACTGTTTTTTTTTTGGATAAATAAAACTATTTTAAATAGTTGTTAAGACTAATATTTTTTGCAAAAAGTTATAGAAAAATAGGTATGAATTTTTAAAGAAATGAAAACTTAACGGATTTAAAAGAAACGGAAGTATATAAAGAGAAAACTTAACTTTTTTGAATAACCGACGGTTAATTAACGGTTAAGTTAACCGGTTAATTAACCGGCGGTTAACCGGCGGTTAACCGGAGTAAAAATTTCTTAACCTTTGTTAACCTCGGTTACACGGTTATCGGTTAGGCGGTTAAGGCGGTTAGACGGTTAACGGTTTAGGCGGTTAAAATCCGGTTATTAACCTTACGGTTAGCCGGTTAACGCTTAACCTTGGACACGTCTAGGGGAGAGTAGTTGATTTGTTTAGTATAGGCTTGATTTATGAAAGATGTTAAATTATACTCCCTCCGTCCCAATAAGAGCTGTCCATTTTTTGGGCAGCACGCAAATTAAGGAATTGGGGGGAAGTAAAAATGATGTGAGTGTAATTTGAAAATAGGAGAGAGAATGAGTGGAGAGAATAATAAATTATAATGGTGTTGTGAGTATTAAAATAATGGAGGAGAGAGAATGAGTGGAGGGAATAGTGAAGATTCCTTTGCCAAAAAAGGAAAGTGAAAGCTATTAACGGGACACCCAAAATGGCAAAATGGGTAGCTACTATTGGGACGGAGGGAGTATGTCGTAATATATATACTATTATTTATGATCATACGATTTGAGCAGCACCAAAAGCAACAATCATGTGAAAACCCAAATGATGCAATTTATATGATCAAACCTAAAAGGCTAAAACCTAAACTTCATGAAAAAATCATTTCCAATCAAGTCGTACACACTCATTGTTTGTAAGTACAAACCCCAAGAATATGTGTATCATGGGTACATAATGTAGCCAAATGCTAACTTGTTAGTAGCTTTATTATGTTTAGTCATTAAAAGATTTGAAGAGAACGATTTTTTTTGTACAATTTTGGTCATTAAAAGATGGGAGATTGTCCTATAAGTTTTGAAAAATATCATTATGTCTAATAAGTTTATTCTCATGTTATATTATTCACGTTTTATTATTATGTAGCGTACATAGAGCCGTTAAATTGGGATGGTTTTATCGGGACGACCCGTCCCGTCATACAAATGGGACGAGATCGGACGAAATATTTTAGTCCCGTCCCGTTTCGTCCCGTCTCGTCTTGTCCCGTTCCCGTCGCGGGATAACATAGTGCGATCCCGCCCATCCCGTCCCGTCCCGTCCCGTGTACGCTTAAGCCTCTATAGGTATTTCCCAAATTCGTGAATGCTCACATTTGTTTTGAACCATGTAGGATCGATACAACTGCAAGAAGAAAAATGTTGTTTGAACCTCATGACCTTTATCCAAAAGCTCCAAGGCATGTCTGCAAGTCCAGCTCCTATAATAGCTACTTTCAACTTTGGCCCCCTATAGTGCTTCGGTTCAGGAGGAAATAATTCTTTCGGAGCTGGGAAGTTAACCAATATTTTAGTAATGTACCAGAAAGAAACTTCAATTAATACAATCATACCCAAAAAGAACAAAATCAATGGCCATAGCAATCAGTCTTTATTCGTCATGCAGACAATTGCATAACTAAGTTGATTCAGAGAACAAAATCAATGTTAGTTAATGACCTTGTTCACTCATTAATTACAAAGGGATGCATTATGCATGTAATGTATATTGATCTTGCATAAAACGGGTATAAACTACAAAACATAATTAACTAATTGTATTATTTTACCTCTTTCTTTCAGTCAGGCTTCCACTTGACTTCATGAAATGGATCTAGTCAACGCTTATCCCTCTTAGTCAACGGGTCCCGCATTGTCCCACGGGATCCCGCGTCCCGCAAATGGGACGGGATGGGACGGAGTATTTTAGTTCCGTCCCGTTTTGTCCCGTCCCGTTCTCGTCGTGGGACAACATAATTTCGTCCCGTCCCGTTCCGTATTCCCGAATTGACAGCTCTAAGCGTACATCATCGCATGATCGTGTATAATAATGTATAGTTGTATATAATACTATTGGATGATGGTTGGCGGCGATCGATTTTCGACGACCGATTTTCAGCGATCGACGACTGATTTTTGGCGGGCGGTGGCCACCGACGGTGGTGGGGCAGGCGGCAGTACTGATGATGTTGTATCATAATTTTTAATTATTACTTATTAAATAAAATATAATATATTATTGTATAAGAACTTGTAGCGATTTAATTTAATGAGAAACTTGAGAGAAAATGATTTGCCCCAAAAAATAACTTATGGATCAAATTTCCTTAAAAGATTCGAAGATAGTAGTATTGATTTGTTCCAAAAACTTAGGCTCCGTTTGTTTCGCGTAAAACGACTTTCGAAAAATGATTTCTCGTAAAATATTTTTCGAAAAATGAGAATGTTTTCCGAAAAATGATATAAACATGTTTTCGGCTGTTTGATAAGTAAAATGTTTTCCGAAAAATATTTTCATAAGTTTAATAAATTAAAGAAAAATATTTTTCAATAAAAACACAATTTGAGATAAGTTGAAAGAGATAGAGTGGGATTGGGTGATGAAAGTGGGTGGTAGGGTAGGAGGTGGGGATTAGTAAGGGTGAGGTGGGTGGGTGTGGGGTAGGGTAGGGTGGTGGGAGAAATGTAAATGGTAAGATGATGGTAAGCAAGGGTGGTGAAAGGGTAGGGTGTGGGGATGGGGTAGGTGTGGGGCAGGGTGGGTAGTCGAGAGTGTGGGGGGGTGGGGTTGGGTTGGGTAATTATGAGTAAAAAAAGTTTAACCTGTGAAGGGGGTTGATGGTCGGTGGGTTGGTGGGTGGGGGTGGGTTGGTGAGAGATGCTAAAAAATAATTTTAATATGAATTTAAAAAATTGCTTGGGAGTGGGGGAGTTGTTAAAATATAATTTTAAAATGAATAAAAAAATCATTTTTTGACTTTGAGATGGTGGTGGTGGAAAAAACCATTATAATAATTTTTTTTAATGAGGGGATGGGGTAGAGGTGGTTGATGTGGGGTGGGTAACGTGGGGGTGTATTGAAAGTTAGATGTGTGTGTGTGTGAGGGTGTTACTCTTTTTCGAAAAATGTTTTATTTAGAAAAAATCTGTAAGTCATTTTACTTAGAAAAGTGGGAAAAACATTTTACGAAAAATATTTTCTCCATTTTCCTTCGCTGATATCAAAAATGCAATTTAAAATATTTTTATTTAAAAATCAATATTATTTTTCCTTTTTCTTTGTTTTTTCCAAAAAAAAAAAGTCGTGTTTCTAAATAAAATTTTATCATTGTACAAGCGATATACAAACTTATTAAACAAACTTATAAAAAATCTATTTAAAAAAGATCGACAAGTCACGACATATATGACATTTATTTTGGGGTAATACTAAGTGTGAGTTTGGGAGTGCTTTTTTAGGGCTTATAATCACTTTTGAAGCCCAAAATCACTTTTAATAGCATTTGGATAACAATAGCAATTATGATTTTAAGCTGTTAAAACATAAAAAACTGTGTTTTCGTAGAAGCAACTATGACACAGCTTTTTCTAAAAGTGATTTTTAGAAGTTGTTGTATGTGTTGTTTTTACAATAAGAACTTTGACATCCACTTTATTGTAAGAAAATGTGAGAATCATCGCAACTGCAAGATGAAACAAACAATAAACAAAAAAAATGAACATAACCTCTAAAAAAATAAGAGAAAATAACAAATCTCAAATAATGAGATAATTTTATTATACGATAAAAGGGTAATATATAAATAGCACAATTATTTGTAATCTTAACAAATTGAGATTACAAAAAATCGTGTTTTGTTGTTGAATGAGTACAACGAGAACTAACAAAGAAAAAGAAAAAAGTGAAGAAAACGGAAGATTTGGGATTCGGGGGAAAGACGGAGAAGATGGAGAGGGAGTTGTAGGGAAAATTTCTCAAATTAGTAAGTAGTAACAATTTACATTAAATTCAAAAAACATAAAAATTATGAACAAAGTAAAATAATAGCCTTAAAATTGAAAAATAAACGGAAAACTTTTCATGCCTCAATTATTTCGAAGAAAATCAATGGCAAATTATTAATACAATAAAAAATGATTCTTTATTAAATCCAAAACGTATGAACTTATTTAATGTAGATTTAAAAAATGATATCAAACATATTTAGTCTTAAATATAAATAAAAAAACATCATTGGAACAAAGATTTTTTTAAAAGAATAAGAAAGATAATATAGCAAACATGTATTAAAAGAGAGATTTTATGATTAAAAAATTACACAAGGAAAATAGTGATATCCAATATTCAACAAAGCTAAAACAGCATTCAAAAATATAAAAAATAAAAATAAAAAAATTGAATAAGCCGGTACTTAGTACTTGATGCAATGATGCTTCCTTAACCGCTCGACTGTGCCCCGGGGGACTCCTAAAAATCCTGAAACTCATGGTATATATTTCCACATATAAAGTCGAATCTATGACCTCCCAGAAGAGAGGTCGATTAGCATACCACAAGACCAGGAGGCCTTAGGTCTCATCTTAGTATTTTATTACAAAAGATATAAGTATAAATAAGAAAGTTTTTAATACTTGTTTATTTATTAAACTCTCTTGTCATACTCATGTCATATATCAACTTATTATTTTATAGCTCACTTCTTTCTTTTATCTCACTTTTCATACTGACATTATTTTTTCCTTCCAGATTTGGACTACCAATATGCACAAAATGGAAACAGAAAACACTAGAAAACATTGTCTTCCTGTTCTCTTCTGTTTTCTCTAGTAAATTCCATATCACAAAATCATTTTTTCCTTCCAGATCTGGACTACCAATATGCACAAAATGGGCACATAAAGAGGAGGATATTGGAGGCTTCTACTTCTGCTGATGAACAACAAGTTGTGCAACTATTTGACGTGTGTTGGATTCATCGTTCGGAAAAATCACGATTGTCGCCTTAGGACTTTTCATTTAAATTGGATTGATCAGATTGCATGATACTATTGATACATAGTTCCCAAGTCTCTGATCTATGTTTTAAGAAACTATGAAATTTTTGAAGGCTAGATTTGATCGACAGTAGAAGTCAGTGTTCTCGCATCATCAAACGTGCGATGCACAAGCACTAGTGTTCAGTGAAGTTCAGACAACTAGGCTTAATTCCCCTTTGAATGAAAAAAACTGTTGTGTAGTTTGCCTTCAACCCCTCTCTTTTTAGTGTGTCTAATTGACGTGAAAACTCACAAAATTTTCATGACCATTGTCTTTCTATACGTTTTTCTTTAAACTTGCATGCCCTCTCTATCAAACGGCAAAAGGTATGTCTTCTAGTTGTTTTGTTAGTTTGGATTTTCTTATTTTATATACTAGGATATATAATAAATGCTTCTTATTTTTTTTGTTACCTTAATTGTCATATCTTGCGGATTTTTGATATCCAAAATCCGAAAGTGGTTTTCATTATTTTGACTTCCCGAAAATGTAAAGATTTTTGGGTCTTAAAAAAAAATATGTTCAATTTTCTAATTTGATAAACACTTTCGTTTTTAGTTATCTCCAACATCTCAAAGTTCGGTCAATTTCTTACCATAAAACAATATAGTTAATTGTTTAGTATAGGCTTGATTTATGAAAGATGTTAAATTATATGTCGTATTATATATATTATTTATGATCATACAATTTGAGCAACACCAAAAGCAACAATCATGTGAAAACCCAAATGATGCAATTTATATACTCCCTCCGTCCCAGCCATCTTAAGAAAAAGTGAAATGGCACGGGAATTAAGGAATATTATTATAGTATTAGGAGGGAGAATGAGTGGAAGAAGTGTTGTGAGTGTGAAAAATTAAATAGGAGAGAGAATGAGTGGGATGAATAGTTAGGAGAGAGAATGTTGTGAGTGTAAAAGTAAAGTAGGAGAGAGAATGAGTGGGGTAGAAAGAGTATAAAAATAATAAAAACTTTCCATTTTTGGAATTCTTAAGATCGGCGGGACGCCCAAAATGAAAAGTTTTCTTAAGATCGGTGGGACGGAGGGAGTATGATCAAACCTAAAAGGCTAAAACCTAAAGTTTTCATGAAAAAATCATTTCCAATCAAGTCATACACACTAATTGTTTGTAAGTACAAACCCCAAGAATATGTGTATCATGGTACATAATGTAGCCAAATGCTAACTTGTTAGTAGCTTTATTATGGTTTTTGTATCACGAAACTCGTGGCTTTGTTTTGTTGATGTGGTTGTTGTTGCCTCTGCGAATGAATTACCGAATACCACTAGAGGAGCAGAAACCTTTTCGTGTTGTTGCTGTCATACCTAAAATCACCTCCCACAGTCAAAAATAGCCAAAGAATTCTTTTAACTAAGCTTTCTTACCAACACACAAGAAGGTTTCTCTCCTTTGAATAAGCAGCAAAGGAACTCTATCCAAGCAATGCTCGTTTCACACACATAATGCAATGACACTAACCTAAACAACTTGATGAGCCCTGACTTTTCAGTTATATATTTATACATACACTTATACATTAATACAATCCAAAACAGCCAAATATATCCCATATACCAAATATTTACATTGAGACCCTTCATAAAGTGCCACATTAGCACTCTCTCACCCTATATATACTATAACCCTCCAAAGCAAAGGTAAGTCTTATTGATGAGCCCTGACTTTTCAGTTATATATTTATACATACACTTATACATTAATACAATCCAAAACAGTCAAATATATCCCATATACCAAATATTTACATTGAGACCCCTCATAAAGTGCCACATTAGCACTCTCTCACCCTATATATACTATAACCCTCCAAAGCAAAGATAAGTCTCATTCTCTCTCATTATAAACACACAAACACTCTCTCTCTACAGCTCTTTCTCTCTAGAAAGAGCTTCCATATACCGTTTTATACACAAAACATAGACTGATTCTTACGCCCGAGGGTTATAGCGGGGCTCCCCCCGCACCCCTAACGGTGCTGTTTTGCAGGTTCCTACCGAGGTGCCGACGCGTTTCAGCCACCTTCCGAGGCCAAAAGTCGTGGCGTCATCAGTGGTTCCATTGCCGGGAAGCGCCATCTTTTCCGATTTGACGCCGCCGGAAAAGATGCCCATGAAGAGAGAGTTCATCCTTTTTATCATTTCTGTCAAAATCAAAGAAAGTTGGTACCCATTTTTCATTCTCTTTCTTTCTATTCCATATGGATACCTTCTGAGACTACATGAAAGAAAGAAAAATAATCAAAATTCATTTTCCGGCCACGTAGCCGGAATTATCCACCGGAGTAAATATCAAAAACCTTTTATGTTCAAGCTTAATAGCAGCCAAGACTTCACGGAAGTGGATAGCTGCCACCTAGCTTGAACAACCCGAGTGAGGGAGTCGGAAAGAATGGCAGAAAAATGATGTCCCAAGAAAGAGCTGATGTTATCATAGAAATTATGCCAAAAACCAAAAAATTGTAGCCTGTTTTCTTTCTTATTCTTACCAATTTTCATACACTACCCCATATAAACAATCTTTAAAAGCACAAAAATTTACATTCCAATCACCTAGCTTGAGAAAACCCAGGAGCAGCCATTTCACTTTCTCCAAATTTTCTGTCAAAAAGCCAAGAAACCTCTTTTGATCAAGCTAAATAGCCGGCCACGACTCCACCAATAGTGGATAGCCGCCACCTAGCTTGAGCATTAAAAGAGTATTTTCTGTTGACGGAAAAAATGGAGCCAAGGTTTTTCGCCGGATTCCGGTATTACCAGTCACCGGCCGGGATAGAAAGACGTAGCTAACTGGGTTACTCAACCTTCTGTCTGTCAAAAGAAAAAGGGGGGAGGCTGACAGAAAGATATTATTTTTGACACAAAGGTCAACAAAGTAGGCATGTCGACATATATTTTGATTGGCTAGTAAAAGAGACGTAAGGAAAGGGCAAACCACAAAGGACGGCCCACGTTGTGTCAGTTTGGGTAAACAGTTTGGGAACCCCCGTGTCAGAGCAAAACCGGGAGGCAGAGAAAAAACAACCGGGAGGCACCTAACCAGACCCAAAATTGGCCGCACTCCGGGAGGCAGAACCTCAGCCCACAGGCCGCGATCTCACCTCACCCGGCCATTCCTCATTCCGCAATGTCCAGACCACGGGTCACAGACAGCAAGGTAGAAAAGGTCTACCTCCCAAAAATCAGAAAAAATAAAGACGAGCAAGGAATTTACAAGAAAAAGAAATGAGCGGCCAAGGCAAAAGCAAATACCTGGAACCAAGATATCCGTGACCGCAGCGGGCGCCGACGACCTCCCTGCCCGTGCCCAAAATCCTTGGCCGCAATCCGTCTTCCTTGGTCACCAACCGTGACCGCACAGACCGAGGAACCAGATCGTTGCCCGCAGAAACCCCGGCGACCACCCAGCTGCCCGCAGCTTCTTGCCCGCAGAACCAAAAGGGTGACCGAGATAAGAGCAGCCCATGGCTGCCACCTTCTCACCCCTCACCGGCTACCTCCTTGCCGTGGCCGCAATCCGTGACTGCACCGGCGAACTCCGTTGAGCCCAGTCATCGTCCGTGATCGCAGTCTGTGCCCGTAATTTTTCGTGCCCGCAAACACCCCTCTGTCCGCATGAATCCGTTGACCACAGTCAACCTCCTCCTGCCCGCTAGCGAGAAATCAGGCCGCATCCCGTGCCCGCAATTGACCTCCCTGCCCGTGGTCGCAACCCTCTATGCCCGCATAGCTCACTCCGGACAGCTCTCCGGCGAGCTCCGGCCATATCCCCGCAGTCAATCCTCCTTGCCCGTGGCCGCGGACCGCGTCCATGAAATCCGGCGAGGACCCAAACACATCCAGTCCGACCACTAATGACAGTCAGCGGAAGCAGCTCGGCGGGAGGTCCTCAAAAACTCACTCCACAATCTCCAACTCATCTAAACCCATCTCTTACCCCGATCCGGCGTAAAGCTTCAGATCCCCACCGGAATTTATGGGAATCCTACTTCCTTCCTATCAAAGATCGGCGAAACTCAAGCCGTGAGATTCGAAAATCAAGAAGAAAGGGAATTGGGTGAAATTGATTTTACTGGAAGAAGAGAATTGGAAGAGGAGAGTAGTGAGAGAAACAGAGAGAGAGAGAATGGGGAAGAAAGAAAGAAATTGTGGTTGCTGTGAAGAAGAAAGTGGAAAATAGAAAAAGAAAGAGGAGGAAAAAGGGTAGTATTGAAATGGAAAAATCAAAAATCAATTTGGACCACAAAATTGACATGGCTGTAATATAGCCCACGTGGTCCACCTTGAAAAATGAAATTTTATATGGAAGCCTCTGCAACAAGCTGATCCCTCAAACCTTCCGTTAAATTTCTGATGACTCGTTAAAAACTTCATCAAGTTTTTAACATACTTTCCCTCCGCCAAAGATCCGTCCCTGAAATTTGGTCGAGATCCGGCGAAAAAAGAAAAACTACCTCCGTTCCTGAATTTTGTTTATCCAAAAAGGGTGATCGAGATAAAAGCAGCATTGCTGCCACCTTCTCTCCCCTCACCGGCGAAATCATGCCCGCTCATCCTAGTCTCTGTGACTCCAAAAAGGGTGATCGAGATAATAAGCGAGATTGCTGCCACCTTCTCTCCCCTCACCGGCGAAATCATGCCCGCTCATCCTAGTCTCTGTGACTCCAAAAAGGGTGATCGAGATAAAAGCAGCATTGCTGCCACCTTCTCTCCCCTCACCGGCGAAATCATGCCCACTCATCCAAGTCTCCGTGACTCCAGACTTCCATTCTTCCCAGTCTCCGTGCCCGTGACCGCTGCACGCTCTGGTGACCCCTGCTTCCGTGCCCGCAGATCCTTGCTCGACAGCACACGGCTCGTCTGCCCGCATAATCTTGCTCGGTAGCTCGTAGCTCGTCAGCTACTCTGCCCGCATAATCTTGCTCGGTAGCTCTTAGCTCGTAGCTCGTCTGCCCGCATAACCTTGCTCGGTAGCTCTTAGCTCGACAGCTCATCTGCCCGCATAACCTTGCTCGGTAGCTCGTAGCTTGTCAGCTCGTCAGCTCGCCATCCCGCCTATCCTTGCTCTTGCCCGCTACTCCGTCCACCGTAACAAAAAAGTGGCGACCGAGATAAAAGCAGCCCTACCGCCACCTTCTCTCCCTCTCCGCAACCTCCTTTGCCTCGACCGCAAATTCAAGCCTCGCATATCCTTGCTCGTTCTCACAACCCTCGGTTCACGCAACCTACTACCAAAGCGAAACTCATGGATTGGAGAGGGTTAAAACCCAAGATTGTGCCAATCCGTAAGTTATTCCCCACCACCTCAAAAGCTAGGGTGGATGCCCGCAGCGGATGCCGGTGGGTTCAAGAGCCAACATATGAGCTCCTACTTACTGATGCGCAAAGATCTAAGGATCCGCATGCCTATATATGTACAAAGATCCATTACGATCCGTACTATGATCGCGGGGAGGATACTCTCTCCTGCCCGCGTGACACCACCAAAAATAAGTGGATATAGATGAACGTAGGTACAAAGGCCATGATGCCCGTGCTCACGGATTCTAGCTGGGACAATGACCTGAAGTTCGGACCCACTAATTGCGCGAAAGGACCTCGTTAGTGGCCGTTACTCGCATGCCTGTATGTGACAAAGGCCTACATATAAGCCCGTTCATCGTATCGCCACGAGACCCTCACGAAAAACCCTAGGGAGTTTTGAATAAAGGGGTCAAATAAGTGAGAACCTCCAATAAGGGGATACAGATGCCAGGGGGTTAAAGGGCCTCTATGCTAAAATATGCTCCTACCTTTCTGTTGCGCGGACAATAGCCTCACGGCCACCTTCTGCATGCCCTATGAAAGTATGCTTGCCTTGGCTACTTTTGACTTACACCACAGCTCGCAAGGCTGGGAATAAGTGTAAATGGATGAGAGTGATCAAACTAGTTTAACAAAGCCAAACAGACAAACGAGGTTAAGGCCTCAAAGTTTGCCACAAGGCTAAACAAACGCGATCATAGAAGAATAAGGCTGACTCTCACGAAAAATCCAAGTGATTTTGAATAAAGAGTTAGGAAAACTCAAAAAATGCGGGCAAAGTGCCTACTAAGCTTTTGACCGCAGAAGGAGAGTATAAAGTTAGTTGCAAGTCAAAAACGCTGGAGTGAGCAAGAATGCAAGTACTAGGGTACTCAAAAATTGCGAACACTCAAAACAGCCTAAAAGACGAGCAATTAAGATCCAATAAGCCTACGGGCAAAGATCCAACCATAAGCTTACGGGCAAATATCCAATAAGCCTACGGGAAAATATCAAACAACAAACTAATATCAAAGCCAGATATCCTCATAGAAAAATTCTATAAAGCCGACAAGCTAAATATTTACGCGCCAATAAGCCTTCGGGCAAATATATTTGAAACTACCTGCAGGTTTATGCATATTTAGAGCTCAACAGCCAGCTCGGGGGCTCGCTCATTCTTATTATTGGATATTCATCCACGGGCTACGTGCCCGCTTTATCTACTCTCGGGAATCTCCGAGAGCTCTATTCAAGCTACCTTCGGGATCTATGCTTATTTTATGGTGCTCTCCCACCTATATCCGGAAATCTCCGGCCACCTTTGGCGTTTATAGGCAGATCGCTGCCTCCAGTCCTCCGTGACTCCTAGTCCCCGTGACTCCTAGCCTCCATGGCTCCTAGCCTCCATGGCTCCTAGTCTTCGTGACTCCAGCCTCCATGGCTCCTAGTCCCCGTGACTCCTAGTCCCCGTGACTCCTAGCCTCCATGGCTCCTAGCCTCCATGGCTCCTAGTCTTCGTGACTCCAGCCTCCATGGCTCCTAGTCCCCGTGACTCCTAGTCCCCGTGACTCCTAGTCCCCGTGACTCCTAGCCTCCATGGCTCCTAGCCTCCATGGCTCCTAGTCCTCCGTGACTCCTAGTCTTCGTGACTCCTAGTCTTTGTGACTCCTAGTCCCCGTGACTCCTAGTCCCCGTGACTCCAAGTCTCTGTGACTCCTAGTCTCTGTGACTCCAAGAGAGGTGGCCGAGATAAAAGCAGCCCGTCGCTGCCACCTTCTCTCCCCTCTCCGACGAATGTGGGCTAGCCGACCGCAGATCCAGCACCGTAGTCCGACGAGATCGTGCCAATACTTCCCGGGCCTCAATGACCGAGATAAAAGCTCATACCGCCACCTTCTCTCCCTGGACCTCAATCTCCCAGCTCCTACCTCCGTGATTCAAGCCAATCGCGAGCTCCGAGCCCAAATGCATAAATATATACTCAAGCCAGCCTCTACCTAAATCGTACTCCTCGCTTCGACCATAAATAATCATCACTTGGAGTAGGGGGCTATTGATGAGCCCTGACTTTTCAGTTATATATTTATACATACACTTATACATTAATACAATCCAAAACAGCCAAATATATCCCATATACCAAATATTTACATTGAGACCCCTCATAAAGTGCCACATTAGCACTCTCTCACCCTATATATACTATAACCCTCCAAAGCAAAGGTAAGTCTCATTCTCTCTCATTATAAACACCTGAGCACTCTCTCTCTCTCTGACTCTTTCTCTCTAGAAAGAGCTTCCATATACCGTTTTATACACAAAACATAGACTGATTCTTACGCCCGAGGGTTATAGCGGGGCTCCCCCCCGCACCCCTAACGGTGCTGTTTTGCAGGTTCCTACCGAGGTGCCGACGCGTTTCAGCCACCTTCCGAGGCCAAAAGTCGTGGCGTCATCACAACTCTTGTATTTACTTTACTTTTCCCCTCCAACATTCTCTATTTTAATTTTGAAGAAACTAATACATTTAATGGGTTAATTACAATTTAGGGCCTGAAGTCTTGTATGAGGTCCCCAAAAGGGGCCTGACTTTTTTTTTTTTTGGTGATTTAGGGCCTATAGTTACAATTTCTTATCAAATAAGGGCTTATTGACGAATTCCGTTAACACTTAACGTCAATAAGCCCTTATTTGATAAGAAATTGTAAGTATAGGCCCTAAATCGCTAAAAAAAAAAAAAAAGTCGTACCATTTGAAACCTCATACAAGACTTCAGGCCCTAAATTGTAATTAACCCATAAATTTAACTTTCTACCTTTTTTAAATTTTCATTAAATCCCTTAAAAGAAATATTAAATTCAATAAAATAAAATAAATAAAAACATTTTTACTCAATAATAATAAAAAGAAATTTAACATCCCAATTTAACTATATTTAAAAAGGCATATGTAAATTATTTTTTACCTAATTCAACTAAATATAATAATTTTTTGTTAAACACTATTGTTCATCGCAGTTTACATTTTTTTGTTAATCTTCAAACATCCCAACTAAAATTATTGTATTATTTTCCTTTTTTTTTTAATATAAATGAAAAAAAGGTGAATTTTATTTGCAAGGCACGGTTTATACAAGGCACATGAAAATGACTTAACTGCCCTCATATATAAAGTAAAATCCTCTCAATTTCTCTCATTCCCTTCAACACCGTTCACCAGCTTCTCTTTGATCCTCCTCTTTACCTAATTTTAGTATATCGAACTTTATGTATCGTAGGTGTAATTTGCACTAGTTTAATTGATGTTGTTTATGCTTTGAATTGCGTGATTTTGGATTGGAGCTTTAGTTGTTTTACCAGAATCTAGGGTTTTCCTACTGTTCATCTGTGTGAAGGAGGCGGTTCCCCACAACTTGAATTGAACTATCGGCTCTGACCGGAACAGATCCATCGGCGGGCAGCACCCACCACCAGCGCTCTCTCCCATTCTCTCTATCCCGTTCGATTACAGTGCTCTCTCTCTAGAACTCTATCTTTCTCTCTCTTCAACTACTCCTTACATATTGGATCACTGTGTGACACGATACACCCAGAATGAGATGTTGATGAACTGGGTTTGAATTTGTTGTTTAGAATTTCATTGATGAACTGGGTTTGAAATTGAAGTGCGAAATACACGAAATAACTCAATACATTTCGTGTATTTTCATACGAAACATATCTGACAACGTCGTGTATAATCACACGAAACGTCTGCGTACGGGAGGGACATTTTTGTCCATTTTTCGTGCCTTGCAAATAATCACGCCCTGAAAAAAATATGGTACATGAATTAAATGCACAATATTATTATGCCCAATTTTTATCCTTGAATTTAATGTACAACAACATCTCACCCTTCACCACCATCAACATAAAGTCACCGGCCCGTCTCATTAAGTACAGAGGCCCTGTGTGAAATGAGAATATGGGGCCCTTAATATTTAGAAAATTAACATAAAATTATATGTAACTTCAATATTTTATTTAAAAAAGGGTTCTAAATTGCAATTTGCCCTTTAAAAAATTAAAACAATAATATGTTATATATATATATATATATATATATATATATATATATATATATATATATATATATATATATATATATATATATATATATATATATATATATTTAATGGGCATAGATAAAATCGGGCGAAACAAACTCCTCGTCGGTAGCTATCAAAATTGAAATCACATTTCTTGCTGTTTTGATTGATTTTGGTGATGTGTTAAATCTGGTGGCGGGTATATGTTGGTGGGGTGGTGACTTTCAGGGCTGGCTCAGACATGAAACATTTGGTTCTTTTGCACAGGGCCCCAAATTTTGAAGGGCCCCAAATTTATCTATGCCCATTAAATATATATATATATATATATATATATATATATATATATATATATATATATATATATATTATTGTGTTAATTTTTTAAAGGGCAAATTGCAATTTAGAACCCTTTTTTAAATAAAATATTGAAGTTATATATAATTTTATGTTTTTATTTATTTTATTGAATTTAATATTTCTTTTAAGGGATTTAATGAAAATTAAAAAAAGGTAGAAAGTTAAATTTATGGGTTAATTACAATTTAGGGCCTGAAGTCTTGTATGAGGTTCCCAAATGGGGCCTGACTTTTTTTTTAGCGATTTAGGGCCTATACTTACAATTTCTTATCAAATAAGGACTTATTGACGTTAAGTGTTAACGGAAATCGTCAATAAGCCCTTATTTGATAAGAAATTGTAAGTATAGGCCCTAAATTGCTAAAAAAAAAAAAAGTTAGGCCCTTTTTGAGACCTCATACAAGACTTCAGGACCTAAATTGTAATTAACCCACATTTAATTACATTACCCTTTCTCTCAACCGCACTCAATACAATTCTCTCTTATTACAAACTAGCCTAAGCCCGTGTCCAAGGCCACGTCTTTTGTTTTTGTTTTTTTTTTAATTAAATTTTTTTTAAGGACAAAATGGGAAAGGTACCAAATAGTGAGGGCAAAATGGGAAATTTCCCTATTTAAACTGTTCAAAGAACTGTTCATGGGAAAATTCCCATTTATACTATAGATTCTAATAGCATTAACTTTTAAACATTCCAATTAGTTAAGATCCTCCAAAATCATTTAACGCGTCTTTTCAAACTTGTTCACATCATACAATGCATCACATATTGTATGACATCATCACTTTTAAAAAAAAAAAAAAAACTAAAATTATAAATTACTCCCTCCGTCCCTGTTCACTTGGCACCTACTTTTTGGGTGTAGGAATTAAGGAAAAGTGATGTAAGAAAGATAAAAAGTTAAATGTTGTGAGTATGAAGAATTAAATAGGAGAGAGAATGAGTGGGAGGAATAGTTAGGAGAGAGAATGTTGTGAGTGTAAAAGTGAAGTAGGAGAGAGAATGAGTGGAGGGAATAGTGAATATTCTTTTCCATTTTGGGTAGTGCCAAGTGAAGTGGGACGACCCAAAATGGAAATTAGTGCCAAGTGAAGTGGGACGGAGGGAGTATATCTAATGGTAATTGTTAAAATAAATTCATACCGACGAACAATTACATCTATAAAATAATATATATATATATATATATATATATATATATATATATATATATATATATATATATATATATATATATATATATATATATATATATATATATATATATATTAATATTGTGAAAAATGAAATGGCTATAAATGGAATGGAGGGGTGAAATCAAATTGAATATAACGCAACCCTCTTTCTTTCTTTCTTTCTTCCCAAAACAATCTCCGTCTCACCCACATAGTTTTGTCTGATGATCATGCCAAAATCCAATTGATTTCTTCTTCCCTCTCTTTATGCCCTAATTTTTTGAAATTCAAAACCCTAATCCACAAACTCCAACGATGACGATGCCGGAGTGCATTGCTTGCGGACTCACTAATTCATTTTCAATGTCCGACACAGAGGAATCTACCGCCGTTTCTGCACCGCCGGTATCCTTAAAAACAACTCCGGCTGTTTCTGCCCTATATGCTTCAAAGTTTTCAACTTTGCTATATTATTATGAGCCAATATGTGCATGTATAATGATACGAAAGTGACACCTAACAGTTATACAATTGTAAAGGAAAAACAATTTTATCTAAGGAAAAGTTATTACATTCCTAAGCTAATACAATCTCTTGATAGGTGATTGATACACTTACTGAGAGCTGAAACGCACATGTAAGTGTTAGGATTGAAAACTCTTCTATTCATGAACCCAATAGAATTACAGTAGGAGGAGCAACTCTCACACTCGACTACTACAAAAACAACCCTCTGTTTACTGCCTTTCACTTCTCTCACTCTTTCTAATTTTTGAGATGATTATACAAGAACTAATGATGTCTATTTATACTAAAACATCAGTAGACTAAGGAGTGTGAATCAGACACTCTTGCACAAATTCATGCGGCTGAGTGAAGACTTTTCATGGACGGTGCCATCTTCCATTAATGGAGTTCCCATTTGAAATTCAACATTTCTAGAAGAAGCTGGAATACTACAAATCTCCCCCTCCAGCTTTCGTTGAATGTTGCACATTCCAACTATGTTAGCACAATGCTTGTGCTTCTCACTTGTTACTCCCTTAGTTAACATGTCTGCAGGATTATCATTTGTGTGAATCTTTAAAATCTTCAGAGCTTGCTGCTCAACTGCTTCTCATAGCCAGTGATACCGAATGTCAATATGTTTTGTGCGTGAATGATACATCGAGTTCTTGCTAAGGTCCATAGCACTTTGACTGTCACAGTAAATGATGTACTTTTCTTGAGTGAAACCCAATTCTTGGAGAAAACGCTTTTGCCACAATAACTCCTTTCCTGCTTCAACTGCAGCAATGTATTCTGCTTCTGTTGTTGACAACGCTACACACTTTTGGAGTTTTGACTGCCACGACACGGCTCCCCCTGCTAGAGTAAATATGTAACTTGAAGTAGATTTTCTACCATCAAGATCTCCTGCCATGTCGGAGTCTGTGTAGCCTTCCAAAATTGGTTTCTCTCCTCCGTAGCACAAACATAGTTTAGAAGTACCTTTCAAGTACCGTAGTATCCACTTGACTGCTTCCCAATGCTCTTTCCCTGGGTTGGAAAGATATCTACTCACAACACCAACAGTGTGGGCAATATCAGGTCTTGTACACACCATTGCGTACATCAAACTTCCTACCGCAGAAGAGTAGGGTACTGATTTCATCTTTTCCTTTTCTCTTTCAGAAGAAGGACAGTTTCTTTGACTTAGCTTGAAGTGATTTGCAAGTGGAGTGCTAACTGGCTTAGCATTTCCCATGTTGAACCTAGTGATTACCCTTTCAACATATTCCTCTTGTGACAAGAATAACTTCCTTGCTTTCCGATCACGAACAATTTCCATACCCAAAATTTGTTGTGCCGGACCTAAGTCTTTCATATCAAAGAACTTAGATAAATCTTGCTTCAATCTGCTAATCATAACTGCATCCTGGCCCACTATCAACATGTCATCCACGTATAGCAAAAGAATGATAACTTTTCCATCTGGGAATTTCTTTAAGTACACACAGTGATCGGCATTGGTTCTCTTGTATTGGTGCTTCACCATGAAAGAGTCAAACTTATTATACCACTGCCTCGGTGCTTGCTTAAGACCATATAGGCTTTTCTTCAATTTGCAAACGAGATGCTCTTTCCTTGGAACTTGAAAACCTTCGGGTTGTTCCATGTATATCTCTTCCTCTAAATCACCATGGAGAAATGCCGTTTTGACGTCCATTTGCTCAAGTTCAAAATCTTGACTGGCAACTAGTCCAAGTACAACTCGAATTGACATCATCTTCACAACCGGCAAAAATATCTCATCAAAGTCAATCCCTTTTTCCTGCTGGAATCCTTTGACAACAAGCCTTGCCTTATACTTGACAATCTTTCCATTCACATCTTTTTTCAACTTGTAGACCCATTTGTTTTTCAATGCCTTTTTATCCTTGGG
Source organism: Adenophora triphylla var. japonica (assembly GCA_022495995.1). Taxonomy (NCBI): domain Eukaryota; kingdom Viridiplantae; phylum Streptophyta; class Magnoliopsida; order Asterales; family Campanulaceae; genus Adenophora; species Adenophora triphylla. The sequence continues at coordinate 157,366 of JAFEMH010001072.1, forward strand.
GAGTTTCACCAACTCATATGTTTGGTTCTTCTGCAAAGAACTCATTTCTTCTTCCATGGCATGCTTCCAGCTGGATTTGTCAATATGAGATTGAGCTTCCTTGAAGCTCTCTGGCTCCCCCTCGCTGGTGAGAAGAATGTAATCTGATGCCGGATATCTTTTTGATGCTACCGGCACTCGATCACGACGCACTTGGCATTTGGTCTTGGTCCACAACTTCAGTGCGGGGATCAAAGGCTCCCCGCTCGCCACCTCCTTCTTGATCAACAGAGTCAACATCTGCTCCTCTTTCTTGTTCTTCTGGAGCATTATCTTGTACTTCTTCGTTTGACAAGGGAACTTGCTCTTCAGTCATTTGTGGTGCAGCGGAATCGTTTTTCTTGGTTGAGTGAAAATCATAGAACTGATTTTCATAGAATACCACATCTCGGCTTCGAATGACTTTCTTCATCTCTGGATCCCACAACCTGTATCCGAACTCTTGATCTCCATAGCCAACAAAGACACATGGGGTGGATTTGAGATCAAGCTTCTGTCTCAGCTCCTTAGGAACGTGTACAAACGCCTTGCAACCGAACACTTTCAAGTGCGAGTAAGAGACAGGTCGTCCAGTCCATATCTTCTCTGGAACTTCAAAGTTCAGTGGAACCGAGGGGCTTCTGTTTATCAAGTAGCAGGCTGTCAACACAGCTTCTGCCCAGAATGACTTAGGCATTTTAGCCATGCTGAGTAAACACCGAACTTTCTCAACAATAGTTCGGTTCATTCTTTCTGCTACGCCATTATGTTGTGGGGTTCTAGGCACCGACTTCTCGTGCCTTATACCGTGTTCAGCACAATAAGCTAGAAGATCTCGGGAAGTGTATTCGCCTCCATTGTCAGACCGAAGGCATTTCAACTTCTTTCCCGTCTCTCTTTCCACCATGACGTGGAACCTTTTAAAATGATCGAAAACTTGATCCTTCGTCTTGAGACAGTAAGCCCAAACCTTTCGTGAGGCATCGTCAATAAATGTCACGAAATATCTGCTTCCACCGAGAGATTCTACTTCAATTGGTCCACATACGTCAGAGTGAACAAGATTTAGCACTCGCATCACAAGCTTTCTGGTGGAACTAAAGGAAACTCTGTGTTGTTTCCCGAAGAGACAATGTTCACAGGGGTCCATTTTGATATCCTTTGCAAACGATATCACCTCCTTCTTTGCAAGAGTTATTAGTCCCTTCTCGCTCATGTGCCCAAGCCTTCTATGCCACGGATTTGGCGATGTCTTCTCTTCAACTGTGTTTAGACTTGGTTGATGCATCTTTACATGAGTTTTATACAATGAGCCACATATATGGCCTCTAGTGACAACCATTGCCCCTTTCAATAGCTTCCAAGCACCATTTTTGAAGCTATTTTCATAACCCTCACGATCAAGGGCTACTCCTGAGATAAGATTCAATCTCAGATCTGGAACGTGACGTACGTCCTTTAGCACAAGTACACACCTGACGCTTGTCTTTATATGTATATCGCCAACACCAATAATGTTTGAAAAACTGGTGTTGCCCATCTTCACGGCACCAAAATCTCCGGATTTGTAAGTCGAAAACAAATCACCATGTGGATTGGCGTGAAATGAAGCTGCCGTGTCAATCACCCACTCAGTATCATGATTGCCTACGTGTAAGCACATATCTTCTCCACAAGAGGCAAGGATGATATCTGATGATACCATGACTATGGTTTCACCATTATCATTGTTGGAGCTCTGACTTGTTTGTGGCTTCTCCCGCAACATCTTTCTGCAGTCCTTTTTCATATGGCCGTATATGCCACAATACTTACAATTTCCGTGAAATTGGTTGTCAACAGATTTACCTCTGTCTTGGGATTTCCCTCGTTCCCGGGATCTCCCTCTACTTTGGCTTTGATTATAGCCTCTGCCTCGGCCTCTTCCTCTGCCTCGACCTCCATTTCTGCCTCCGCTTCTGTCTCTATTTTCTGAAACGAGAGCATAAGACTGATCTGTGACAACTTCTTTCCTTCGAGCTTCCTCGTTCAATAGAGCATCAGTGACCATCTCCATTGTCACTTTACCACTGGGGGCAGAATTACTGAGTGTGACAACAAGAGTCTCCCAATTATCGAGCAGAGAACTCAATAGTAATATGGCTTGCTCCTCGTCTTTGAGGACCCATTCAGCTGATGCGAGTTGATTTACGAGGTTCTGGAATTGACTCGTGTGTTCTGCCATAGACGTACCACTTCGTAGCTTGTGATTTACTAATCGTCTCATTAGTAATGTTTTGTTACGAGCCGTCTTTGCCTGGTACATATTCTCGAGCTTCGTCCAAAGTTCGTATGCATCTGTTTCTTGTGAAACATGGTGAAAAACACTGTGGTCAATCTATTGTCGAATTTGAGCCACAGTCTTCTTGTTCATTTTGGCCCATTGTTCTTCCGTCGTATTTTTCGATCTGACGCCTTTATTCTCCAAAGGGTCGGCTAAATCCTTAAGGTTCAGCAAGTCTTCTATTCGAGGCTTCCACATGTTGTAATTTGTGGATGAAAGTTGAATCATTGTGTCCGACGTTGAACTTTCCATTGAAAGTTGTAACTACTTTGCTTTTGCTGTAATTTCAAAGCAAAATTAGGCCAAACGGACTGCACCGTTGGATCCGGAACGTCGAAAAACCTTGGGAACAAGTATGGTTTTGCCGAAAATCGGCAAGGATTGCTCCGAATCGGAACAAAATAGGGTATTGGGCCAAATCTGAATCTGGGCTGAATTCTGGATCTGGATCTGGTTTTGGGTCGGGGTCGGATCTGGATCTGGATCTGGGTCGGATCTGAATCTGGGTCGGACCAGATTTGGATCTAGACTTAGTCTTCAACCTCCAGCAACCAGTCGGCGTGACTCGGTACTCTCTGGTAGTCAGAAAAATCCGAAAAAAAATTATTCGGAATCCTTGGAGCACGAACTTTTATTCCGTGTGCCTATAACACGATTTCGGAAATAAAAAATTTCGGATCGAAAAATTAGAAAAATTTATAGAGAAGTGGGTTTTGATTCAACCTGGCTTTGATACCAGTTGTTAGGATTGAAAACTCTTCTATTCATGAACCCAATAGAATTACAGTAGGAGGAGCAACTCTCACACTCGACTACTACAAAAAACAACCCTCTATTTACTGCCTTTCACTTCTCTCGCTCTTTCTAATTTTTGAGATGATTATACAAGAACTAATGATGTCTATTTATACTAAAACATCAGTAGACTAAGGAGTGTGAATCAGACACTCTTGCACAAATTCATGCGGCTGAGTGAAGACTTTTCATGGACGGTGCCATCTTCCATTAATGGAGTTCCCATTTGAAATTCAACATTTCTATTTCTAGAAGAAGCTGGAATACTACAGTAAGTAATGTTAAGTAATGTTAAGGACGTAATGTTAAGGTACGGTAATAGATTCTTGATATCCAAAATTCGAAAGTGGTTTTCATTATTGGGACTTCCTGTATATGTAAAGATTTTTGGGTCTTAAAAAAATATGTGTTCAATTTTCTAATTTGATAAACACTTTTGTTTTTAGTTATCTCCAACATCTCAAAGATTTCGTCAATTTCTTACCATAAAACAATATAGTTAATTGTTTAGTATAGGCTTGATTTATGAAAGATGTGAAATTATACTACCTCCGTTCCATTTTAAGAGTTTTATTTTCCCTTTTGATCCTTCTCAGATTAAAAGTCCTACTTTAATTTTATTTCCAAAAGGGCAAATAATGAATAGTATTTTGGACATTTATACCCCCTTCTTTTCATAGAACTACAAATAAATCAATACTTATCACACTACTTTTTATCCACTTGAATCATAAACAGTGTTTTGGACAATTATACCCCCAATCCACTTGTCATTGTTAACTCATTTCTTAATATTTTCTTAATAAGCGTACAAACACTAGGTATGACTCTTAATCCGAGACGGAGGAAGCGTATTATATATATTATTTAAGATCATACGATTTGAACAGACAACAATCATGTGAAAACCCCAAATGATGCAATTTATATATGATCAAACCTAAAAGGCTAAAACCTAAACTTCACGAAAAAATCATTTTTCAATCAAGTCATACACACTAATTGTTTGTAAGTACAAACCCCAAGAATATGTGTATCATGGGTACATAATGTAGCCAAATGCTAACTTGTTAGTAGCTTTATTATGTTTAGTCATTAAAAGATTTGAAGAGAATGACTTATACAATTTTGGTCATTAAAAGATAGGAGAATGTCTCGTAAGTTTTGAAAAAATATCATTATGTCTCATAAGTTTATTCTCATATTTTTTTTATTTTTATTTTTATTTTTTTATACCCAGGTTCCCAGCTTCGCCGGACTAATCCTGGACCACTAGGTACCGGCCCCTCAGTATGCTGGCGGAGGTAAATCGCGGTATATCTGTATATAATACTGCATGGATGATGACTGGCTACGACCGATTTTCGACGACCAATTTCCGGCGATCGGCGACTGATTTCTGGCGGGCGAATGAGGTGGGTGGCGGCCAGCGGCGGTGGTGGGGCAGGCGGCAGTACTGATGATGTTGTATCATAATTTTTAATTATTACGTATTAAATAAAATATAATATATTACTGTATAAGAACTTGTAGCCATTTAATTTAATGAGAAACTTGAGAAAAAATGATTTGTCCCAAAAATAACTTACGGATCAAATTCCCTTAAAAGATTCGAAGATAGTATATATTGATTTGTTCCAAAAACTTAGGCTCCGTTTTTTTCACGTAAAACAACTTTCAAAAAATGATTTCCCATAAAATATTTTTCAAAAAATGAGAATGCTTTTCGAAAAATGATATAAACATGTTTTCGGCTGTTTGATAAGTAAAATATTTTTCTAAAAATATTTTCATATGTTTAATAAATTATAGAAAAATATTTTTCGATAAAAATCCAATTTGAGATAAGTTGAATGAAATAGGATGGAGTTGGGTGATGAAAGTGGGGTAGTAGGGTAGGAGGTGGGGATTAGTAGGGGTGAGGTGGGTGGGTGTGGGGTAGGGTGGTGGGAGAAATGTAAAGGGTAAGATGATGGTAAGCTAGGGTGGGGATAGGGTAGGGTGTGGGGTAGGGTGGGTAGTCGAGAGTGTGGGGGGTAGGGTAGGGTGGGTAGCCAAGAGTAGGGGAGTGGAGTTGGGTAGGAGAGTTGTTCAAAATAAATTAATTTAATTATGAGTAAAAAAAAGTTTGACCTGTGAGGGGGGGTTGGTGGTTGGTTGGTTGGTGGGTGGGTGGGTGGGTGGGTGGGTGGGTGGGGGTGGGGTGGTGAGGGATGTTAAAAAATGATTTTAATATGAATAAAAATTGCTTGGGAGTAGGGTAGTTGTTAAAATATAATTTTAAAATGAATAAAAAAAATACTTTTTGACTTTGAGGTGGTGGTGGTGGTGGTGGTGGTGGTGGTGGTGGTGGTGGTGGTGGTGGTGGTGGTGATGGTGGGGAGTTGTTAAAATTAATTTAAAATGATTAAATTTTTTTTTACCCGACCGGGGGGGGGGGAAGAATTGTAAAAAACAATTATAATATAATTTATATATTTTTATGAGGGGATGGGGTAGGGGTGGTTGATGTGGGGTGGGTAACGTGGGTGTGTATTGAAAGTTAGATGTGTGTGTGAGGGTGTTACTATTTTCCGGAAAATATTTTATTTAGAAAAAATCCGTAAGTCATTTTACTTAGAAAAGTGGGAAAACATTTTACGGAAAATATTTTCTCCATTTTTCGTCGCTAATATCAAAAATACAATTTAAAATATTTTTATTTAAAAATCAATATTATTTTTCCTTTTTCTTTGTTTTTTCCAAAAAAAATGTCGTGTTTCTAAATAAATCAAGAGAATTGTTGCAATTTATCATTGTACAAGCGATATACAAACTTATAAAACGTCTTTTTTAAAAAGATCGACAAGTCACGACATATATGACATTTATTTTGGGGTAATACTGAAGCAATAAACAAAGTCACAAAATTTGGTTTATAAAATGATGTGTCATAATTGTGTTGATACTTTTAACTAGAGTATGGCGGGTAAACAATCGAAGCAACCAATAAATATCGTCACCACATTTTACATTAATTTTTTTGTAAACTTCTTTTGTACCCAGACATTGCTCTAATTTGAGACGAAGGGGTACAAGGCAAGATCATGGGATTGCAGAGCAAGGTAATTGTACTTCTTTGGCTGAATTATGGGAGGCAAGCTCAGGCTTGAAAGAGAGGAAATTAAAGCAATGAGAAATGAACATCAAGTGTAGCTCCGGTATTTATTTATTTTCCTGCGTTTACAAATCTATAGTATAAATTATAACTGTTCATCTCAGCCATGTGAACAATATAATGAATAGTGCCAAAAAAAATTTTTCCATTTTGTCCTCACTAAGTGTAGCTCCAGTATTTATTTATTTTCCTGCGTTTACCATTTCCCCAATTTTCGACTTGGTTGGTGAATGGTAACACCTTTGACATGTCAATGAGCGCGTCGAGTCAGATAAGGGTCGGGTAGGGAGGGGTTGGCGGGTTGTGGCGGGTAAAACTCGTTACACCCCGTTTAACTTGCGGGTTAAACGACTCGAATAAGCGAGTTGGTGGGTCAATTCATTAATTTTATTTTCTTTAGCGAATATTTTAATAATTTTGGCATATTTTTATCGTTGGTTAGACAGGTCGGTTCGTGAACTTAACAGATTAGGCGAGTCGACTCATATTAACCCGTCTATATTAACGAGCCGGATAGGATAATTAACGAGTCCAATAGGTTTTTATTTTTCATAAGACTTATTATTATCATCATTTAGATCCAAAAGTGGATCTTGGTTCAATTTTAATTTTCTTGGAGTTAACCGATGGTGGATCATGTGCTTTAACATATGTGCTTGTTTGTTCATTGTTCTACTAACCAAGCACGTGATGCCTTACCCTAAATAATTCATATCCTTCCGTCCCGTTCGAAGCTTTACCTTTTATTCAAATGTGCGTCTCGATAGAAGATTTATCTTTTCTAAAATGGAAAAATTTTATTAATATTTTATTATACATACCCCACTTCTCATACTCACATTCATAAATTATGGTTCTCACTTGTCATACCTACTAATTTTTCTCTCTCATACATTTAAATTATGGGCCCCACTCACTTATTCTCTCTCACAACTATTTTTCACTCAACATTTTTCTTAAATTTTGTGCCAACACCAAAATGGTGAAGCTTGGGCTGGGACGGAAGGAGTATTAAATTAATCTTGATAAATACTCCCTCCGTCCCAGCCGAGTGTACACTTAATTCCCTTTTGATCCTGTTGTGAAATTGGTGCTCCCCCGTTGCAATCAACACAAAGAAATCAACACACCCACACGTACAAGAAAGAAACAATCACACACAAGAACACAAGAGTTGTTTACCCGGTTCATTCACCAACTCGTGAACTACGTCCGGGGGCAATTGCCAAGCCAATATGTATTAGTCTCCTCTCTAATATGTTGCTACAATGTGTTCTAGGTCGAAATTATGCTTATTTAGTTACAAGGAAACCCTAAATCTAATTTAAGAAGAGTTTCAATCAAGTAAGGAAACAAATCAAAGCCCGGAACCGGCCCACGAGGCGCCCGCCCCCGGGCCATCCACGCGCCCGCCTCGCGAAGAGACGTACCTCGGCCACACCTTCGGCCCTTGAGGTGCCCGCCTCGGCCAGACCAGGCGCCCGCCTCGCGCTCCTCCCAGCCATGCTCAGACTCCTTCTCCGTTTTGAATCCTCCTTTGATCTCACCAAAAACTCCTCCGACTTAGGCCCCTTTTTCCTTGTAGTTTAGGACTCCTAAACCAACAATCTCCCACCGGAGACTAAACTAACAAACATAGAATCACCCATCAACTCCCACCACGGAGTAATGGCCTTCGAACACATTTCCCCCATCCCATATTGGCTTGACACTACCGCACCTCTCCTCAAGTACTAAGGCGAGTTGAAACCAAGCGACGTTTCAACCACTCCGTGTTAGATCGTTCTTGCCTCCCCAAATCAGCTTCTACCTTGATTTCTCCCCGCAAGTCTAACTTCGCCTTCTCCCTCCAGACCCACCTTCCTCGCAATGCTTCCCCTTGAAACTCGGACACACCTTGTTTCTTGCATCGACTGTTCTTGGTCTGAAATCGCTCTCTGTTAGGGCCCTTGGACTTCCACACCATGTTGATCAACTTTGAGTCCTTCCCAACATACCGTTTCTTGATGTCTCCCCTTTTTACACCAACAGGCCGGTTCTTAAGCCTCTTGCTCCCACCGGAACGAACATCGACATTGTAGGTAGAATACAACATCTTCCCCTTAACCCCACGAGCCAACACCTTAGCCCCTTTTGTGACTTCCCAAGACCCACCAATGAAAGAAACACCATACCCTTCACTGTCAAGTTGTCCCACAGAAATCACCCTCCTCCTCAAATCCGGAACATGCATCACGTTGTGTAGTTGTAAAACAGCCCCATTAGGTGTCTTCATCATTACATCCCCCTTACCTTTGATCTTCAATGGTTGACCATCACCAAGATAGAGAACCCCAAAATCTCCGGTTTTGTAACGCCTCATTGATTCTGCATCCCCACTAGCATGACAAGAAGCTCCAGAATCCAACACCCAATCTTCACCCGACTGCTCCTCCCCTAGGATTAATACATCACCACCATCATCCACCACGTTAGCACAACCACCTTTTCCCGGACAGTCATAACTGATATGCCCCAATTCACCACAATTGTAGCACTTGACCTTTTTCCCCTTTTTCGGTCCACCCCTTTTTCTCTCCACCCTAAGTGCAGCCCCATCTACGGACGATTCTCCCCTTTTCTCTTTCCTTCGCAACTCCTCTTGAAGGATGAGATCTCTAACCTCCGTATACACCAATGCTGTTTTCGACGTACTAATCGTTGTGACAGTAACCTCCCAACTATCAGGCAATGATTTTAGAAGAAAACAAGCTAGCACTTCATCGGAGAAAGTAATATCAACACTTTTCAATTGGTCCACCATACCTTTGAAATCGCCGATATGACTTGTCGCTGTCGCCTCTCGACATCTTCGCATTCGCAAACCTCTTCATCAAATGCACCTTATTGATATTCAACGGCTTCTCATACATGTCCGACAGCGTTTGTAGCAACTCCACCTTTGTCTTGGCCTCCATAGCGTTCCGTGCAACGTCGTCGGTTAGGCGGCTCCTTACCGCTCCTAACGCCTTCCGATCCAACGTCTCCCAATCCCCTTGTGACATGTCTTCGGGCTTCGCCTTCAAGGGTCCATGAAGATCCTTACAATAAAGGTAGTCTTCAATCCTTGTCTTCCAAAACGTGAAATTCACACCGTTGAATTTCTCGATTGAGTTCTTCATCTTGACTGCTTCACCAAAATCCCCAAGAACGCGATTCAAAATTAATCAACTAATGAAAGAATTTTGAATCCCCAAACCTGGCTCTGATACCAGTTGTTGTGAAATTGGTGCTCCCCCGTTGCAATCAACACAAAGAAATCAACACACCCACACGTACAAGAAAGAAACAATCACACACAAGAATACAAGAGTTGTTTACCCGGTTCATTCACCAACTCGTGAACTACGTCCGGGGGCAATTGCCAAGCCAATATGTATTAGTCTCCTCTCTAATTTGTTGCTACAATGTGTTCTAGGCCGAAATTATGCTTATATAGTTACAAGGAAACCCTAAATCTAATTTAAGAAGAGTTTCAATCAAATAAGGAAACAAATCAAAGCCCGGAACTCGGCCATGCTTGAGGCGCCCGCCCCAGGCCATCCATGCGCCCGCCTCGCGAAGGACAGACCTCGGCCACACCTTCGGCCCTTGAGGCGCCCGCCTCGGCCAGACCAGGCGCCCGCCTCGCGCTCCTCCCAGCCATGCTCAGACTCCTTCTCCGTTTTGAATCCTCCTTTGATCTCACCAAAAACTCCTCCGACTTAGGCCCCTTTTTCCTTGTAGTTTAGGACTCCTAAACCAACAGATCCGGCCCAGCCGAGTGTGAACTGTCCAAAATGGAAGGGAATCTTCACTATTTACCTCACTCATTCTCTCTCCTATTTTACTTTTACACTCACAACATTCTCTCTCCTAACTATTCCTTCTACTCATTCTCTCTCATATTTTACTTTTACACTCACAACATTCTCTCTCCACTTTTTCTCTCTCTTACTTTTCCTTAATCGGTGTGCCCAACATTTTGATTCACACTAAACTGAGAAAGAGGGAGTACTTCCTTTATCCCGAAAAGTTAGTCCCACTTTTACACACATAACTGCTGCAGTACGCCACCTAAATTATGTTGGCATCTCGCATACACCGAAGTTTTTCAATTTTAAATCATCTAGATTGAGCTCGTAATGTTACCTCACAATTCAATCTTGATTCACCAGCTCTTGAACTGGAAGGATGATAAAATCTATGGGCGTTCCAGTGGGTCCCTCCCTTGCTCTATTGTTAGCTTCGCTAATTCTAATGGGAATTATTCGTCGTCCGAGATCTGCTTGCACCACAATACGAGTGGCGATCCCTCCTTCACCCCAATATGAAAGAGGTGATCGCGAGAGAGCAGAGCGTACCATACCGCCCTGCTATAGGAACAAATTTCTCAGTTCGGGGTGAATATAAATCGATTAACGGTTTGATTTAAAAACATATAAGATCACATATTTACAAAAATAGATTGTCAGACATTCTTGTGACTGTCCCACTATAGTCAGAGTACAAAAACAAGTCCTCAAGTATTAATTAATAATTACACATAATTATGTTCCATTGGGTCTTAAACAAATATTTTATTCTGGTGTCCTACTATTAGAAAAAAAAACTATCTTCCTGGATAGTACAATAATTTATACTCTCCCCGTCCTAAAAGTTTGTCTCATTTGATTTTTTTATTGAACTTTGATCACAAATTTATGAGAGATTAATCATGTTCATGAAATTTTAAAAGTTGTTGTTAATAATATTATTAATGGTGAATCAATAAGAATTTTTAAAATTTTATGAACATAAATAAATTGTCATATATTTGTGGTCAAAGTTCAACTAAAAAGTCAAATGGAACAAACTTTTAGGGACGGAAGGAGTATTTTTATACTCCCTTCATCCCTATGTCATCTGAGGCTCCGTTTGTTTGCCGTAAAATGTTTTCCCATAACAAACGGAGCCTGTATATCAAAATTTTCAAAAAGATTGTCTCAAAATAAATATTCATTTTTTAAAATTTTTATTAAATTCTCCCATAAAATAAAACAAATTTTAATTTACTCTTCGACTCAATTTGCAATATGGGAGATCATTATTAAGAGTTTGTATATACTTTTGTTACTAAAAATGTTTAAGTTAATTTTTTTTTAGCAAATGTTTCTAAAAAATTAATATTTGAACATTCATTTTTGGACCGAGAAAGTTCAATTTATCTTGCGTCGTGTTTTTCTTCTTATACCGTGATGCAGATCAACATGGGTTTGCAGCAACAGAGAGCCAGGCGGCCGCCCCATCCTACTCCAGGCGCACGCCTCATGTGGCTCCATCGTGTTGTGAAATTGGTGCTCCCCCGTTGCAATCAAAACAAAGAAATCAACACACCCACACGTACAAGAAAGAAACAATCACACACAAGAACACAAGAGTTGTTTACCTGTTCATTCACCAACTCGTGAACTACGTCTGGGGTAATTGCCAAGCCAATATGTATTAGTCTCCTCTCTAATATGTTGCTACAATCAACTACAATATGTTCTAGGCCGAAATTATGCTTATATAGTTATACAAGGAAGCCCTAACTCAGTTTAAGAAGAGATACTATCAAACTAGGAAACAAAATCAAATCTGCTGCTGGAAATACGGGCTAAGCGCGGCCGCCCTCAGGCCAGCGCGGTCGCCCTCAATTGATTTCACCAAGCATCGAGTTTCTGCCCATGTGCGCGGTCGCGCACCTCCACCAGCGCGGTCGCGCAGCTCTCCAGAAAAACCTGCTCCGTTTTGAACTCCTATTTGATCTCACCGACTCCTCCGATTTAGGCTTCATTGATTCTGCATCCCCACTAGCATGACAAGAAGCTCCAGAATCCAACACCCAATCTTCACCCGACTGCTCCTCCCCTAGGATTAATACATCACCACCATCATCCACCACGTTAGCACCACCATCTTTTCCCGGACAGTCATAACTGATATGCCCCAATTCACCACAATTGTAGCACTTAACCTTTTTTCCCTTTTTCGGTCCACTCCTTTTTCTCTCCACCCTAAGTGCAGCCCCATCTACGGACGATTCTCCCCTTTTCTCTTTCCTTCGCAGCTCCTCTTGAAGGATGAGATCTCTAACCTCCGTATACACCAATGCTGTTTTTGACGTACTAATCGTTGTGACAGTAACCTCCCAACTATCAGGCAATGACTTTAGTAGAAAACAAGCTAGCACTTCATCGGAGAAAGTAATATCAACACTTTTCAATTGGTCCACCATACCTTTGAAATTGCCGATATGACTTGCCATGCGCCCTCTGACATCTTCGCATTCGCAAACCTCTTTATCAAGTGCGCCTTATTGATATTCGATGGCTTCTCATACATGTCAGACGGCGTTTGTAGCAACTCCACCGCGTTGTCTTGGCCTCCATGGCGTTCCGTGCAACGTCGTCGGTTAGGGCACTCCTTACCGCTCCTAACGCCTTCCAGATCCAGCGTCTCCCAATCCCCTTGTGACATGTCTTCGGGCTTCGCCTTCAAGGGTCCATGAAGATCCTTACAATAAAGGTAGTCTTGATCCTTGTCTTCCCAAAACGTGAAATTCACACCGTTGAATTTCTCGATTGAAGTTCTTCATCTTGGCGCTTCACCAAAATCCCCAAGAACGCGATTCAAAGAATCAACTAATGAAACTTTGAATCCTCCGAACCAAAGCTCTGATACCAGTTGTTGTGAAATTGGTGCTCCCCCGTTGCAATCAAAACAAAGAAATCAACACACCCACACGTACAAGAAAGAAACAATCACACACAAGAACACAAGAGTTGTTTACTCGGTTCATTCACCAACTCGTGAACTACGTCCGGGGCAATTGCCAAGCCAATATGTATTAGTCTCCTCTCTAATATGTTGCTACAATCAACTACAATATGTTTTAGGCCGAAATTATGCTTATATAGTTATACAAGGAAGCCCTAACTCAGTTTAAGAAGAGATACTATCAAACTAGGAAACAAAATCAAATCTGCTGCTGGAAATACGGGCTAAGCGCGGCCGCCCTCAGGCCAGCGCGGTCGCCCTCAATTGATTTCACCAAGCATCGAGTTTCTGCCCATGTGCGCGGTCGCGCACCTCCACCAGCGCGGTCGCGCAGCTCTCCAGAAAAACCTGCTCCGTTTTGAACTCCTATTTGATCTCACCGACTCCTCCGATTTAGGCTCCTCCTCCTCCTTGTAGTTTAGGATCCAATCCCAACACATCGCAGCAACAACTCTCGGCCTTCCAAGCGGTCGCTTCACCCAAGACAGGCGCACGCCTCACAGGTGGACGTTGGCGCAGCTAGGCACCGCCTCTCAGGCGGCCGCATGGATTCTAGTCAGGCGCCCGCCTCATTGTCGCAGATCTTGGTTTCCTTATTCTGTTCAATTTCCTTTGCTGGTGTTTTGGTTTATTTTTGTTAAGGATATTTTGGTACTTTGTTGGACATTTCGTTTTAGGGTTTGGAGAAGTATTTAAACTTGTTTATGACTTTGTGGAAGACAGTTTTTGGATGATTAAGAATTATTAAGAAAGCTAGCACCTTTTCTTTTCGAATCTTGTTTCATTCTCAGTTCGGTCAAAATCTCTAGCCTCAAAGGCATCATACCGCCCTAATATAAGTAGCATTTCTTAAATAATTTTTTTTTTTACCCGACCGGGGGGGGGGGGGGGTGATGGGGATGGGGGGGGGGTGGGTAATACGGGGGTGTATGAAAAGTTAGGTGTGTGTGTGTGTGTGTGAGGGTGTTGCCATTTTCCGGAAAATGTTTTACTTAGGAAAATTCGTAAATCATTTTACTTAGAAAAGTGAGGAAAATATTTTTCGGAAAACGCTTTCTCCATTTTCCGGTGCTTAACAAACACCGAAAAATGGGGAAAATGTTTTCCGAAAAACATTTTCCCCCAAAACAAACGGAGCCTTAGTCACCGGTGGCATACTGTAAATGCAATGCTACTATACTAGTGTGCATCAGTACATTAGTACCTGGTGTGTATGTGTGTGTATCTGGGGTGTATATGTGTTTGTGTGTGTGTGTGTGTGTGTGTGTGTGTGTGAGAGAGAGAGAGAGTGTGTGTGTGTGTGTGTGTGTGTGAGAGAGAGAGTGTGTGTGCGTGTGTGTGTGTGTGTGTGTGTGTTAAAAGGCTGGTGCACAAAAGAAAAAAAACATAGAACTTTCTTGGATTCTCAATAAGATTGGAAAAGTAAAGGGGTATATTCAGCAATAAGATCTAGTTATACAGCAATGCTTATTGCTTAATAAACCTTGCCTTCATGCAAATACACATACCCTACTCACTAAACTCAATTCTCCCCACCCACCCACCCACCCCTCCCAAATTATATTCTGTACTTGCTTCTATACCCCCCATAAATATAGAAAAAAATCCACCACCTCTATCACCAATTCACCGCCATACGATTGCAACATCAATCAACGGCCAGTATTGCGAGATCGCATACTTCGACGTTCATAAACCGGATTCGCGTGATCCAAAGGTTTTATAACCATTGATTCACGCTGTCCGTCCTGCACCTGCACTGCACCAAAAACAATCTCATTAGTCTTCTCCGAGCTCTGTTCATAATAAGTTTCCGGTGTTGATGAATAATGACGACTATGGTGTTGTTGTTGCTGCTGCTGCTGCTTCTGATAATCTCCATCCCATCCGCTGTAGATCTGACGACTCTGGCGGAACTGCTGCATTTTCTCAGCATCATTTGTCATGAATGGGTAAGTTTTCTTTGGGGTAGGAGTTCTAGTATCTAAAGAAGGGGGTTCCTCTTCATCAGGAATCACAAAGCTATCTTGGACTGGCCACCCGTTTGAATTAGGATACTTTTGATCTTGACGAAAGTACCCTTGTTGGTTTTGATATTGATGTTGATAATTCAGTTGCTTTTTCTTGAATAGAGGAAATATTGATCCAAAGATTTCGGAAAGAGAGGAGCCAGTGTTGGCTAGAAGCTTCGCTAGAGACCCGAAAAAACCTTCTTCTTGCTTCTCCGGGTCATTTTCACTTGGAATTAGTGGTTGTCGGACTGATGCCTTCATCGGCTTCTGATATGGATTTGGATGCATGCTTGCTTTCATTGTCATTGAATCCTTCAATAGCCAATATGAGAAAATGATTATAATTACAAAGGGATGGGCGTTAATATTTGGCTAAACCTCGGAGGTGGGCATTGAATTTAACCTGGGGCGGACACACCCTTATCCAAGGGGGTGGAGGGGAACCCCCCAAAGTCAAGGTTGACATGCAAAAAAAAAAAAAAAAAAAAAAAATAGTACTAAGTGCACCCCCCACACTCACCAGTTTGCCCACCCCCCTTGGCCAAAAACAGACGCTTAATATGTAACAAACAATTAATTATTTGAAGTTTTTGGTTAATGTAACGTGTGAATCCCCTCCATTTTTGTCCTGGGTCCGCCCCTGAATTTAACCCATTCAGAATCACAATTACACAGAACTTAAACTTACTGTTTCCGATGAGACCATAGTACCAACCCTTCGTTGCAGCAACGCAAGCATGTAACCAAAGAATCCTGCTGCTATAAGCACTGCGATTCCTGCAAAAAAGTTTCATTCATTTCATACTTCCTTGAACTGAACTCCTAGAAAAAATGAATACCTCAAAAGTCTTCAGCGTTGTAAAACTAGCTAGAGAAGTACATCTAGTTTACCTAGAGGAAAGCCGCTTCCATACTGATAAGCACAATCATCAAAGTGAAGTTGGATCTCTCGAATAGCCTGGTTTCCTCTGTCTATAACAAGGAGGGAACAGCTGCTCCCCATGTAAACCACATCAAAATCATTCGAGAATTTTGCATCTTCGCTGGGCCCATCAACGTGACCCCCTCCACGCCCTATTTTGCCTCCAGCAATTGTCGTAACCCCTGCAGAAGGAAACCAACCACTTCAGCAGTCGCTAGGAGACAATCTTTTGTACCACCGGTAATTCAACGGTTATGAGTTACTCGGGCTGACATCATGATGATGTCATGATTTATAACCATTAGATCACTAGTGATACACAAACATGTACCGAAGATTTTTGTCTCAATTGCAAATTGAACAAACTTAATGGAAAATCAAGAGGATTGCACATAATTGTATCAATTGCAGAGAGTTGATCATATTTACATGATTACCTCCATCACTTATCTTCCTGATTGCCATATTAACAGTGTCTGCAATATAAATATTCCCTTTGTCATCCACTGTAAGCCCTTTCGGATGATTCATCCTTGCCTCTCGTAACCTCCCATCAACATGTCCAGAATACCCTTCTGCTGATCCAGCAACCAGCTTCGGCCTGCTATCTGAATTTCCACAAATCACATTTTATAAGCAACTCAGGCTAGTATAAACATGAAAATAATTCAAAGAAAAAGAATAAAAATGATAATAAAGAAGCAAAAAGCTTTTAAAAAGAAAGTAGACCTCATTAAGTCCGAGCATATCGAAATCAGATCAAACCTCAGATTAATGGGAAAATGACCAAACGCACCACTCTAGATAAAGTAAGACAAGATGTAACGTAGATGATGACAAACACGAAACAATTCTCTAATGGAGACACCTAAAGTTTAGGGTTCGATCTCAGAACCAATTGGCAATGAAAACAGTAGTCTGGATCTTTATATATTGAATGCAAACTTGTTAATTCGCGATGTGGGATAAATGCTTGGACAGTTGGACACCTACATAAATCCTTTTTCGCCATTTTATTCGGTCCCAAGAAATTGAGCAGTACTAATATAGACCAACACATGTAGACAAAGAGGGCATGAGCAGAACTTACAAAGAGACAAAGAGGAAGACATCTTGTAGAGATTGCTGTTGGCAGAGTCCAAAACAAGAAGGTCACCACTGGGCAATACCTCAACAGAGTAAGGCTCAATCCCAAGCTTGCTTCCATCAAACACAGTTTCTACACTATACCCACTTTCAAATTTCATCATCGGACGGCTAGAAATTGCTGGAACAAAAAATTAAATAAACCCCAACAACCCACCAAATTAAAAATACATAAACACCTCAAAAAAAATAATTAAAGAAAAACAATTAGATCCAATGCAGATTATTTATAATTATAGAAACAGAGATCCATACCTGTTTTTGTAGTAGCCTTGAGTGACCACACCCATTTCATAAACATAGATACAGCATTTGAGAAAAACACATTAACAATTTCTGCAGGAAAAAATCAAACAAATTGAAATTCAATCAAATAAAAAGTGTACATCGATAGCTAAAATCGAAACCAGATCAAACCCACACACACATACTCACTTGCTGGTGAGGAAGCTGAAGCAGAGGAGAAATGGGAAAAGAAAAGCAAGAGGGTGAGTGAAAGCACAAAAAGATTTCTACCCATTGCTGCCATTTGATCAAGAAAGTGTTTGGATTGAGCTCAAGAGAGTTGAATCAAGAAGTGCATTATTGAATGAAACCCTAGCTTAAAATGGGTGTTGATTTTTGATGGGAAAAAGGGAGAGTGGAGTGGGGTTTTTGAGAGTGAGGAGGGAGGGAGGGAATGAATGAATGAATAAGAGAGAAAAGGGGGGATAAAAAAGGGAGGAGGTGAAAGAGACAAGGGGCAAAGAAAAAAGGGAAAGAAAGGCAAGTGGAGGATAGTGGTGAAAGAGAGAGAATCATATGCTGTGAATCTGTGATAGTATGCGGATATATTACTCCCTCCATTTCAAAATATTTATCTCATTTGACTTTTTTATTAAATTTTGATCACAAATATATGACAATTTAATTATGTTCATGAAATTTTAAAAATTTCTATTGATTCACTATTAATAATATTATCAACAACAACTTTTAGAATTTCATGAACATGATTAATCTCTCATAAATTTGTGGTCAAAATTCAACAAAAAAATCAAATGGGACAAACATTTTGGGACGGAAGGAGAATGTAATTAATGTGGGCTTTAGTCTATTTCAGAATTTTGAAAAAAAAATTAAATTTATCTTAGTCATTGATTATATGTAACTTTTTTATATATATATGAAGTTATTTTTTACTGTTATTATTGTTTACAATATTTTTTAAATATCAAGTTCACGCGATTTCAAAATTTTAGATCCGCCCGTGTCTGTGATTTTATATAAATTTCAAATACAAATTACCACGATTATTTTCGTATTACTAAAAGTTTTTTCTTGTAAAAATGTGAATAAAAGTTTTGTTTTACTCATGGTTAAAGACTTAAAGTTAAAGGCAATGAATGCAGTCCATTTTCTCTTTTCTTTTTTCTTTTTTCTTTTTTCTTTTTTCTATTTTTTTTTTCTTTTCTTTATGGGTGCTTTGGGTAAAAGCCCAAATCTACTCTGTTTTTCACACCTGAGGACCTGAGGTACATTTTGGTTGTTGGGTAATTTGTCTTTTACATCTCCTTTTGCCTCTTGTCTTTGGTTACTTTTATTTAGAATAATATTTTTAATTATTTTGAATAATAATTCTAATTTTTTTGCTTAAATTAATTTTGAGTAACTCTTGTGAAAAATTAGTTTTTTTCAAAATGTTATAAAAAATTAGTTTTCAGAAACGTTCATCACTCTTATTAGTTAAACTTAGTGCTTTAAAACTAGTTTTTTGCAAGATTTTGACATTAATCTATATATATATAATAACAAGATCTTGGTAATTTAAGGGGCTATGAGGGGCAATTTTGTCATTTCACGCCATGGCAAAGAGGCAATTAACAAGGATAAAAAGCCACGTGGCACTCTACTATTCGCCGGAGTTTTTTTTTTTTTTTAAATCGGTGGCCACGTGTCGAATGAAGGAGGAGGGGCACTTAAGTAATTTCGATGGCGCGTGAATGAAACGCGCCGACAAAGGCGCGTTACAGGGCTTTTCCCGTTTTTTTTTTTTTTTGTTGCGCCACATGTCACCTCCCCATTGGCTGGACGGATTTCAAAAAAAAAAAATTCTCCCATTTCTTTGACCTCAATTATTATATATTAAATTAATTTTTTTAATTTTTTTTTTTCACCAAAATTCATAATTTTTTTTTCTCTTTCAATAGAGACTATTTTCATTTGATTTGGACACAGAAAAAAAAAACATTTTTTAAAATATAACTTTTTAATTATCCTTTGTTATTTTTTATTTTTCATTTTTCAATATGATTTTAGTCAAAAAAATTTAAGTGTGAACTATTTTTTTTATTATAAATGATAATGGTAATAATATTAATTTTACTAATTATAAAAATAAATAATATAAAATAATTTAAAAGTGATGGGGTGTAGGATAATTAGTTGGAAGGGGTAATATGGTTATTGATTTATTTTAGTTCGATACATCAAACCATTTATTTATTTTATTTTAAAAAAAAAATGAAGCATAGTAAATAAAATATTAATTACTTTTATTAACAATTACACAAATAAAGTGGATAGTAAATGATTTATTTTATTTCTTATATTTTTGGTGTAAAAAAAATCAAGAAAATAAAATAAAATTAAAGTGGTGGGATATAGGACGATGAGTTGAAATAGTGTTGAATTATATATATATATATATATATATATATATATATATATATATATATATATATATATATATATATATATATATTTATATTTATAATAAAATATAAGTGGATAGTAAATGATTTATTTTGTTTCTTATTTTTAATTGGTTAAAATTATGGGAGCTGTAAATTACACGGGCATAAAGAGGGACGTGAATGCATTTATTTTTTTTTAATTTTAGTTTTGTATTTTTCATCGTATTTGTAGTTAACATTAAATAAGTGTGAAGTTTTTATTTTAAATAATAAATGATAATAATAATAATAATAATAATTTTACTAATCATAAAAATAAATGATATAAAATAAAATAAAAGTGGTGGAATATAGGATGATGAGTTAGAATTGTGTTGAATTATCTATATATATATATATATATATATATATATATATATATATATATATATATATATATATATATATATATATATATATATATGATAATTTTAGTTTTGTATTTTTATGGTGTTTGTAGTTAAAATTAAATAAGTGTGAAGTATTTATTTTAAATAATAAATGATAATAATAATAATAATATTTTTACTAATCATAAAAATAAATTATATGAAATAAAATAAAATTGGTGGGGTATAAGATGATGAGTTAGAATGGTGTTGAATATATATTTAATATTAATAATTATATATGTATATTTTTATTTAAAATCATATATGTATATTTAATATTAATCATTATATATGTATATAAATATAATTACACCTACCTTGAACTTGAAGCTTCATTATATATCAAGGCCAAGGCAATTTTTTATTCGTTTCCTTTCGATGTGGGAAATTTGCCTTGGCCTTGGCTGGCCTTGTCCTTGGCCTTGCCTCGGCTCGGCTGCGCGGCCTTAGGCTTGCCTTGGCTCGGCCGCTTGGCCTTGGTCTTGACCTTTATTCCACATGGGAAAAAAACAAAGTAAGATGAGTTGCCTTGGTTATATTGAGGATGAATCTTAGCCAAGCATGTATGATCTGCAGGGTATTATTAATGGTCGGCTTGACCTTGGCTCGGCCCTTGGCCTTGCCTTGGTCGGCCTTGGCCTTGAACCTTATCCCAAATGGAAAAAAAATCAAAGGAAGATGAGTTGCCTTGGTTATATAATGAGGATGAAGCTTAGCCAAGCATGCATGATTCGTCTTAGGCATTATCAATGGTCGGGTTGGCCTTGGCCCTGACTTTTTTATTTTTTAAAAAAATAGGTCAAATCGATTACTCGAATCAAATAATTCGAATATCAATTTCGAATCAAATCAAATAATGAGAATGTAGCCTTCGAGGGGCATTTTTGTCATTTCACTCGGTGGCAAAATTGAAGATATTTAGCCCAAAATATTTTTTCCACCCATTTCTTTAACCTAAATTATATTATAATAAATTAAATTTATAAAAAAAAATTCACCAAAATTCATAAAATAGTTTCTCTTTAAATAGAGACTATTTTCATTTGATTTGGACACATAAAAAAAACCCATTTTTTTAAATATAACTTCCTTAATTATCCTTTTTTAATTTTCCTATTTAATTTTTCAATATTTTTTATTCAAAATTATTTAAGTGTCAAGTTTTTTTTATTATAAATGATAATCATAATTATAATAATTTTACTAATTATAAAAATAAAGAATATAAAAGAAAATAAAATTTATGGGGTACATGATAATGAGTTGGAAGCGCTAATATGGTTATTGAGTTTATTTGATACGTCAAACATTTTATTTAATTTATTTAAAAAAAAATTGAATCATAGTAAATAAAGTATTAATAAAGATGAATATCGGGAAAGATGGTCATCATTTTAAAAAAATTATATTATAAGAAATTATTTTTCCCGAATAAAAAAATTTCATCAAAATTCATAAAAATATTTATTTTTAAATAAAGACTATTTTCATTTGATTTGTACACATAAAAAAACAATTTTTTTAAATATAAATTTGTTAATTATCCTTTGTTAATTTTCCTTTTTAATTTTTCAATATGTTTTTAGTCAAAATTAATTAAGTCTCAAGTTTATTTTTAATTATAAATGGTAATGATAATAATAATATTTTTACTAATTATAAAAATAAAGAATATAAAAGAAAATAAAATTGATGGGGTATATGATAATGAGTTGGAAGAGGTAATATGGTTATTGAGTTTATTCGATACATCAAACATATTATTTATTTTATTTCAAAAAAAATTGAATCATAGTAAATAAAGTATTAATAAATACGAATATCGGGAAAGATAGTCATAAATTATTTTATAATAAATTATTTTTTCCCCATTTTTTTGACCTCAATTATTTTATAATAAATTAATTTTTTTGAATAAAAATTTACACCATCATTCATGCATGGTAATAATTATTATTATTGTTATTTTACTAATCATAAATATACACATATATATATATATATATATATATATATATATATATATTCACATCTGATTAATGTCTCATTATTGTCTGTAAAAAAAATATATTTTAAATTGTACGATATATTGTGTATTTTTAATCTCAAGGTTAATATTTATTCATTGTCGACCTCCTTTTATGCTATGACTATTAATAAATTTCAAAGTTTAATATTTATTCATTGTTGACCTCCTTATATATCGATACTATGTTATTTGGCGTTTTCGATTATATTTCACATTAAATAAAGTTCACTATCCCGATGCTCCGAATATATTGATATGTAATGATGATCTTCCTTTATCTTTCGACAGTTGCGACGACAATGTTGTCTTTTAAAGCTGTTTTAAAGCTGTGTTTCACATTTTATAAAAAAAATTCTCTCATTTCGTCATTTCCTTTACTTTCTGTCTTCTTAAGGATCAATAACTTTCCGTGCATCGCAGGAATATAACACTAGATTTATTTTAGTGACATTCAATCTGATATTTGTATTGAGAATATAATTTTCAAATAAATGTTTTACAATGTATACAAACATCTTTATTTCCTTTCGTATTTATTTCGATTTCGATAAGTTATTCGTTAGTAACTGCCCGTGCATCGCACGGGAGTCAAACTAGTTTTACATTAACAACAAAAAAGTAAGAATATCATATTAGGAAAGACATAATATTAATGTCAATTAAAAACAATATAGATATATTGTCTTTGTGAGACTTATTAAATCTTTAATTTTCTTTTAAAAAATATTTAAATTGATTGGTAATGTCATATTATCAGTATCACCGCTATAATCCGAGCATATTGTTTTTCTCTTAAATGCTATATTCACATTTTTTTTTTTCTCTTTCTCTCCTTCTAATTGGCTCATTTCACCATTTTTGGGATTTTCTTCATATATTTTGTGAATTTTCTTGTCCATTTTCCTCTTTCATGTTATTGGCTAAATTCAATAAATTGATAGGTTGTTTGTATGTTAGATTTTGTGATGTCATGGATATGATTAATGATTTAACGTTAAGCAAGTTAAAATTGAACCGCTTAAGGGCCAAGAAAAAGATGCTTAATTGAACTTGTGATTTATTTCATTCTTAAAAATTATAGGCATTATAATATACTCCGTCCGTCTGTTCCATTAAAAGTTACACACTTAATATTTGTATATTAATTAAGAAAAGTATTAGTGAATTATGTGTTATGAGTATTAATAGTGATGTAGAAAAGAGAAAGTGATGTATGAGTTGAATTAATATAAATCTTTACATAAGTCAAAATAAAATTTTATTTCCTTTTAAATTTAAATATAAATATAAATATATATGTGATACTGAATCGAAGTGTGTTTTGAACATTTCACTTGAATTTATTAGTTAATTAGCTACTTAATCCAAAGCTCTCACTTGCGACATAAATCACAAAAATATCACCGCGCATTCCCATTCACAAAAATTAACAGAAAATTACAAAAATGTCATCGTGCATTTTTTATTTGACATCAAGGGTGTTTATTGGTTACTAAATTTCTATTTTACTTATGTTCTTATTGGAATAAAATCTTACATATATATATATATATATATATCAAACATATTTGAATTTCATTCAATCTAAAGTGGTTGTTTTTAATACAAATCAAATTATGTTATTTTGAATTTCAAACATATTTGAAAATTCACGCACTCAAGTTACACAAACATAAATGATAGGTCAAATTGCAATTTGGTTACCTTTTTGTTTTTGTCACTGTTGCAATTTGGTTTTCAACATTGAAAAAGTTGCAATTTGATTATTAACATTGACATTTTGTTGCTAATTGGTGTAAAAATTAACGAAATATTATTTTTTTGACAAAATCCAAGTCATTCGCCATGCACTTGAATTTTTTAAAGTAATAATGGTCATTTCATATTCATTTCAACCCCAACACCACCGACCACTACCACTATTAGCATCGTAGTCATCACCACTCATTAATTTACGTGTTTTTTAAATTAATTTATATTTTTTAATCATTTTTTTTCATTAACCAAGTGTTATAAAGTTAAATCATTTTGATGTTAAAGAGTAATTTATTCCTTTTTCCCCTGTGAAATGAATACCATGCCCTTTAAAAAGTTATTTACATGGCACATGACTTTAATTTTGTCAAAAAATTAATAATTGATTAGTTTTTATACTAATTTGCAACAAAATGTCAATGTTAACAATCGACTTGCAACTTTTTTAATATTGAAAATCAAATTGCAAAATTGATATAGGTAACTGAATTGCAATTTGCCCTAAAATATAATATGATAACATTCTTAAGAAAAAATTACTGCTTTGAGAGCCTTTTATTTAGTTAAAATAGAAATATTTTAAGGAAAATTAAAAAGAAAGAAAGAAAAAGGCTGTCCAAATTCCAATAATGTAGATTTTTTAATATTTTTTTTAGGTGCTTTTACCACAAAAAGTGTAACAAGTTGCTCTCTCATGATTACTGAATTATTGTAACTAAGAATTTGGCTTGCTCACTTGATTATGCTTGTGCACTAGATTTTGTAATGTCAGCAACTACTGTATAAATAAAAAAGCATTAACTTATCAAAGACCAGTAAACTATTTTTATTAGCGATATTGTCCCGATTGATCAATAAAAAAATAAAAAATAGTCGGGTGATATTGTCTCAATCGATGTTGTCTAGCTAGCCTGATGATGTTAAAAATGTTCGTATCGACTCAAATTTAGCGTCAAATTGTAATTTAGATGATTGAATAGGCTGGAAAAAAAATAACAAACACATAAACTAAGGCAATACGGCGTGATAGTAAGTATTTGTGTTTATAGAAATAAATCAATTGACAACAGTTTAGAGTCAAAAGATATATTATCAAAATAATGTGAATTATGGTTTGTATTTATAGGTATAGCATTGTAGAGTCCTTGTTAAATAAGAAAACGTGTGAGATAATGTTATAATCCTAAAACTATTATAACTATTCACTGTCCTTATTTGAGTAGAATTATGCAACATATTCTGCATGTGTGCCTTGAACGAGAGCTACTCATCATATATGGCATGGTCGGCCTAAGTGAGCCGAGGAAAAGATTTGAGGAAGATGGGGATAACCATTTCCTTATTTTGTTGACAACCGAGGAGGGGTTCCATGTCTTCAAAGGAGGTCTTGCTCCGCCTATATGATTATGCCTTGTCGGCATACAATTTTGTTGGGTCTTGATCATTATTTGCTCTAATATGTCTAGGTCGACATAGTGAAAAATGACGAGCAGGCACGACGAACAAAGGTAGGGAAAGCTAACTCCCTTTTTCGTAATTGAGACTTATATGGACTATATTTTTGGTCCAATTCATTGGGCCTTATCCGCCCATGATCCACGTTCGTACCTCGGTTTATACCGTTCAGTGGCCCCCAACTTCCTAGCTCGGCTATGCCGAGGAGGAAGTGTTGCTCTACCTCGGCTTAAACGAATACGAACAGGCTCTTACGTGTCATGAGGCGCTTCATTTTTCGTCGGTTAATTCGTACGATGATGGGCGCGTCGTACGAAGTCTGACATCCGTCTTGGAACTCTCTAGAGCATCTGTTGCACGGAAGAAACACCTCCTCTTTACCCGGAATTTGACCCATACTCGTTTCATATTTGGGTATAAAAACAAAACCCCGCTTCGTTTCTACTCTTTTATCACCCTTTGTATTTGAGAGAGAAATTATAAGCTTCAAAATCGCCAGCACGCTCTTGATTTCTTGGTCAAATATTTTCATTTGTGCTTGATTTAGTACACATTTTCTTCATCAATCTTCGATTTAAAGGTATAATTTCTTCCTTTCCCTCTATTTTCTGCATATTTGTTTCAAATTTCTGGGTTTTGGTACTGTTCTTGGTGAGTTCTTCGAGAATCTGCCATTGTTGTACTTGTTTGAAGCTTTATTCTTGAATAATCTTGTGTCTTCCTCGTCCCTAGAGATGGCGAGGACGTGGAGAAGTAACCCCAATGCTCTCTACTGTTACCATACTCAAAATCTTAGAATTTATAAAAGGACTGACGGGCCATGGATGATGTTCAGTTTGAACGAGAGAGGGGAAATTTTGACGAGGTATCAATCTCCTAGAACCGACGTCGGTTATCCTAGTCGGTTTAGGATATACCGACTTGATGTTGAGTCTCCCAACGTTGTGCTATTCCAAGGGTGGTCTGAGATAATCAACCACATCAATTTGTAGTACTTGAAGTCCGACCATTTGGAGCGTCTTCCATTATTGGGTAAGGGTCCATCCTCAATTTTAATTTATAGGACGAGGATGGATATTCTTCCTCTTTCTCGTCTTCCATTTGTCTTGGCCAAGTAATGACCCTTAATTCTTTTGTTTGTGTAGCCATGATGGGAAAGAGAAAGTGGTGTTGCTCGTCCTACTGGTCCCTCGACTTCGGGGAGGATTGTAGACGCGTTCACTGAGGTAGCCCAATCTAGAGGCCAGGGTGGATCAGGCCGAGGTAGGACTTATACCCCTAGGCCCAAACTCATAAAAGTAGGATAACCCATGATAGAGGAACTCCATTCTAGGTTTAGGGTATCGAGAGGATAGTACCGACTTAGTTACTTCCTCAGTGTTCCCCTCGAGACCGAGAAAGCCGTAGTTGACTTTTACTACAGTCTGAATCACGTCCATTTCTATTATAAACAGTTTCAATTTGGCCTCAGTCTTCCCTTGGACCCCTTCATAAACAAATTCCTTGAGGATATGCAAGTCATCCCGGCTATTATAGGTGCCAATGTCGTGAGGTTCCTCACCGGCTTTATTGTCCTTTATCGTAGCTTAGGCTTTGAGCCTCGTCAGTCTGCGTTTCACAATTTTTATACTGTGAGTTACAAGGAGGATATGAGGCTTGTGGTGATAAGGAGCGACCCAAACCAACCAAAACTTATCTACCCCATATCTAGTAAGGTATTCGGGTGGAATAACCACGTCGTTAGGGTGGAGAGCCGAAAAGGTTGAGAGTTTCCCTCTCCCTTGGAGTATCCACGTGTGCCCGAGCAGGTATGGAGGACTGAGTGGAGTGCCCAATTGATTGAGAGACTAAGGGAGTTCGCCAAGGTAGGCATTCTGGGTTGGTCCACTATGGAGACCGATCAGAGATATTACGTTCAAGTCGGGGTCATGCCAGGCCCCTTGTACGGCCTAGTGCCTATGGTTCCAGTTGTGAGGGGGAACAGATTTTCGGACTGGAGGGTGCATCCCAGTCTGGTATTCCATGATGAATGTGATGTCTGGAAGTTATATAAAGACAGATGTCTTGCCGAGGATGGCATCGTCTGCTGTAAATATCTTCCTTCCCCGTGTTTCGTACTTGTATAATTTTTATTTTGCTTTTGTTCTTCCCCGTAATTTTACTAACCTTTTTTCTCATCCTTGTAGATCTTACAGCCGAGCAAGAAAGGAAGATGTCGGAAGAAATACTTGACCCCAGACATTGATGAAGTTGAGGAGGAGGACGTCTCGTTCCTCGGCTCAAACCAAGCGACGAGATGACGTTGTTCACCGTCAAGCTATATTATCCACTGATGATGTGGGGCATTTCCCTTGAAGCCGATGGGGGGTGCTACTGCCTCCACCGAGGAAGGAAACAACGGGCAAGATGCCCAGGTCGAAGAGGGACAGAGTTCCCAAGCTCTATCTTTTGATGCCGAGGAGGTGATAAGGCAAGTCGGTCCAACTGAAACCGTGGAAGGCTTAAGCCGGTGAAAGAAGCTCTTGCATTCCTAGCAGTTTGATTGATATAATTCCTAGTGTGATAGAGATCAATAATTCTAGGTGTTCCAAAGGTTTTCTTGTTTCTCTGTTTCTCTAGATCTAGGATTTGCAAAGTTGTGAATTCTTGTGATCAAGAATTCGTGCATTATATTAGGGATTGTATTCAGTGATTGCTAGTTGATAATAATATTCTTGCCCTCTGCCCGTGGACGTAGCCAAGTTGGTGAACCACGTATATCGTTGTGTTGTGTGATTTGTTTATTTTCTATCTTCTACGTAGACTATGTTATAACATGCCTTATCCGGCCATGATCAACGTTAATACCTCGCTTTATACCTTTTATAGCCCAATGTCGTAAGTAAAATATAAGAGTAACTGGAACACTTGGAGCATTTTTATTAAATGATGAAATTAAAGTTATACGTTTTATGCATAAAAGTTAGGTTGAATTGACGTCACCAATAAAACATAAAAAATGAAACTTGGGTTAGAGTTGTAGATTTTATACTTGAAAAAGAGAGAAGTAAGTATTTTATGAACTAGTGTAACTCCCGTGCGATGTACGGATAGCTATTAACACATATTGACGAAAATTCATACAAATATAACAGGAAATAGAAATGTTTGTGTACATTGTAAAATAATTTTTTAAAAACTATATTATTAGTACAAATATCAGATTGAAGGTCACAAAAATAAATATATATTTAAGGCATAGTTAGTTTGTACGAAGCGCATTTTATACGTAAATTCTCGTTCTATTCAATAATAATCACATTTGACATCCATTTTTCAATGCTATGAAATTGAAAGCATATTTTTTATGTGAAACAAATTTATTGTGTATTGAACGTGATATGTGCGTAATTTGCCCACAATATCACTTAGTTTCGACAACGATTGGGAAAGCGTAATCAATCTACTTATAAGTCTCCAAATCTTTCTCTTCAACTGCAATTCTGAACTCTTGACTCTAGTGATTCTTCAAACTAACAAATTACATGAAATGAAATTTTCAAGTATCATCAATTTTTATTTTTGAGAAGTTATTTTGTTCTGGAACCATATTCAACTTCTACATCCCCGTATGATTTTTACATATTTCTTTAATGTTATTGTTATATAATCACATTTTTTTATATCGCAAGTAATTAAATTTAACATTAGGATAACTTATTTCACTATCAAATAAATAAATGCTCCCTTAGTCCGATTTTAAACTTCCTTTTTTTTTTAATAAAAGGTGTCCCATTTTTAATTTAAAAAAATTACAATGAAAAAATTATAAAATTTCAATATTAAATGGTCTTATAAGTCATACTCACAACGACTATTCACTAATTACTTTGTACCCAATTTTTTATGCTTTATAATAAAACCATTCATCTCTTTAATATCTGAACCCATTTTTTAACGTTTAAAATAGGACAAAAGTTGAAGAAAAAATTATTTATAAATATTATATATAAAAAGGCACAAATAAATGAAACCAAAATTAATAATCCATCAAATTTTGATAAAATAGAAATTAAAACATAAATAGTTCTAATAATTATATTTGTAGCCAATAATAAGATTTTTAATTTCACTAATATACTTCAACTACTCTTTAAATTAAAAAATATTATATCAAATGGCGTCCACATTTTTTATATCATCAATCTAAAGTTCTTTATTAATAACCCATCATTTTTTTAAAAGAGATCAATAGGAATTGTTTCTTAAAAAAAAAAAAAAGAGAAAAAAAAAACTGAGCGAGAAGAACTTAATATAAAATGTTTTGTAAAAAAATAAACTCAATGAAAATTCATAATCATATATTTTTCATTATTTCTAGAGGACTTTTAAGGAAAAAATTGTCCTTCAATTCAAAATTGAATATTTCTTTCATCCCATAATTAATACTACTTTCTATATATAAAAAAAAAAAAATTGCTTCCTTTACCTCAAGGAATTTACTTGTCCAAAAAAATAATATTTATTTTCTGAGACGAAGACACTAACATATAAAAATTAATTTTTACAAAATAATACTACTTCAGCTAAAGAAAATAAAAATACTATTTTCGTCCCAATGAATATTGTATAAAATATTACTTAATTTGTTTAAAAAATGAATGTTATACTCCCTCCGTCCCTAAATGTTTGTCCCATTTCCCCTTTTTCTTTGTCCCAAAAAGTTAGTCTCATTTCCAAAATTAAAGCTTCAAAATCACTAAATTTTCAAAACTTGTAACATTTAGGGACGGAGTATTACATAACGGCGATGTATATTATCAATAATTTTCAAAGCGTTCGTAAAAATAATCAAAATTAAAGCTTCAAAATCACTAAATTAAAATATTTGAAAAGTCAAATGGGACAAACATTTAGGGACGGGGGGAGTATTTTGAAACAAAGGCACTAACACTACAACATTTCAAAAATGAATATTACTTTTGATTCAAAATGAATAACTCAAAGATAATACTACATTTTTTATCCAAAAAAATGAGCATTATTCCCTTCATCCCAATTAATATTTTAAAAACTAATACTACTTCATTCGCCTATGCAATTAATGTTTGTAATGTTAGTGCATTTGTCTCAAAATATGACATTAATTTTTTCGGCGAATATAGTTGTATTATTTTTTTAAATGTTCATTGAGCCAAAGGATGCAATGTTAATTTTTCTTGGACATATAAAAAAATTTCTATTTTTTAAGGAAAAAAATTTACTTCAATTCAAAAAAATTACTTCAATTCAAAAATTAGTACTACTTTCTATATCAAAAGAAAATTGCTTCCTTTGTCTCAAGGAATTTACTTGTATGGAAAAATAATATTTACTTTTTGACACACGAAGACACAAACAATATGAAGATTAATTTTTACATAATAATACTACTTCGGCTAAAAAAATAAAAAACCATTTTCATCCCAATGAATATTTTATAAAATATTACTTAAGTTGTTTAAAAAAGTAATGTCATATTTTGAAACAAATGCACTAATATTACAATATTTTAAAAATGAATATTACTTTCGATTCGAAATGATTAACCCAAAAATAATACTTCATTTTTTTTCCAAAAAAAATGAGCATTATTTCATTCATCCCAATGAATATTTTAAAAATAATAATAATACTTCATTCGCCTCTGCAAATAATATTTGTAATGTTAGTGTCTTCGTCTCAAAATATTACATTAATTTTTTAGACGAATAAAATAGTATTATTTTTTAAAATGTTCATTGGGACTAAAGAAGCAATGTTAATTTTTTTTTGACATATAAAAAAAATTCGACTTTGTAAGGAAAAAATATTCCTTCAATTCAAAAATGAATATTACTTTCATCTCATAATTAATACTACTTTCTATATAAAAAAAAAAATGCTTCCTTTGCCTCAATGAATTTACTTGTCTCAAAAATTAATATTTATTTTCTGACACGAAGACACGAACATTATAAACATTAATTTTTATAAAAGAATACTACTTCGGGGAAAAAAATAAATTATTATATTCGTCCCAATGAATATTTTATACAATAGTACTTAATATGTTTAATAAAATAATGTCAAAATTTGAAACAAAGGAAGTAACATTACGAACAATAATTTATATTTAAAAAGTAAAATTATGATAAATTAACATTAGGATAAATTATTTCACTATCAAATAAATAAATGCTCCCTTAGTCCGATTTTAAACTTCCTTTTTTTTTTTTAATAAAAGGTGTCCCATTTTAAATTTAAAAAAATTACAATAAAAAATTATAAAATTTCAATATTAAATGGTCTTATAAGTCATACTCACAACAACTATTCACTAATTACTTTGTACCCAATTTTTTATGCTTTATAATAAAACCATTCATCTCTTTAATATCCGAACCCATTTTTTAACGTTTAAAATAGGACAAAAGTTGAAGAAAAAATTATTTATAAATATTATATATAAAAAAGGCACAAATAAATGAAACCAAAATTAATAATCCATCAAATTTTGATAAAATAGAAATTAAAACATAAATAGTTCTAATAATCATATTTGTAGCCAATAATAAGATTTTTAATTTCACTAATATACTTCAACTACTCTTTAAATTAAAAAATGTTATATCAAATGGCGTCCACATTTTTTATATCATTAATCTAAAGTTCTTTATTAATAACCCATCATTTTTTTAAAAGAGATCAATAGGAATTGTTTCTTAAAAAAAAAAAAAGAGAAAAAAAAACTGAGCGAGAAGAACTTAATATAAAATGTTTTGTAAAAAAATAAACTCAATGAAAATTCATAATCATATATTTTTCATTATTTCTAAAGGACTTTTAAGGAAAAAAATTGTCCTTCAATTCAAAATTGAATATTACTTTCATCCCATAATTAATACTACTTTCTATATATATAAAAAAAATTTGCTTCCTTTACCTCAAGAAATTTACTTGTCCAAAAAAATTAATATTTATTTTCTGAGACGAAGACACTAACATATAAAAATTAATTTTTACAAAATAATACTACTTCAGCTAAAGAAAATAAAAATACTATTTTCGTCCCAATGAATATCTATATATATATATAATAACAAGATAGTGGTAATTTTTTTGCCATTGAAGGGCATTTTAGTCTTTTCACTCCGTGGCAAAATGCAAAAAATTGGACATAAAAGACACGAGGCAAGCTCAGATTTGTCTTCATTAGTTTTTTAATTTTTTAAAAAAAATTTGGACATGTGTCGCCATTTTGGTGAAGGGAATTTTCGTCATTTCAGCGGCGCGTGCATTACGATCGCCGACATCGACGCGTGAAGCCCATGAAGGCTGATGAAATTTGGTTTTCTTTTTTTTTTTTGGTATTTGTTATTTTTTTTGTTAGACACTTGGCATCCTCCTATTGGCTGATTGGATTTTAATTTTTTATTTCTCACCCATTTCTTTTACTTAAATTATTTTATAATAAATTAAGTTTTTTTTAATTTTTTTTAACACCAAAATTCATAAATTTTTTTTCTCTTTAAATAGAAACTATTTTCATTTGATTTCGACACAGAAAAAAAAACCTTTATTTTTAAATATAAATTTCTTAATTATCCTTTGTTAATTTTTCTTTTTAATTTTTCAATACATTTTAAGACAAAATAATTTTTGACGAAAAAAAACCCTCTTTTTTAAATATAAATTTCTTTATTATCCTTTGTTAATTTCCTTTTATTTTAATATATTTTTAGTGGAAATTAATTAAGTGTGAAGTAAGTGTTGTGAGTATGAAAAGTGAGGTTGGAAAGAGAAAGTGGAGTAGAAAATAGTGATTTGATTGGTGTTGTGAGTATAAAAGTAAAGTAGGAGAGAAAATTAGTGGGTGAAATAGTAAAGATTCTTTGCCAATTTAGGAAGTGTGAAGTTTGTACTAGGACGCCTAATGAGGAAAGTGTGCAGGTTGTAGGGGACGGAGGGAGTATATGTATATATATTTAGATTTATTTTACAAAACTAATACACAATAATAATAATCAATTTTTAAAGTTATTTGTTAATTTTCGTTATTTATAAAATTTCCTACTTTATTATGTATTACTTTAATTCGTTTATGTGTATGTATGAAGATGAATTAATATCATTGATAGAAGAGATAATTTATGAATTGTTCGTATAAGAATAATAGTCATTAGCTATCTTTGGCAAAATGTAAATATATCATATTTTGAGGGTAGTGTAAAAAAAGGGCAAAGATGTATCTGGACTCTCTTGCATTTGTCCTAAACTAGACGAATGTTTGTGTATCTTGATTACACGTGTAATGCAAGTGTTAATACATTTGTTCTAGGAAAATGTGAAGAAATTATGAAAAATTAAAGCTGTCGCCCCTTCTTTTTTTCTCTATTCAAACCTTCTTCTCTCATTCTCACAACACACAAACATAGTACATTCAAACTTCATGAACGAATACACAGAAATACACACAAAAATCACAATTAGCTAATTCTCTTTTCTTTTCTTTTTCTTTTCTTTTTTTTTTCATTTTTTTTCGAGAAACAGGTTGGTTGATAAGGAGAAATATGGAGATGAGTATCTTAATTGGAGTTATGTTGTGGTATTCATGGTGCTTTGAGCTTGAAGATAAATTTTATCGATTTATTAAATTTTATTTTAGTTTTAATTTTTTTAATTGTTAATATTCGATATTATCTGTGGTAGGGGTGATTCTCCCGGTGAAGCGGGTGTGGCGCCTATGAGGATGGTGGTGGTGCTATGACGACGGTCGGAGACGGGATGTTGTAGGCGGAGAGTTTGTTTGTCGCCCGATGGGACAAGACTGGTCCAGATCTGGAAAACTTACAGGCGTTTATGGAAGCTTCGAGATTTGAAGAGATGAATGCAAGAGAATACTGGGTGGTGGTTGACGAAAAATCTCCGATGGTCGAACAAGAAGAAGCTACGGAGGCGGCATTGAAGAAAGAATTGTATGTCCCCCTCCCTTTTCCATATCTTTCTGTGACTTTTTCACTTGAAGTTTATGAATTTTACATCATACTTTACATTGTTGTTGGTGATCTGCAAAATTAAAGGTAAGAGATGAGAAGATTTTGGGGAGAGATTTTGGATTTTACAAAACTATCTCAAAAAGCTGAAATTTACAAAAATAAACACGTTATTTATGCTTTAAAAAAATTAATAATTTTTTATAATGGGCAAAAAATTGAGTATTTATAACCGATAAATGTATCAGTTAAATAACTAAATTATTAGTTGTTTAATCGAATACCAACCACAAAATACTTTTTTAAAGATGTGTTTCACAATGTATAAAAATATTTCTCTTCTTTATTAATTTTATTTAATTCCCGTCCTTTTAAGCATCAATAACTCTCCGTCTATCGCACGGATGTAACAATAAATTTATTTTAGTGATCTTCAATCTGATATATGTACTGACAATATAGTTTCAAAGAATTATTTTACAATGTATACAAACATCTCTATTTTCTTTTGTATTTGTTTCGATTTCGATCAGTTATGCGTTAGTAACTGTCCGTGCATCGCACGGGGGTAATACTACTCTATATAATAGGAAGATAATGGTAAATTTTTGGCCATCGAGGGGTATTTTGGACATTTGACGTCGTGGCAAAGTGGCAATTAACAAGACCGAAAATTCACGTGGCAAAATGTGGGTTTTTTTTTAATAACATTGGACACGTGTCAACCGTTTGGTGAAGGGCAGAATGGTCATTCCACTGGTGCGTGTACTTCACGCGTCGCCAAAGGCGCGTGAAGGCAGCTGGGTTTTTTTTTTGTTTGGCCACATGTCGTCCTTTGATTGGATTTCGATTTTTTTTTTCACCCATTTCTTTAACCTAAATTATAGTATAATAAATTCATTTTTTTATTCACCAAAATTCATAATTTTATTTTCTCTTTAAATAGAGATTATTTTCATTTGATTTGGACACAGAAAAAAATTCTTTTTTTTAAATATAAATTTTTTTACTTATCCTTTGTTAATTTTCCTTTTTAATTTTTCAATATGTTTGTAATCAAAATTAATTAAGTGTCAAAGTTTTTTTTTTAATTATAAATAATAATGATAATAATAATAATTTTACTAATTATAAAAATAAAGAATATAAAATAAAATTAAAGTGATGGGGTATAGGATAATGAGTTGAAAGGGGTAATATGGTTATTGAATTTATTTTAGTTCAATATTTTATTTATTTTATTTAAAAAAATTGAATCATAATAAATAAAGTATTTATAAAGACGAATATCAGAAAAGTTAGTCATCATTTTTAAAATTTTGATTAAAGTGCATGTCAATATTCTAAGAAATATAGATAGTATAATTGGTATTTTAAAAGAGGGTGAGAAAGATGTGGGTTGAGTTTGATGAGGGAGTGAATGGTATGGGGAAATTTTTTTCATTTAACACAAATGTTAGTATTTTTAGGATTTTGATTTTTCTTCTCAAAATTAAATAAGATAAATTGAAAATAAATATCATAATTATGTTCATGATTAGTTAATGTAAATAAATATGACCTATTATTTTCTAAATTTTATACTTTTTTCCTCTTTTTTCTTTCTTGCAATATATGTACTTATATAGTATTGTTTTCTTTACCATTTAATGTTGGGCTTGAAAATTATGCTAAAAATATTTCTCTCATTTACTCATTTTATTTAATTTCCGTCTTCTTAAGCATCAATAACTTCCCGTGCATCGGGCGGATGTAACACTAGATTTATTTTAGTTCCATTCAATCTGATATTTGTATTGAGAATATAATTTTCAAATAATTGTTTTACAATGTATACAAATATCTCTATTTTCTATTGTATTTATTTCGATTTCGATAAGTTATTCGTTAGTAACTGTCCGTGCATCGCACGGGGGTCAAACTAGTTGTATAAAATATTACTTAATTTGTTTAAAAAATGAATGTTATACTCCCTCCGTCCATAAATGTTTGTCCCATTTCCCTTTTTCCTTTGTCTCAAAAAGTTAGTCTCATTTCCAAAATTAAAGCTTCAAAATCACTAAATTTTCAAAACTTGTAACATTTAGGGACGGAGTATTACATAACGGCGATGTATATTATCAATAATTTTCAAAGCGTTCGTAAAAATAATCAAAATTAAAGCTTCAAAATCACTAAATTAAAATATTTGAAAAGTCAAATGGAACAAACATTTAGGGACGGAGGGAGTATTTTGAAACAAAGGCACTAACACTACAACATTTCAAAAATGAATATTACTTTTAATTCAAAATGAATAACCCAAAGATAATACTACATTTTTTATCCAAAAAAATGAGCATTATTCCCTTCATCCCAATTAATATTTTAAAAATTAATACTACTTCATTCGCCTCTGCAATTAATGTTTGTAATGTTAGTGCATTCGTCTCAAAATATGACATTAATTTTTTCGGCGAATATAGTTGTATTATTTTTTAAAATGTTCATTGAGCCAAAGGATGCAATGTTAATTTTTCTTGGACATATAAAAAAATTTCTATTTTTTAAGGAAAAAAATTTACTTCAATTCAAAAAATTTACTTCAATTCAAAAATTAATACTACTTTCTATATCAAAAGAAAATTGCTTCCTTTGTCTCAAGGAATTTACTTGTATGAAAAAATAATATTTACTTTTTGACACACAAAGACACAAACAATATGAAGATTAATTTTTACATAATAATACTACTTCGGCTAAAAAAATAAAAAGCCATCTTCATCCCAATGAATATTTTATAAAATATTACTTAAGTTGTTTAAAAAAGTAATGTCATATTTTGAAACAAAGGCACTAATATTACAATATTTTAAAAATGAATATTACTTTCGATTCGAAATTATTAACCCAAAAATAATACTTCATTTTTTTTCCAAAAAAAAAATGAGCATTATTTCCTTCATCCCAATGAGTATTTAAAAAAAATAATAATACTTCATTCGCCTCTGCAATTAATATTTGTAATGTTAGTGTCTTCGTCTCAAAATATTACATTAATTTTTTAGACGAATAAAATAGTATTATTTTTTAAAATGTTCATTGGGACGAAAGAAGCAATGTTAATTTTTTTTTGACAAATAAAAAAAATTCGACTTTGTAAGGAAAAAATATTCCTTCAATTCAAAAATGAATATTACTTTCATCTCATATTTAATACTACTTTCTATAAAAAAAAAAAATGCTTCCTTTGCCTCAATGAATTTACTTGTCTCAAAAATTAATATTTATTTTCTGACACGAAGACACGAACATTATAAACATTAATTTTTATAAAAGAATACTACTTCGGGGAAAAAAATAAATTATTATATTCGTCCCAAGGAATATTTTATACAATAGTACTTAATATGTTTAATAAAATAATGTCAAAATTTGAAACAAAGGAAGTAACATTACAAACAATAATTTATATTTAAAAAGTAAAATTATGATTATTACTCCCTCTGTCCCAAAATTTTGTCCCATTTGATTTTTTTGTTGAACTTT
Source organism: Adenophora triphylla var. japonica (assembly GCA_022495995.1). NCBI lineage: Eukaryota > Viridiplantae > Streptophyta > Magnoliopsida > Asterales > Campanulaceae > Adenophora > Adenophora triphylla. Next base: position 195,424 of record JAFEMH010001072.1, read on the forward strand.
GACCACAAATATATGACAATTTAATTATGTTCATGAAATTCTAAAAATTCCTATTGATTCACCATTAATAATATTATCAACAACAACTTTTATAATTTCATGTACATGATTAATCTCTCATAAATTTGTGGTCAAAGTTCAACAAAAAAGGCAAATGGGACAAACATTTTGGAACGGAGGGAGTATTATCATCATTTATAAAAAAAAAAAAATATACTTCACACTTAATTAATTTTTAGAAAAAAAAATATTGAAAAATTAAAAAGAAAAATTAAGAAAGGATAATTAAGAAATTTATATTTAAAAAAGAGTTTTTTTTTTGTGTCCAAATTAAATGAAAATAGTCTCTAATTAAAGAGGAAAAAAAATTATGAATTTTGGTGTAATTTTTTTTTTAATTTTTTTTTTATAAAATAATTGAGGTCGAAAAAAGGGGATGAAAAAAAAAATTCCGGAAATAAACCATCCAATCAGAGCGAGCCACGTGTAATCATATTAAAAAAAAAAAAAAACCATGACGCGGACACGCGCCTTTGCCGGCGCGTGTACGCCACGCGCCCAGCGCCCAATTACAGCGTTACACGTGTTCTCTCCGCCATGTTAATTGCAAAATTGACACCGTGTGAAGTTATGAAAATACCCTTGGTTTTGGGGGGAAAACTTGACAATCCTGTTATTATATATAGATAGATATCTATAGTATAAATGGGAACTTGTCCTTGCTACAGTACTATGAACATTACCAACTGTCAAATCTTCCATTTTGCCCTCACTAAGTTGTTCCTTTTCCATTTTGCCCTTAAAAAAAAATTAAATTAAAAAAAAAAAAACGTGTCATCGGACACGGGCTTAATTAAAAAAAAAAAAAACGTTTTTTCGAACACGGACTTTTACTAATGTTTGGATAGGATGGATGTGATGGCTAAAGATAAGTCTTATTAGTAGTAGATTAAAAAAAAAAAACATTAATAGTGTCATGTTTGACTGGTGACACTCATTCCTATGGAAATAAATAGGGAATTTTTTTTTTTGAATTTTTTCTCAAATTATCACTTTTTAAAAATCTATTTTTCAAAATAAGTCGCTTTTCAAATTATTTTTCAAAATAACCATTTTTTTGGAAATTGCTACATGGTGTAGCAATTTTGTCTATGACCAATCAAAATCGCTACACGGTGTAGCGATTTTGGTGTAATTAGGGTTTAATTAATACTGTAATTAAGGAAAGCCAAAATCACTACACCGTGTAGCGACTTTGATCGGCCAGTCAAAATCGCTACACCGTGTAGCGATGGAGATACAATGATGAACAACCATTTGATGATCCTCATTTCAAAAAAGTGCCAAAATATGCAATTAGGGCTAATTGTCCGTGGAGATACAATGAGTTGGTTGATTAATTATATAAAAAAGCGGGCTTAGATCGGTCTCAATTTGATTTGGAAGTCATTTACAGATGTCCTCATACTTTTGATAGAGGGATTGGTGAGTACTTTCCTTTTCGTATTGAAGATGATGCGCGTATAGATATAATATTCGATCATTTAGCTAAGGGGGATGGGTAATTTGCAGCTGTATGTGGTTGTAAAATTGATTGAAAATCGATCAAATTCAGAGTTTGAAACACTGCACACAGAGACCATTTATCGATAGGCCCAAATGAAACGCGCTTTGTGGTTCTCATGCCTGGTCAGAACAGAATTATCGATAGGCCCGGGATCAACGAAGGAATCCATCAGTTTCAACAAAATAAACCCAATTTTAATCTATATTACAATAGGGCAGGGGAATAACCGCCGAGACAAAGAGCGGCTAGAATTTCATTTCGGGAAAGACAAAGAATGGCCGGGATTTAATCTTAGAAAAAAAACCTCCCACTCATAACAGCAGTTACTACCTCCCCTTCTCAACTGCTAACGCTTAACTCAATTTTCTCCGATCTGAAAAAACCTCTCTCCCTTTCTCTCTCTCCTTCGTGATTCTAAGCAATCATGGCCACCACATTTTTTCATTCTCTTCTCAGATAATCGGTGCTTACTTCTCATGTGAGGGAGAACGTTACAAGTTTATAGAATTTTAGGGTTTATGGGTGGTTGTTGAAATTCATTATGTGGGATTTATCATTTGAATTTGAATTGCTCTATGTTTAATTTTACAGTCCGAAACAACCCAAACCCACGAATTTGGAGGCACAAATCGATCTTGAAGACGATGATATAATTGATGTTGAAATTGACAACTCCCAGGAGTCGGTTCAAGAAAAAAGCTGCGGAACAAGACTATGATAAGAAACTTGAATTTGCTGAAATTCTCGGTGATTGTCTCGACAACCCACAAAAAGCCCAGGCCATGGTGAGCTAAATTTGTTTGAAATTTGTATGTGCTTCAATATCTGTGAACATTTTGAAATTATTGGAGATGCCAAGAAATTTGTATACTTTTTCATGTTTCATTTTCATGTGCAGTTTTAGATTTTGATATCAAATTGACTGTTTCTAGAATCTGTATGACTTTATATAGTATATTTACGTATATACTCCCTCCGTCCCAAAATGATCTTCCCACTTTTTTTGCTGTTCATTAGGATACTTAATTAAACCTAAAATCATTGCTCAAAGTACCTTCGTGTTAACAACGTAAAAGTAGGAAGATCATTTTGAGACAGAGTGAGTAACAATTAGGAATGTGATGGTGGCATTGGGTTATAAGGATTATCAGAAAAAAAAAATGGGTGAGATGGATTGGTGGGGGGGAGGGGTGTGGGACCTCCCCAACCCCGGGACCTATAAACTCGTGCCCCGATGGTGGGGTTCCCAACCCGACCCGACTTAGAAGAAACCCTTTTTTATTAAAACCATTTCAAACCAATTGAGTTTTAATAAAATTTTAGCATGACCTTTCTAGATGGAATGTTAAGGAACCTGTTTAATATCATAACCTGCTTTCATTCATTCCACATTAAAAGAAAAGGTTCATACTAACACCTTTACAACCACACCACATTATTTACAAGCAAACATCACCATTATTTACAAATCAAGTTTCAAGTGTTTATAAAAGTTATTTACAAACTATACCCCAAAAGAATAACAACCAACAAAACCCTCCTAGCCAAGCATACCCTGACAACCAAAAGACGATCTGACTGTGCCCCGGCCTCACCGATCCTGACCTACTTTCTCAGTGGTATCTAAAAAAATTAAAGGGAGACGGGGTGAGAAAGAATCTCAGTAAGCTATTATGGATGCAGCAAGATGCCAAATAAGATGCAACACATAAACAAGTTGTTCCACATCATATTTGGAAAACAGTAAACACATTACGTTACCTGACCTTACCTTTTCCCGTCTGAACAATAAGTCGTACTACATTGGGAATGAAACCCACTTTATTTGTGAACGGCTTAGGCCTATTCACGCCTTACAAGACCCATTTTCAGGGAACCATGTAAGGTATCAATGTCCTATGAACTGCTTAAGCATATCCAAGTAACTGAGCCCCAAACTGTGGCCACAGTGGGGTGGAAACGGACACATGTATAATGAAATCCGAGCACCTTATGTTACAACTTCTCATAAGTGGTCGCATTCCATTATACCCCCGAAATATCAGCTGATATTGAACACATTCATAATCACATTCAAGCATGTAACAGTTACTTGAAATCACGTCCACACATTGGGATAACAGTATATAACATGGTACAATTACTCATGTTCAATCTTTCATTTAGTGTCACATATATATATACACTATTGAGTCAAGAATAATCCGGTATGCATGAATGCTCATGATCAATCCAATGGTGTCGTGCCACAATTATTTCACGCACCAATTTAGCATATAACCATCCCTAAGTAACCACGTAGGGGTATAATAACATACAAGTAGCTCTACGCGTTCATAATATCACATTACACAATTCCCTTTCAAGTTCCATAAACAAATACCAAGTTTCTATAAACTTTGGTTCTCAATTAACAATGGCCTCTAACCCTTTTCCAAGCAATATTTAAAGTCCTTCCCAATATCTGTTTAGCCCAAGTAAAACATGGTTGTGAAGTACTAATGTTGTACTAAAATTATAGTTAAGGAAGGACCAATTCCCACTTAAATTATTTAGGGTTCCATTGACTTGAAATTCATGCTCTGAAATTGTCCTGGGCACGACTCGTGCTCACGAGTCGTGCCCAACCCCTGCACGACTACTCATTTTCTCACGACTAGGGATCACGCCTGACACTGACAATCACGACTCGTGCACAAGGGCACGAGTCGTGCCTCTGCCCAGGATTGTTGTTGATGTTTCCACCAACACCAAACAAAACCCCAAACCCCCATTTTTACTTCCTCCAGCTACACCAAACTAATCAAAACCAGTTATATACCAAATTTTGAACATATAACTACACACAAACCATGCAATAACACCTATATACAGAAATTCCCATTCCAATCCAACCCCTTCTACCACCTTTTCCATGACCATACCCCAACTCCTTCCTCATCCATTTTCAAGCCAAGAAACTTAAGCAAACAAGTTCTAAACATAGTGTATAACACATTTCAACATCATATAACTTCATATGCTCAACATTGAAAGGAATCATAACAACTTACCTAAAAATATGGAAAATAACAAGGAGCTTTGACCGGATAGATGGACTCTACTCAACGCCGTGATCAATAATCCGCGATTACTTTGGAAAACGGAGCAACAGAGAATTTCCTAGAATTTTTAGAAGATCTCTAGGGTTTGGAAATGTTCTTGCCTGATGGAGGAGAAGAAGAAGAAAGTGGAGGAAGAAAATGGATTATAAAGGAATTTTCTTTTTAAGATAAGTATAAACCAATTTCCACTAAGGCCCTCCAAGTCTCACTTATTGCAACTAAACTCCTACACTTATAATTACTCTAAAGCCCTTCTACTCTCATAAGCCCTTTCATTTCTACTTTTAACTATCCTATCCTCCCACATAAATTTCCCAAGTAATTCAATTAAACATTGAACATCTAAAATGACTTTATTCACATTCCAAGGCGTGAAATTCATAAAAATATCAAAAGTAAACACATAATCCATTTAATGCATCATAAGAGATGGAGTGCAACCCCCTATTTCCACGTGCTCCACGTGTGCCTAAACAGTGCCTAGGGTTAGGGTCATGACAAGGGGGGTGGTGGTGGCTTGGCAGTTGATGGATTCACTTCATGTCAAAATGAATGCTAAAAAATTTAAATTTGAATGCTAAAAAGTTAAATAGTTTTAAGCAAAATGGTTCTTATGAATAAGAGTTGTTAATCTTTTCACCTTTTCAGGTATTTATATATACATATACTGTCCCAAAAAAAAGGATTCACACAGGTGAGAGAAATGCCCGGGATTTGGAAGAGGGTTTGCATTATCGAAGCCATTTTCATTAATTACAGCAAGAAGACCTAAGATATGAATGTCCAATTTCTTAGAACATTTTTTCCTTAGAGATTTTTTGACTTTAAAATTATCGTACATTAATGAATATCTCTAAATTATTTTCTAAAAGTTTATAAGATGGAAGAAAGATTATAAATTATGAAATGAGTTTGGGAAATTAGGGAGTTGCAGGGAGGGGATGAGAGCCGAGAAAAATGGTGGAATGAGTTTATTGTTTATTTATTATTATTATTATTATTATTATTATTATTATTATTATTATTATTATTATTATTATTATTATTATTATTATTATTATTATTATTATTATTATTATTATTATTATTATTATTATTATTATTATTATTATTATTATTATTTATTGTTGATTTCTCCCCCTTCTAAATGTGAGATGTATACATACAGAGTATAATTGGTTAGGATGGTTTTCAAAGAAAAAGTGGGAAGATAATGGGGTTGGGGATTGGGGTTGAGGGATTTGATAGAGATTTTCTTTTCCTTTTCTATTTTATTTGTCTTTTTTTCTTTGCTTTTATTCATATCTTTGATTTTTTTTAAAGACGAGTTTAAATTAATTAAAACTAAGGAGTTTGTATTAATATAATGATTATATATATTGTCATTTTTTTTCATTTCGTACAAATTCAAAAGAAACAAAAAAAACTAATGGTTGATGGGTATATGGTTTGTACCCTGGCATGGGGTTTAGTACTAACAAGGCGATTTTGATCAAAGAAGAGGGAATAGATTTTTGTTGAACTATAAGCACGTAGGCGTCACTCCGTGCCCTTGGCACGGGGGTTAGTACCAGTATCAAATACTTCTAAATGAAGTAACAAACATACTAATTGAGTTCAAATATACCAATAATTAAGTTCAAATATACCTACAATTGAGTTCAAATATACCAATAATTAAGTTCAAATATAACTACAATTGAGTTCAATATCAACATATTCAACAACTCAAATCAAAGTCTACTAACAATTGAGTTCAAAATCAACATGTACAACAGCTCAAATCAAAATATACTAACAATTGAGTTCAAACATACCAATAATTAAGTTCAAATATACCTACAATTGAGTTCAAAAATAACACTAATTGAGTTCAATATCAATATATACAACAACTCAAATCAAATCAAAGTATACTAACAATTGAGTTCAAAATCAACATATACAACAACTCAAATCAAAGTATACTAACAATTGAGTTCAAAATATATCAATAATTGAGTTGAATAAACCTAAATTGCAAATAAACAAATACTAAAATCAAAGCAAAATCAACACAAAATAAAGTAAAAAACATGAATGTAAACTTACATTAATGAAATCTTGGTGATGAAAAGCTTGAATTTGACCCTTAAAAAATGTCTCCTTCTTCTCTCTTTCTTCTCTGCTTCCACCGGCGGCTAGGTTAGATTTTGGTTGATTTGAAATGAACAGACTGCAAATCGGTAAGGGGATATGAGATTCTTGAAAAATCGCTACACGGTGTAGCGATTTTGACTGACCGGTCAAAGTCGCTACACGGTGTAGAGATTTTGGCTTTTCTTAATTACAGTATTAATTAAACCCTAATTACACCAAAATTGCTACACCGTGTAGCGATTTTAATCGGTCATAGTCAAAATTGCTACACCGTGTAGCGATTTTAAAAAAAGTGGTCATTTTGAGAAATAGTTTGAAAAGTGAGTTATTTAGGAAAATAGATTTTTAAAAAGGGATTATTTGAGAAAAAATGGTTTTATTGTCCATATTAAATAAATGTTTATTCTTAATTTAAGAAAAAATGTGCAAACTTACTACTATTATAAAATCAATATACAAATAAATAAAATATATATTTTTTTAAAGGGTTAATGACAATTTAGGGCCTGTAGTATAGGGGTGGTACCACATTGGAGCCCGGAGTCCTAAAACTTTCAATTTAGGGCCTGAATTTACAATTTTGATCAAATTGGGGCTTTTTGACGTTTTCCGTCAAAAACCCCCGTTAACTGACCCTGTGTGATGCACGTGACATTTTTTGAGGGTATTTTGGTCATTTCGCGTTCAGCCCAGATTTCAGGCCCTAAATTGTCATTTTTCCTATAAAATAATAAATAAAAATATTTAGTTTTTTTTTTACAAAAAATAATTAGTAAATTATCAAATTTATAAAATATTTTTTGGAACATTAATAAATTATTTTAGTAGCATTATTATATTTAAACTAAAGCTAAATATTTCATTTTTTTAAGGAATATATATTTATTTCATTGATTTTAAAATAATCATATAGAAATAAATAATTATAAAATGAATAAGAAAATTATAAAATAAAAATATTTTTTTACAAAAAGAAAAAAACTCAAGAGTTTCTTTTCCCCCTTCCAAAAAAAAAACTTTAAAAAAAACAAACAATTTCTACCCCAAACAGTAATGGCTTCCACCACCACCATCAACCGCCGTCTACCTCATCCAATCAAACGGAATTTCAAGAATCCGCCTCTTCAATCCCAACCCAGAATTCCTACAACCGTTTTTCGGCACCGGAATTGAACTAATGATCGGAATCCCAAACGAAGTCCTCCCTTCCTTAGCCGTCGGCAATGTCGATTTCTCCAAAAATTGGCTCCAATCAAACATTTTCTCTTACATTACTCCAAATCAAGTCAAATACTTACCCGTCGAAAATGAAATATTTCTCAAAGACACTTTTTACATTCCCCATTTATTCCCCGCCATTAACAACCTCCACCAAGCTATTCAAAAACTCGGATTTCATTATCCCGGCGACGGCGGCTACGACCTTACTCGCGAAATGACGGAGGACTGTCTGAATCTTTGGAGGGTTGGAGGGTGGGGAGTGAAAGGGGTTTTGGAGAAGAAGAGAAGAAACGGAGGAGGAGGAGAAACGGTGGGAACCGGTGGTTGAGCGAGGAACGGTGGGAGCTGGAAGTTTTTTTTTTGTTTTGATTTTCTGAGTTTGTAATAGTTTTAGGGGAATGCGAAATGATCAAAATGCCCTCACTGAATCTCACATGCCTCGCACATGGTCACTTAACGGTTTTTTTTTAACGTTTTCGGTCAAAAAGCCCCAATTTGATCAAAATTGTAAATTCGGGCCCTAAATTGATAGTTTTAGGACTTCAGGCCCCAATGTGGTACCACCCCTATAATACAGACCCTAAATTGTCATTAACCCTTTTTTAAATGATGAGAAGTCAATGCAACCTTATTATGAAATGCATAAATTATATCTTACTCCATTTATTCATCCCAAACTAACTATCTAATATATATATAAACGAAATATTTTTTCAAGCAAAAAAAAGCTTTTTACAAAGATTTTTCGATCAAAAAATTTCGCTATTCAATCCTCCTACTTGCAAAACTAGTAGTTTAGATAATTGCGAACAATAATATTCAATCATCTTTGTCATAAATTTCTAAAAATTCATGTTTCAATATATTTAGAATGTTTCTTAAATAAAAAAAGGCATTCATTTTAAAACGAGGTGAACACCGTTTATATTTTACATGTATATTTATTTGATGAAAATAAATATATAAACATTTTGATGAGTAATTATGTATAGTATAAAACAAAGCGGTGTTTTGAACAGTAGTATGAATAGTTTCACTTGCCGAAATTTCCATTTTGCCCTCATTATTTTGTCCCTTTTCCATTTTGCCCTTTAATTTTTTTTAAATTAAAAAAAAAAACAAAAAACAAAAACAAAAAACGTGGCCTTGGACACGGGCTTAGGCTAGTATACATATATTTCCTTGTACAAAGATATTTATGATTTTATCGTTGATTTAAAAAATGCATGATTTATATGTTACTTTCTATGTTTTGAAAAGTTTGTCGCACTTTGATTTTCATGATCAACTCAATGTCATTTTTTATCACAAATTTACAAATATCTAGCTATTCCTATACAGTTTTAAGATTGTTATTAATTAATATTAGAAATACTATCAATAACAATTTTTATAATTTCATAGGAATAGTTAAATTTTTATAAAATTATGGTTAAAATTCAATTGATATCTTAAAAATTTAAGTAAAATAACCTTTTCGGAAAGAAGAGAGTAGTTATGATTAGAATGGAGGAGTATGATAAATATAACAAAATATTCTTAGTATAACCATTTGGTCGGTAGGCTTGGACCGAGCTACTTGGATAAATGGTCAGCCCATTCGTGACGGACCGGTCATAGCGTTCTTTTGGGCCGGCCCGTTTACATTAAAGATCACTTTAAATACGCTCAGAATCGGGATATGGTGCTTCAACTGATAGGGTTTTTACGGCTCGCCCTCTTTCGCTCTTTTCTCTAGAACGATCAAATCCCTAATCTTTCCGGTGCCGAGGTACGTCCATCGTTCATAATTCTCTATATGTTCTTCACTTTGATGCTCAGGAAAACCCTAATTTTCGGTTCAATCTTGTGAAGAACAGGTTAGGAAAAAGCAATGTCTCGTGTGTACGTTGGGAATTTGGATCCGCGGGTTTCCGAGCGGGAACTTGAAGATGAGTTTCGCGTTTACGGCGTACTAAGGAAGTAAGTTGTTGTTCGTGCTACGAAATTATACTTTTGTATGTATTCCCTGTGTATTCTTTCTTCAATCAGTGAAATTATGTAATTGGTGCCTTTGCAATTACGAATGATGTTTTATGGATTGGAATAGTTGAAATTAGGTGGAGTTGGATACAAACAATTGAACAAATTTTGTTTTCTTGACTGAAAAGTCAACTCCTTTAATTACCTTGGATATTTAAGACTCACTCATTTTGGGATGAAGTGAGTATGATTTGGAATGCTAAAATTTATATTTGAAAATATACCGTCCATGTAATATGTATTTTGTTTATAAACAAGCGAAACTAGTCATTTGGATTTTTTATTTCCCAATTTTTCATATTATATGGGGGTAGGGCTGTAATGTTTTATTTTCATTTTATCTAACTTCAAAAATTATGGGGGCAGGGCTGTGATTTTGTTATGTAAGACAAGTGCTCATCTAAGTGAAATTTATGCAGCGTGTGGGTTGCTAGAAGGCCGCCTGGTTATGCATTTGTTGAGTTTGATGATCGGAGAGATGCTCTAGATGCTATTCGTGCACTGGATGGTGAGTTCATAATCCATTCAAGTTATCATAACCACTGTATCTAATCCCACTTTCCTTGATCTAGTTTTGTTTACTCTGTTGTCTACTGACATTAGTTTCTCTTTGCTGATGAAGATAAGTTCACCTGTTGTATCATGTACCCAAATTGTTACAAGCATTTTGAGTGTCACTTCGGTCTTCTACCAAATATTTTTAATTGTGCTTAAAGTATTGCATGTGCAGGCTGCATTTGTGTTGAGGACTCTTTCGTCACAATCTTATCTTAAATCTTTCTGTAGAATGAATATCCTCATTTTCTCATTCATTGTGACCTACTGGCCTTAAGACATCTCAATTCCAACCTGACTCAACAGGGAAGAATGGCTGGCGTGTGGAACTCTCTCACAACTCAAAGGGAAGTGGTGGTGGAGGTCGTGGTGGTGGTGACCGTGGTGGTGACCGCGGTGGCGGTGGTCGTGGACGTGGTGGAGGTGAGGATTTGAAGTGTTATGAGTGTGGAGAAGCTGGTCATTTTGCTCGTGAGTGTCGCTTGCGCGTTGGTCCACGTGGTTTAGGAAGTGGTCGCCGTCGAAGCCCTAGTCCTCGACGTCGTAGGAGTCCAAGTTATGGCCGCAGGTACATACGAAGTCTTACCTTCATTTGTTTGTTTATATGCGATTTCAGTTATGCTTCAAAAGTTAAATGCATATTATGCTCTTGCTGAATTCTCATACTATGCAAATTTAATGTACTGGTAATTTTCCCATTGCATTTTGATGTTAAGTTAAGTTTAATACTTTTACGTCTAAACTTCTCTTATTCATATTCTCAGGAGCATATGAATGATGTCTATCATCGCCTTTTTTGTGTTTCGTTTCTGTATTGATATTTTTCTGGTCTCTCATTTATGATTTGTGGCTAACTATGTGAAATAATGTATGTATGTAGATCAATGCTAGGGGCACAAAATAAGCTCACAAATTTTTTATCACAAACTGAGTTGCCATTAAATGATTGGATACGTAATTAATGAGTAGTTGAGACTACAATCATAACATCCAATCAAACCATGACAAATCAGTTTATGGCTATAACTTTGTGAGCCTTTTTTGTGACTATAGTATTACTCATGTATATAATCCCTGATGTTGCATTTATGCACCAGAAGAGTTGTTTTTATGGCGTTAGTGCGAGTACTGGGTGTATGAATTATGAATTTATCGATAGTAAAGAGGTGTAGATTGTACTAGAGATTGTCATCAATTATAATTATGAAAGTGACTATGTTCTATCATGTGTTTATTGCATTTGTGGGCGTACTTTCTTACTATCATTGTAGCCTTTTCTTTGATTAAATCATATTATGTTCACTTGTTGTCTGACTGACATGTTTGGATGTTGGCCTCAGTAGACATTACGAAGGAAAGTAGCTTTGATAATGTGTGGTCTCCAATTTGGAGAACTTTGACCTCTGAACATTGTATTTTTTCTTGCTCTTGCAGAAGTTATAGCCCACGCTATAACAGTCCTCGTGGAAGGAGATCTCCTCCGCGCCGAAGCATATCACCTCGTCGAGGTCGTAGCTACAGCAGGTCACCTCCTCCATATCGTCGCGCTCGCCGAGATTCGCCTTATGCCAATGGGTATGATGATCCTCACACAGATTTATTCTGCATGCATTCACTAGGAGTTTTTTGGATCATGCATACACTGGTCATCTTTCTTCAATGCAGCATATTAAATCGTTATTACAGTAGCTACAACAGGTCACCAGCACATGGTTGTGCATATAACAGTGTACCTTATGCTTAATGGATATGTCATGATACCATCTACTCAAATATCTTATAGAGTGGTAAATTGTGTGCGTGACTTGTATGCAAAGATGTGCATTTGTGTACGATGCCTCGCGGTGTATGGGTAAGTTATCGGAGCTACTTGAGGTGACGTAGCCAGGGTGAAATGCTTGGATTGAGAAAAGTGTAACCACTTGGCCTAATTCTATGTTGCCGTCAAACCTTGTTTTACAGTTTATTAGTTTGAGCTATTTGTCTTTTATTTTCACTATGCTCTGTCAATAGATGTGAAAGTTGAATATTCAATTACAAGGGACAGAAAAAAGCAAACAAAGCTTGTGTATCTGAATTAAATTTTTTTTTCACACATTGCCGATGTTGGAGTTTGTTGTTTATTGATATTGATACCTATATATGGAATTCTATTTGATTAAAAACTATTATGGGTATCTTGGCAGAGATTAAGGTGCTGGATCGTGGTTGCTAAATGCTGAGCTGACAAGAATGGATGAACGAGATGTCTGGATTAGTGTATTTGTGATAAGAGTTGATGAACAAGGGTAGGGTTATTTTAGTTTTTATATCCTGACATTATGGATGTGTTGTGGATCTTACGTTGGATGAGGGCTGCACTGTATGGCTGCCAAAAAAGGGGTGCTTTGGACTCCATCTTTTTGCCAGTTTGCTCTGTTCAGCTCACTGAAACTTGGAGGTCATTTTCATACTTTATATCTCTGTCCTATTGCTATATATTTTTTTTTATATTTATCTTGAAATATATTATATGCTATTTTGAGTAGATATGTTCCTAAATAGCTCTACATTTTGTGTTTTGAGGTTTGCTCATCGGCTGAGAAAAGGCCTCGGCCCTCCACTTTCTGCATCTTAGACTACTCGGTTTAGCAACATTACTTCTTCTCTGCACAATATCATACGCCATCGCATCATGTGGGGGTCTAATGACTACTTTGAATGGCTATTGAAACTTCAAATTTTGATTACGACATGAACTTCGGCCGAGAATTGTCGTGCCCTCCATTTTCTGCATCCTACTGGTTTAGCTACGTACCTTCTTCTGCACCATACATCTTGATGTGGCCCTACCACTTTCTGCATTCTACTCGGTTTAGCTATGTATCTTCTTCTGCACCATACTCTTGATTTCGTCTCTCCTTGTGGGTTTTTAATGACTACTTTGAATGGCTATTGAAACCGCAAATCTTGGTTAATAACTGAGCTTCTGGTTAAGATGTGGTGTTATGGCTTCAAAGTGAAAGCTGAGAACTTAACTGAGCAATACTCCGTAGAATCACTCACCCAGCTGAATTTGACCCCAGAGCTTTATTGACCATAGACCTTCTCAAGGCTCGGTGTGATGCTTCGAACATGCCCATCTACCTGGTTCCCATCTCATTGTGATACTTGGATCCTGCACATGCACCAAGAACTGCGAGGCTTACTATGTTTCTCTACTACTACCTCCGTCCCAAAATGAATTTCAAAATAAAAAAATAAATTGAATTTGCACTTGACCAAGAGCTAATTCGAAAAAAAATTGGACATTCATTTTTGGGACGGAGGGAGCATGTCTTTTTTAGTTGTTTTATTGCCACTTTTCCTGGTCACCTCTAGCCTCTTTTTGTGGTCAGCTGAGTGAACACACTGATCAAAATGCATGCATTCCCAGCTATGGGGATTTTAAAAGCCTTTAGTTTACGTCGTAAACAAGAACATTTAACTAGACTGGCTCAAATCATGACCCTTCTCGGTCCAGAAAGCTCTGTATACCGCAGGCTTTGTTCTATTAGTGGCTGTTTATTCTAAGTGTAACGCTTTTGAAGTTGATTTCTATTTAGCAATTGCGATTAATTTATAGGCTTCTCCAAGACTTTTAGAATGTTGGTGATTGTGAGAACTGGAATTGGCCTGAATGAATGTCTTGTGTACTGATCCTTACGAGAAGTATTTCCTCCGTTTCAGAATAAATATTCATAATAGAGATGGACGCTCATTGGAAAAGTCCAAGTTGTCTTTCTTTAGTCAACGCAAGGTTATTTAAGTCTTCAATGAGTAGCCAAAGGAACGAGTCAACTCGGTCCCTTGGTGAGTCAAAGAACAAGAAAGACACAGAAACCTCAGCACTTGCAACCATGGAGGAGCTGTAGGTACTCATTTTGTTCCGCAAACTAAAGCTATAATTCCTTGGGATACTTAAAAAAGCCACGAGAATTCTTTACAAGAACCCGAAATTTGTTAAGTCTTTTCACCTCTCTCCCTTTCTTTTACGTGATGTTCATCTATGAAATCTTCTTTCGAAAAAACACTGATTTCAGCCTTGAACATCATCGCCGATCAAATTCCCGATAACTTGAATCTAAAGCCTATACTCCGCCTATTCTGACTTCAAAAGGCAACATTTGCACCGAGAAATATTATTGTCCTTGGCTTTAAATTGATTTTTTGTTTGGGTAATGTTAGGTTAGAATTTGGGAAACGTTAAGAGTTTGGGTTTAGGTTTTCTTCATTTTATTATTGTTGGTGATGATTTTTGTGGTGGTGGCACGGGGGTTGCGCATGTGGCGGTGACGACGACGGTGGCACAATAATTGTTAGGGTGGTTGCAGGCGGTAGATGGTGGTGATTGTAGGATTGGAAAGTGGGGTGGTGGTGTGTGGGTGAAAGGTGTTGTGCAGGGGTTGTGAGATGATGGTGATGGGGAAAGGTGAGGTTAGGGACGATGAAAAAGTTCCATCTCTATTTCAAACCTTCTAATTTAGAAAATTTTATTTAACCCCTTAAATATGGAAAATCTATTTCAATTTGAACCATTTTGTTAATCACGCACGAGGCGCAAGAGATGTAATCATGTACTCCCTCCGTGCCACTTCAAGTGTCACTTTTTACTCAAAATGGCGTCCCGTTTAAAGTGTCACCTTTTCTAAAAAAGAAATATTTTTATTAATATTCTATTATCCCATCCACTATTCTCTCCACTAATTCTCTCTCCTCTACACTCACAACACTTTTTAAATTCATTATTTCCTCCACTAATTCTCTCTCCTATTTTCAAATTACACTCACAACATTTTTTCTTTTCCCTTTTTTCCTTAATTTGCGTGCCACCCCTAAAAGGGTGACACTCTTCGTGGGACGGAGGGAGTAATTGACTTTTCTAACAAATTTCATAAAAAAGGCCTTAACTATTTTACACATTGTATTTTGAGATGGAGGGAGTGATACTTTCTTATTAATTAGACCCACTTATTAAACTCACAATACTTACAAATCACAACAATTGTTCACTAACTATTCTTTTATTCTTTTATCGTATTCCTCCATTCTACTCACTCACAACACTTACTCCCTCCGTCCCACCCAACTGTGAACCATTGATCAATACACGTCGATTAAGAAATATTATTAAGATAATGAAAATGTGTGGTAGAAAATGAAGAGAAAAAATGAGTGGAGTAAATAGTAGGTTGGTTGAATAAATTGTATGGTGGAGAATGAGTGGAGTTAATGAGTGGGTGGGGTAGGGAGAATATAAAATATTAAAGGACATACCATTTATGGTAGTTCACACTGGGCTGGAACGGACCAAAAGGGAAATAAGTGTACACTGGACTGGGCTGGGACGGAGGGAGTATTTCTCTAAATTATTCTATAATTCTTATTACCGTTACTATTGTAAAATGGTACTCCCTCCATTCCGGCCAAAGTGTCCCAAGTTTCTAATTTGGGCGTTCCATTTAAAATGTTTCATACCCAAAAAAGAAAAGTTTTTTCACTATTCCACCCACTCATTCTCTCCTACTTTACTTTTACACTCACAACATTCTCTCTCCTAACTATTCCTCCCACTCATTCTCTCTCCTATTTAATTTTTCATACTCACACCATTTAAACTTTTCTCTTTCTTACATCACTTTCTTTAATTCTCGTACAATTGTCCTTTTCGGACACTTCAGCCGGGACGAAAGGAGTATATGTGTACTCTATCCTTCGTATTCGAAAAGATACAAAATGAGTATTGCACAAAAATTAAAGTGAGTGTATAGTGGAGTAAGTTTTGTTAGTATGATAAGTAAGGTAGGAGAGAGAATGTGGGATAGAAAATAGTAAGTGGATATTTATTTTAAGTATAAAAAATTGGTCTCATAAATAAAAAAGTACTAAATTCGCCCCAATATAGAAGTTACTAATTTCCTTTTTGATTGTCTCAATATAGAAATTACTAATCGAAAATGAATAATAAGACCTATTTGTCATACTACTTTACTATTTATACTTATTGCACTTACTTTTTTCTTAATCTCCGCACATTCACATTTGGTAACTTTTATATTGGGACGTATGAAATATTAATATTCATTTTGAAAGTGTGTATTTTTAAATGGTACACCCAAAATGAAATTTTGTATCTTTTTGAGGGGCTGAGGACCCTAAGGCCCATGAGCGAGATATCAAACCTATAAATACCCATGCGAGATGCAAAATTCCATATAAATTTACGCTCAACATTATTCCTTTTCGTCTGATCTTATACCCAAAGGTATAAGACTAAAATTATTCATATACCTAGATATAAGAGTATTTTTTTCACAATTTTTCATCTTTTCTTAATAATAATAAAAAAGTCACATATTTTAGTAAATAATTCGCTCTTCTACCTAAATGTATAAAACTAGAAATACACTTATACTTATACCTAGGAACACACATTATTTTTTCCACAATTTTCATATTTTCTTTAAAAATAATAAAATTCGTTCCAATACTATAACTGTCAATTCGGGAATACGGGATGTGATGGTATGCAACTATGAAATCTCGCAATTTTACGGGACGGGATGGGACGTCCTGAATTTTTCGTGGGACGGAAAATCCTCGTCCCATCCCATCCCATCCCACATCGGGACACGGGATAATGCGAGACAAGAAAACGCTAATATTATACAACTAAAATCTAACTAAGATGATGTCAAAACATTAAATTGAAAAAATAAGATTAATTTTTTGCAATCCAACAAGATAAAAACTTGTTAAATTCATAAAATAACTTAATCAACACAAAAAAATCAATGGATAGTTGAAAAAAAAAAAAACTAAGAATCAAGTGATAAAATACCTTTGAGGTAAAAAAAAATTAAAATTAAAATTGTAAAAATGTGGGACATTCCATCTCGCGTCCCAAACGGGATGTGTCAAATAGGGCCGCTTTTATACGAAATTAGAATATACTATCCTATTTCGTCCCAAATTGATGGCTCTATCTAATACCTAAAGGTATAAGATTATAATTACTCTTATACCTATACCTAGATGTGAGAGTAATTTTGTTACCTTGAAAAACTGTGGGGAAAAAAAACACTTACATCTTGAGGTATACTCCCTCCGTCCCGGTAGAAGCGTCACCCTTTTAGGGGTGGCGCGCAAATTAAGGAAAAGTGTGGGAAGAAAAAATGTTGTGAGTGTAATTTAAAAATAGGAGAGAGAATTAGTGGAGGAAATAGTGAATTTTAAAAGTGTTGTGAGTGTAGAGGAGAAAGAATTAGTGGAGGGAATAGTGGATGAGATAATAAAATATTAATAAAAGTTTCCTTTTTAGGAAAGGGTGACGCTATAAACGGGACGCCATTTTGGATAAAAAGTGACGCTTCGGCCGGGACGGAGGGAGTAATAGTAATTGTTGCAAATCTTAACTTTTATTTACTGAAAAAAACTCGAATTGCAGTGAAGTGATGGCGTGATGTTGGGGAGAAGGAGGTAGTGGGTACTCATATGTGCAAGAGGCCCTAATGTATACTCCCTCCGTCCCGGTCGACTTAGAATTTTTTGTCATTTTGGGCGTCCTACCCGACTTAGGACGGCCCAAAATGGAAACCTTAAATCACTATTCTCTCCACTCATTCTCTCTCCTACATTATTTTAATACTCACAACACCATTATAATTTACTATTCCCTCCACTCATTCTCTCTCCTATTTTTAAATTACACTCACAACATTTACCTTTTCCTTAATCCCCGTGTCATTTCAAAAAATCATAAGTCGGCCGGGACGGAGGGAGTAATGTATAGGGCCCACAAATTTAAAGGCCTCTATTTTGCATTTTTGCCGATTCTGTTCTTAAAAATTGTGAAAATGTTTTAATAATTCCTTAAAAAAATACAACTGACTTCATTATATTATTATATTAAGGTGAATTCTTATGGTTAAAAAGTTTCAGTACTCATATACTCCCTCCTTCTCAGTTCACTTCACTTCACTTGACACTTATTTTCATTTTGAACCGTCCCAATTTACTTGACATCTTCCAAAAATAGCCTACCTTTTATATTTTTATATTAGATGGACCCCACCACTTATTCTCTCTCTTCATTTTTCACCACTCAATTTATTCAACCAACCAACCAACACTACTATTTATCCCACTCATTCTCTCTTTTCATTTTCTACCACACATTTTTTTTAGTTTATTCTTTTTTCTTAGTTCTTGTGCCCACCTCTTGGGTGTCAAGTGAGGTGGGACGGAGGGAGGGAGTATAAATATATATATATACTAGAATAAGTTCGTGTTCGGGGACACATTTTTTTTTTCCTTTTAATTAAATTTTTTTTAAGGGCAAAATGGGAAAGGGATAAAATATTGAGGGCAAAATGGGAAATTCCGCCATTGGAACTATTCATTCAACTGTTCATGAACCACTACCATTTATACTATAGACTGGTACATGCCCGTGTCCAAGGCCACGTGAGATTTTTTTTTTTTTATATATCCAAAAAAAAAGGGCAAGTATGTCGCACGACATACTAAGTTGTGAGGGCAAAATGGGAAAGGGACAAAATAGTGAGGGCAAAATGAAAATTTCCGCATGTGGCACTGTTCAAACAACTGTTCACTCCCAACTCTCATTTATACTATAGATACTAGTAAAAGTTCGTGTCCGATGACACGTTTTTTTTTTATTTATTTAAAAAAAATTAAAGGGCAAAATGGGAAAGGGACAACTTAGTGAGGGCAAAATGGAAAATTTGGCATTTGAAACTATTCATGTTGGAAATGGGTAACGGAAAGTTAAGTTTAACTTAATGTTGATCGAGGTTTCTAACGAATGTTCGTTATTTGTTAACGAAGCTTGTTACAAATGGTAATCTACATTTGTTGTAGATTATATAACTCATTTATTGTCTCAAAACCATTTCCGGGTGAATGAGAAATTAATGACAAAAGATTTGTAACTTAACAAGAGTTGTTTAAAGGATTTTGATGTTGTTTGATGTGCACGGCCGAGCAAGGTGCTTGACTCGGCCGAGCAGAGCATAGGAATTTGACCAAGTCTCTGGACAATCTTGCACGGCCGAGCAGAGTCCTTGACTCGGCCGAGCAGATTGATTGACACGGCCGTGCGAGTTACTTGACTCGGCCGTGCAGCTTGGTGCTCGGCCGAGCGAGTCCCTTAACTCGGTCGAGCAGATCCTGAACAGTCACCAATTCAAACAGAAAAGTTGTGTCTTTTCATGGGAAAAGGCACAAACCCCTTAACTCTCTTTATATACTTCCCCTACCGAATTTCAATTGTTACACACAGTAAATTGAGTCTTTCCTACCCTCTTTGAGATAGATTAACATTGCCTAATCATCTTCATATTGTTGCATATAATTCCTTCAAGTCCAAAGTTCCAAATAGCCAATTGTTCGCTAGAGTTATTTATTTGGAGTGCTCCTATAGATAACTAGAAGTCGTTTTATCTTACGAGGAGTTTGCCATTCAACCGTAAGCACCTGTGCGGGGCAAATACTTCTTACGGAAATTGTGTTAAACACAAGACTCGACTATTTGTGATTTGTTTTTCAATTTCCGTTATAATTTCTGTTATCTTTCTCATCCTTCTTTGTTATTTCCTTAAGAAGCCTAACCAAAAGTCCAACAATCGTAAGAAGTATTTTACGTTTCTTAAGGCATTTCTACAATGGCAAGTGAGAAAGACACCTCTGAATCATCCGGGCTTACTCCTCCTCTTCAAGGCGAAGCAACGCTAAAGAATGTTGCACCCGCTCCTTCACCGACTCACTCGGTACAAGGTGAGAAACCTCCTTCACCTGGCTCAGGTACAACCTCATGTGTCGCACCTCATAATGCTCCCCCTCCGTCTCATGCGTTCGTGCATGCGGAAAGATCGGGTATTCTTACCGGGATGGACTTTAAGAGGTGGCAACAGAAAATGTTGGTCTTTTTGAGAACATTAAAATTGGTGAGATTTCTTTGAGAATATCCACCATTGATATCTGAAGGGGATGAACCCCAAGCAAAGAATGACTTGGATACATGGAATCACAGCGATTTATTGTGTCGCATGTATATTCTTAATGGCTTGGATGATGCACAATACTATGTGTGTTGTGGCATAAAGACCGCAAGAGAACTTTGGGAATTTCTCGAGATGCACTATTCTATGTGTATAGTGACAAAAAGACGACAAGTAAACTTGGCGGAAACAAGTACCGGAAACAAGAGGAAGTACACCGGGAAAGTAAAGAGGGGAACTACAACCGCCAAGAAGTTCAAAGGTAGTTGTTTTAATTGTGGCAAACCCGGGCATATGGCTAGGGAATGTCGACATCCTAGAATCAACAACCAAGATGGAAACCCTCTTCAAGCCAATGTGACTGAAGATCGATATGTTCCATTGGACTTTGATCAACTTAACCTAGGGGCATAAGATTGAATTGACCAAATGTGGTCATTGTATTACATTAGAAAAGGGTACCTTGATCTGAATGTAATCCGCCTAAGAGCGAAGAATAAAATATCAGTTTTTATTTCCTACTTGGATTGTGTTATGACTTGTTCATTTAGGTCTTGTAAATTTAAATTCATTCCGTCGACTAGTGAATTTAAAATTACTACCTAAGATGAAGTTTGATTCGCAAACCAAATGTGGTTTCTTCTGTGGAAATCAGTTCTTCATTACTTCTATTGATATTTGCACTCGATAATGCAAAGTACATCTTTTGAAATAGTAAAGATGAAACCTTAAGAGGTTAAGTAATAAAGAATGAGTTAGTGATTTATCCTAATTGTGGAGAGTATGTAGTATTGTTCGAAAAATAATTATTGGGACGCTGACACTTATTTATCAAACGAATGCTATTTACACACCCAAAGGAAGAATAGAACTTGTAAGGAGAGGTTGAACTCCTTAGTGATAAGTTCCGTCTTAATTGACAAAATGTGGGGATACCTAGTATAGGTAGAAATATCTAAACCTCAAGAGGTTAAGATAAGACCCAAAACCATGGATTACGTTTCCATTAGAGATGCAAACAATTGGTAATGCATATAGATTTGTGAAGAACAAATCTAAAATTCCCGATATGACAAAGGGAACGATTATTGAAGTGAAGTTGGTGTATTCTTCGAAACCAAGTTTCCTTACAAGGAAAAGGGTTAAAGAAACCTCACTTGAACATAATTATGACTATGTCATCGGTTCATCTCAAGGAATTGAAGTACCTTGACAAAGTAAAAATGATGTCTCATCATATATTTGGAAATTATTAGAACTTCCTCCATAATGCTAACCATTGGGTTACAAATGGGTCCTTAGAAAGGAAATATTTAAATGATGAATTTGATGAAAACTCCTAACAAATTTTCGTAAGCTGTCTTATAAATACCTAAAATGTGGGGGTATTCGGCTAAAAGTAAGTAATACTTAAGCAAGACACGTTATATTCTTTAAGAATATACTTCCTTGAAATGATAGAAAATGTATAAATTTTAATAAGAAAATTTATATGAAAAGTACTTTTCTTGATAAAAAGATCTTGAAAGGTAGTCTCTACAGACAATAGAATCAAGGAATGCAGTATTCTTTGAAAAATATCTTTCCTGCTAAGGACAGGAAATAAGGTAATTCTCAAAAGAGAACATATGAATCTACAAACGGTCCATCTCAAGTAGAAGATGAAGGACCTAGACGTAGTAAAAGGGCAAGAGTGGAAAAGTCTTTTGGTCCTGATTTTCTATCATTTATGATGGAAAACGAATCAGCAACTGTTATGGAAAGCGTTATCTGGTCCGGATAGTTCGTTCTGGAAAGAAGCTATTAACAGTAAGATAAAATCCATAATGCTTAATAACTAGTATTTCCTAACCCGTGCCACTGGCACGGTGCCGATATGCGATCAATCAAGTACAAAAAGTTCTAAATACAACTATGAAAAGGGAAAGAAATGGGGGAGGTAAATGAAACTAACATATATATAGTAATTGTGACCACTCTAATTATGACTCTAACCCTGGTTCAAGGAGGAAATTATAAAGGATAGTTACAGCAAGTCATGTTTTTCTCAAAGAAGCTAGTGCATGCTTAAAATGTAAAGAGAGTTTTAGGCAATCAAGTTTGATTTTCCCATGGAAAAATACTATAAAATCACGAGCATACACTTTCTCCAACCAAATTTTGTAAAACAAAAACATGACACATATGCTAGAAACTAAAAAATAGACAAAGATATATCGAGAAATCATATTTTTTTTCGTATAACCTAAGTGCCATGGGTAATTGTTGCGCAAATGCGCAAGTCCAAATTCAATTTTGCAAATCCACTTGCAATTGATTGATACAGTACTAGCAAAAATTATTAAAAAATAACAATGATAAAGGGTGAAATTATCACAAATCAAACTGAATTGGTTGAGGAAAAAGTGTCCACCATCAAAGGCATGTCTCAATGTAATCAAGCACAACAGTTGTTCAATTGACAAAAATATTAACTAATGTTAATTCCTAATAGAAAAAATTAAAAAAAATATACAATATCACGCTTCCATCGAATCCATTCATATACACATCAATGAACAAAGTGGAAACAAATACAAAATTGTTCTGCAAACTTATCAATCCAATATATTACTACTTGAATAGCTTATACTTAATGGCATCAAGAGCCAACTTCCTCAAAGAAGACAATGAACTCATGGAGCCCGACGTCATTAAAAATGATGTTGAAAGTTATGTGTTGTTTGACCATTATTCATAAGCAAGGCAACTTCATTAAAGGAGCCAAGTGTCAAGCACATCCATCTATCTCTGTCCGACCATCGAATCTCAGTAACCCATATAACCTATGTTTTTTTCCTTACACCTCTTTTGTTACACTGAGAATTCTCAAGGCCACATTTCCCCTTCATACACTCCTTCTTTATCCCTTGGCGAGAACTTTACGGATTGACTTTTTATATATTCAACCTCCAAAAAATAAAGGAAGCAACAATACAAAAAGGTATCATGATATCCTATATTTACGAAAGGGATAAATTAGTGAAAATGATCAATATGATATATATATGTATTTCGTATAAAACACATGACATATTTTGATAGCAAATAACGAATTTAAGTTAACAGCACCTACAACAAATATGCAGACAAAATATATTATAAAATAGAGTCGGTCTGGGGAGAAACGCGTTTCTCCGTGTTTCTGGAGAAACGGGGCTTGTTTTGTCGCGCGACATAATAAGCCAGTTTCTGGATATACTTTCATCGGCTTACGGATATCCGAAGCTTTGGAAAAGATATCCGAAGCTTTGGAAAGGATATCCGAAACCAAATATTTTTTCTGGATATCCTTTCCAAAGCTTACGGATATCGAGAACATTGAATATGGATATCCGAAGCTTTGGAAAGGATAGCCGAAAAAATATTTGGTTTCGGATATCCTTTCAAAAGCTTTCTGATATCCTTTCAACTTCTGGATATCCAGAAGCTAGCTTCTGGATATCCAGAAGCTTTGGAAAGGATATCCAGTTGTGGTGGCTAAGTATGTCGCGCGACAAAACAAGCCCCGTTTCTCCAGAAGCGATGGAGAAACGCGTTTCTCCCCAGATTTTGTGTATAAAATAATAGAAAATCTAGACACCAGAAAGCAGTATAACCTTTTTTATTCTCTGAAAGTTCATAACATGAAATTACGATCTAGCCCTTGATACCATTAGTTTATAAAGAGTGAATCATCAAAAGGAGAATGATAGAAAAGTAGATCATGTCCCGCAATTGATTTTACCTGTCAATTTTCCATCACTTCTGTAAAAATAGTAAACCATAGAGGCTAGCTTCTTTCAATTTTATAACGTCTGCAAACTGGATTTTTCAAGGTCGGTTAGGCATTGATATGCTCCTTGTTTTCAGGTATCATTTGCACTATCTCCTCTATATCAGGCTCACATGCACTTCACTTAACTTCCACTCAAGCAAAAAAAAAAAGCAAGCACAAGCATAAACATAAACATCTGTGTTTTCATAATCATTTAGATGGATTTATATCTCAAGATTAGTGATTTTCCTACTACCTACGCCTCAAAATGAATTTCCAAAATAAAAATAAAATAATTGCTCTTTTTTGCTGAGCATTTTTCGAAAAAATAATAATAATTGGACATTCATCAAAAATATACATATGAAAATATTTACCCAATAAATAATAAAGATTCTTAAAAGTATGAAAGAAAAAGATAAATTATATTAATTTCATCAAAAATAGAAAAATCCTAGTCACATTATACTAAGATATCCATGATATCAGAAATGGAATAGAGAGAGAAAATGATTGAATTCATTCGGTGTATTACTTGCTTTAATCATTATATACATCACTGTTGTATTGAGTTGGTTACAAATCTGGACTAATGGCACTAACTAAAGAAAAACTAATTTTGATACAACAATACAAATGTTACCCTTAAACTTCCTGATTAATATAATCAGCTCCCTTCTCCTTTATACATGACAATTTAAGCAACAAAATGAGAATGACAAAATTGCCCCTAGGTAACTGCCGGATATAATTATGGCCATAGAATTTGAGACCACAAAACAAACATCAGTAGAAAGTTTCAAGTTGGTTTACATAGTAATAGCACTAAAATTATAATTAGTTGTTTGTTTATCTATTTAAATTGCTAATTCTATAAAGCAACTTACTTTTACTTCCAGAATTCAAGATAAAATTCAAGATAGAGACATATTACTTCCCCGTCCCATAATAAATATTAATCAACGTTTTTTAAAAAATGCGAAATTTATTATGTGACGGAAGGAGTATCAAACAGTGAATAACTGATAATGAACTCGCAATAAATGGAAAATAAAATAAACCAAACCAATCCAAACGTAAAAAAATAAAAATTCAAATAAAGTTCATAAAATACCTTTGCAATATATCATATCCGGGCATGTCTATTGTCAATTATAAACCTCTTCCACCACCTTTGCTCCCCTTGAATTGGTATGAGTTACTTTCAACACCAGTACTAACAATGACATGAATAATATATACCTGAGATTTTACCATTTTCTCTTAATAGTAGCCATCAAGGTAGTCATAAAAATGCCCATTAAAGAAAATAGACGTCCAACCCCATCCAATTTCCTTTTCCCATTCAAATGTTTGGACCAGAATTTGCTTCTAAACTTCTTTAACGATCAAATCTCTCACTAACTTTCTCAAATAATTTAGCAAAAAAGACTTCTCAAACATTCTATTTATAATAATCCTAACAAATTCTTCTTTTTTTTTTTTGCTTTGAATACTTTTGTAAGAGTCCAAATTGACAATACTTAATCAATATCACTAAATGTCCTCTAGTTCTCAAATTGGAAAACTACTCTCTTTTACTAATCCCTCTCCAACATTGATTCTCTGTCGCAAATTCGGCCAGAGTTATAACAACTCCGGCCATCTCTTACTCAGTCGACAACAACAAAACCTCTATGCTATGCTGGCGTCTCTTGCAGCATTTTTTTTATTATTTCATCAGAATTTTGCTACTCCCGCAATCCCAAAATAAATGTTTATTCTCACAGTTGTACATCACAAAAAAATATAAAACACAAAGCCCATGTAACCAAATTGATTAGCTGAAGGTTTTAAGGGGGACATATTTCTAACTCATCTGACAAAGATGGACATCCTTCAGAAAACTCAAAGCACATTACATGTTACAAATATATTTCTATCTAATTATAAAAATCCAAACGACGAAGGACATATTCAAACTCCAATCATTGCAATATTCCGACCATAGAATCCGGAAAATGGGAATTTTAGTGATGTACCTTGAAATGACAGAGAGCAAGATGCGAACCACAGCTTCATTTCGGGTTTAAAAAAAATCCAATGAAATTAAACTAATTGAAGAATATCTAACAAATGAGAAATCAAACTGTTTAAAATAAGACGGAGACTAATCAAAGTGGAAAGTGACAATACAAAATGTTTGAAAAAGTGATTGAAAATAAAGGGGGAACACAAATAAATTCCTTACCCTGCCATAGGCATTATAATCCTGACCATTCTTGAGAATAATAAAATTGCCATTTCACAAATACTTATGCGTTGCATTGCATTTCATTTCCACTTTATCATTTCAATGCGCATCTTTGTAGCTTGATATCCGTCTTACTACATCAAGCAATTAAAAAAAAGAAAAGAAACATAGAAGATTA
Organism: Adenophora triphylla var. japonica; assembly: GCA_022495995.1. Taxonomy (NCBI): domain Eukaryota; kingdom Viridiplantae; phylum Streptophyta; class Magnoliopsida; order Asterales; family Campanulaceae; genus Adenophora; species Adenophora triphylla. Next base: position 222,279 of record JAFEMH010001072.1, read on the forward strand.
AAGTTCAGTAACTAACCATGCCCTCTTGAGTAACGCGTCAAACATGTAGATCACTTGTCAGTTCGAAAGAAAATTCCAACTAAATAGGGAGAGAAAAGAAAATATGCTGCTTTCTCAAATAAGAAAGCAAGAACTTCAAAGACAGGCATACATAACACGTAGAACAATTTACATAAAATCTCACAGAATAGTAAACTAAAACTTACCAAAAAATAATTTCTAAACCCCAATAATGTAGGCCTTAACCTCTGGATAGAATGCTCCAACAGCTTAAAATAAATCAAAAAACAAAAACAACAACTTTATATAAGCTGATTGAGTTTAGGGTCAATGAACCAATTTCTTTTTTAAAAAATATGAGTAACGCTAAAAAGCAACATTGAGAAATCACCCCAGCAGCAGGTGAATAGTTTCTAAACCCAAATTTCATACACAACCTCACAAATACATAGGATTGATTACCTTACTTATATGAGTTTGTTCTAGAACAAACTCATATAATTACAATGTCCCCCATAACAGCTGCTTAAAAAACTGAGAAGAATAGAATCGGAGCCAAAATATGAACCTAACTACAACAGTGTGAGTCAAGAGGGCAAGGAATTTTGAGCAGATATGAATTTTAGGGTTTGATAACCGAGATAAACTCATAAATAAGCACCCTTACAGAACACAGGTTGGTTGAATTTGCTTTGGAGATCTGATGCTGCCGGAAAGAGATTAGAAATAATTTCTTATTTGATAATAGAGCAAGAGATGTAAAGAGGGGCAGTTAAGTGAACAAAGAAAATATCTAGAGAAAGAGAGAGAGAGAGGAGAAGACGGAATGAAAAAAAAACAGTTTGGGGAGGAGAGGTTACGTAACTTCTGGGAGTAGGAGAGTGGTTATTCAGATTAAATCTTAACCACTCTTTATCTTTTTTGAAATTCAATCTTGGCCATTATTTATGTGGCGGTTAAAATCCACCACTATTGTAATATAGATACTTGGGAATTGATAGATCTCCCTCGAAGTTGCAAACCATTAGGTTGCAAATGGATTCTTAAAAGAAAGTATAAAGCATATGGATCTGTTGATAAGTATAAAGCCTGGCTAGTTGTCAAAAGGACATTATGATTCATGCAAGATTATCCCATTGACACAACAGAGCGTTTTATGTCGCACAACCGTGTTGGATCTACTTGTGTATTCATATGGACTAAAACAAGCAACTAAACAGTGGCATGAGAAGTTAGATAGAACTATGTTATCAAATGGATTCAAGATTAATGAATGTGACAAATGTGTCTACATACATTAAAGAAACATCTGAATCATTTGTTAATAATCTGTCCTTACTTGGAAAACAATGGTAGTCATGAATTGATCATGAATACCAAAGACATGTTAAAGAAGAACTTTGACATGAAAGATATGGGATTAGCCGATGTCATATTAGAAATAAAGATTTCTAGAACATCAGATGGAATAGTCCTATCACAATCCCATTATCTTGAAAAAGTACTTCGAAAGTTCAAGTAGACTCTTGAGAAGTAATCTCTGTAAGGTAGATTCCTGAAAGGTAGACTCTAAGGAGGTCAAACCACTTAGAGATACTGAATACTTGGGAAGTCAGATCAGTACAGAGATAATAACCACTCGAAGAAACTGACCGATAGAAGAATTTGATCACTCGAAAAGATTGACCATTCTAGAGAGACTAAAAGTCTAAATTGTAATAAATCACTAAGGATAGTCAAAGTACTTGGAGTACTTAAAGATATTCTTGTGATTACAGATTACAATAAATAAGATATTCAATAGTATAAAATTGATATACTGATTGGATAACAGACACAAATAAACTCCAAGGTGAAAAATGTGTTCACAATAAATGGAGCAGCGGTGTCAAACTTCCAAAACAACTTGAACAACTCGATTCAATAAGGAATCTGAGCCAAAGATAAAAGTTAAATGGTCTTGGAAGATATTCCTTTGTGGAATAAGTTTGTGTCTACATGACCTAAGGCATTGTGACGACAATGAATAAATAGGAAAAGGTGTAGAACATCATGGTAAGTCAAGACACAATGGTCATTGACATATTACCATAAGACAATTGATCTCAAATGAGGCTGTCTGGCTGGCCATGTGAAGTCAAAAACGGGATCCGTATACCAAAGGGTATGAATAGGAGATCAAATTGTCTGTTAAGGGGAATGGGTTTAAAACCCACAACAAAAGGACTTATAGCGGACACTCAACCTTGAGAATTGGAGATCCCATGCCCTTGGTTCAATGAGACAACCAAGTTATAAGTTCTAGTAGAGTTACTTGGAAACAACAACTCGGTTTATTAACCTGAAGATGTTGAATACTCATTCCCAGAACATCCAAGTACTAGCACATGCAGCAGTGGTTAGGATAAGTTGAGAAAACTTTTAATGATTTCTATACCTACGGGTGGAGTAGTGCATGATACTCCTTATAGTGAGAATCACCTATATAAGCGAGAGGTAATTTGGCCGCCTCTAAATGAACGCTTATGAATGAGATACGGTCCAAGGCCGAAATGGACAAAACGTGAGAACAATAACTATTAGAGCTATTATTATGTGAGTATTGTTGTCTTGGTATACATCATACAGTCACTGGTTCAAAGCGACTCGCTACCAAATGGCTAGTATATCCGATAATATTTCATTAGGGAAGATTCAAGGCCACAAGCTATCTATCCCGATGTAATAATAGTTCGCCGGAACTTTTGGACGAAATTTGCATTCATGCATTAATTGTCATTCATGTGGGGAATTGTTGGAAATGGGTAACGGAAAGTTAAGTTTAACTTAATGTTGATCGAGGTTTCTAACGAATGTTCGTTATTTGTTAACGAAGCTTGTTACAAATGGTAATCTACATTTGTTGTAGATTATATAACTCATTTATTGTCTCAAAACCATTTCCGGGTGAATGAGAAATTAATGACAAAAGATTTGTAACTTAACAAGAGTTGTTTAAAGGCTTTAATTTTGTTTGATGTGCACGGCCGAGCAAGGTGCTTGACTCGGCCGAGCAGAGCATAGGAATTTGACCAAGTCTCTGGACAATCTTGCACGGCCGAGCAGAGTCCTTGACTCGGCCGAGCAGATTGATTGACACGGCCGTGCAAGTTTTGACTTCGGCCGTGCGGCTTGGTGCTCGGCCGAGCGAGTCCCTTGACTCAAATTTGAAAGCGAGATCCCGAATCGCAATTCAAACAGAAAAGTTGTATCTTTTCATGGGAAAAGGCACAAACCCCTTAACTCTCTTTATATACTTCCCCTACCGAATTTCAATTGTTACACACAGTAAATTGCGTCTTTCCTACCCTCTTTGAGATAGATTAACATTGCCTAATCATCTTCATATTGTTGCATATAATTCCTTCAAGTCCAAAGTTCCAAATAGCCAATTGTTCGCTAGAGTTATTTATTTGGAGTGCTCCTATAGATAACTAGAAGTCGTTTTATCTTACGAGGAGTTTGCCATTCAACCGTAAGCACCTGTGCGGGGCAAATACTTCTTACGGAAATTGTGTTCAACACAAGACTCGACTATTTGTGATTTGTTTTTCAATTTCCGTTATAATTTCTGTTATCTTTCTCATCCTTCTTTGTTATTTCCTTAAGAAGCCTAACCAAAAGTCCAACAATCGTAAGAAGTATTTTACGTTTCTTAAGGCATTTCTACAATGGCAAGTGAGAAAGACACCTCTGAATCATCTGGGCTTACTCCTCCTCTTCAAGGCAAAGCAACGCTAAAGAATGTTGCACTCGCTCCTTCACCGACTCACTCGGTACAAGGTGAGAAACCTCCTTCACCTGGCTCAGGTACAACCTCATGTGTCGCACCTCATAATGCTCCCCCTCCGTCTCATGCGTTCGTGCATGCGGAAAGATCGGGTATTCTTATCGGGATGGACTTTAAGAGGTGGCAACAGAAAATGTTGGTCTTTTTGACAACATTAAAATTGGTGCGATTTTTTTGGGAATATCCACCATTGATATCTGAAGGGGATGAACCCCAAGCAAAGAATGACTTGGATACATGGAATCACAGCGATTTATTGTGTCGCATGTATATTCTTAATGGCTTGAATGATGCACAATACTATGTGTGTTGTGGCATAAAGACCGCAAGAGAACTTTGGGAATTTCTCGAGATGCACTATTCTATGTGTATCAAGGTTCCCTATAAAGATTGGAGTGCATCAAGGTTCCGCACTTAGTCCCTTTCTTTTTGCTTTGATAATGGACGAATTGACAAGGTCAGTCCAAGATGATATACCAAAGTGTATGTTGTTCGCAGATGATATTGTGCTGATTGATGAGACAAGAGAGGGTGTTGAAAGTAAATTGGAGTTGTGGAGACACACTTTGGAATCTCGAGGTTTTCGTTTAAGCAGAAGCAAGACTGAATATTTGGAGTGTAAGTTTAGCAGAGTTGGAAGTAGGGAGGCAGGGGCGGTCACATTTGATGGAAATATTATCCAAGCTTCTGAGTTTTTTCGCTATCTTGGATCCATTATCCAAAAGGATGGAGAATTAGATGGAGATGTGGCTCATAGGATTAAAGCAGGTTGGTTGAAGTGGAAGAGTGCTACAGGGTTTCTATGTGATCGCGGCATGCCCAATAGATTAAAGGGAAAATTCTACCGCACGACAATTAGGCCGGCATTGCTTTACGGCATCGAATGTTGGGTCGTGAAACAGTGTCACGTGCATACGATGAATGTGGCGGAGATGCGTATGCTTCGATGGATGTGCGGTCATACAAGAAAGGATCGATTGGGGAATGAGGTGATCAGAGGTAAAGTAGGAGTTGCGCCCATTGAAGATAAAATGAGGGAAAATCGTCTACGGTGGTTTGGACATGTGAGAAGGAGATCGAGTGATGCACCGGTTAGGAGGCCGGAACAGTGGAGAAATGATAAAATAACGAGGGGTAGGGGAAGACCCAAACAAACTTGGATTAGAGTAATTGAAAATGATATGAATTTACTTGGAGTGGATGAAAGTATGGCGTTGAAGAGGCCGGAGTGGAGGGCAAAAATCCAAGTGGGGGGTTAATTTTTTTTTATTTTTTTTTTTTATATATATATATATATTTTTTTTTTGTTTTATTTTATTATTTTTTATTTATTTATTTATTTTTTTTTTCACGATAACATATAAGGATTCATGTTAGCCGATCCCAAATTATTTTGGGACTAAGGCTTTGTTGTTGTTGTTGTTGTTGTTGCACTATTCTATGTGTATAGTGACAAAAAGACGGCAAGTAAACTTGGCGAAAACAAGTACCGGAAACAAGAGGAAGTACAGCGGGAAAGTAAAGAGGGGAACTACAACCGCCAAGAAGTTCAAAGGTAGTTGTTTTAATTGTGGCAAATCCGGGCATATGGCTAGGGAATGTCGACATCCTAGAATCAACAACCAACATGAAAACCCTCTTCAAGCCAATGTGACTGAAGATCGATATGTTCCATTGGACTTTGATCAACTTAGCCTAGGGGCATAAGATTGAATTGACCAAATGTGATCATTGTATTACATTAGAAAAGGGTACCTTGATATGAATGTAATACGCCTAAGAGCGAAGAATAAAATATCAGTTTTTATTTCCTACTTGGATTGTGTTATGACTTGTTCATTTAGGTCTTGTAAATTTAAATTCATTCCGTCGACTAGTGAATTTAAAATTACTACCTAAGATGAAGTTTGATTCGCAAACCAAATGTGGTTTCTTCTGTGGAAATCAGTTCTTCATTACTTCTATTGATATTTGCACTCGATAATGCAAAGTACATCTTTTGAAATAGTAAAGATGAAACCTTAAGAGGTTAAGTAATAAAGAATGAGTTAGTGATTCATCCTAATTGTGGAGAGTATGTAGTATTGTTTGAAAAATAATTATTGGAACGCTGACACTTATTTATCAAACGAATGCTATTTACACACCCAAAGGAAGAATAAAACTTGTAAGGAGAGGTTGAACTCCTTAGTGATAAGTTCCATCTTAATTGACAAAATGTGGGGATACTTAGTATAGGTAGAAATATCTAAACCTCAAGAGGTTAAGATAAGACCCAAAACCATGGATTACGTTTCCATTAGAGATGCAAACAATTGGTAATGCATATAGATTTGTGAAGAACAAATCTAAAATTCCCGATATGACAAAGGGAACGATTATTGAAGTGAAGTTGGTGTATTCTTCGAAACCAAGTTTCCTTACAAGGAAAAGGGTTAAAGAAACCTCACTTGAACATAATTATGACTATGTCATCAGTTCATCTCAAGGAATTGAAATACCTTGACAAAGTAAAAATGATGTCTCATCATATATTTGGAAATTATTAGAACTTCCTCCATAATGCTAACCATTGGATTACAAATGGGTCCTTAGAAAAGAAATATTTAAATGATGAATTTGATGAAAACTCCTAACGAATTTTCGTAAGCTGTCTTATAAATACCTAAAATGTGGGGGTATTCAGCTAAAAGTAAGTAATACTTAAGCAAGACACATTATATTCTTTAAGAATATACTTCCTTGAAATGATAGGAAATGTATAAATTTTAATAAGAAAAATTATATGAAAAGTACTTTTCTTGATAAAAAGATCTTGAAAGGTAGTCTCTACAGACAATAGAATCAAGGAATGCAGTATTCTTTGAAAAATATATTTCCTGCTAAGGACAGGAAATAAGGTAATTCTCAAAAGAGAACATATGAATTTACAAACGGTCCATCTCAAGTAGAAGATGAAGGACCTAGACGTAGTAAAAGGGCAAGAGTGGAAAAGTCTTTTGGTCCTGATTTTCTATCATTTATGTTGGAAAATGAACCAGCAACTGTTATGGAAAGCGTTATCTGGTCCGGATAGTTCGTTCTGGAAAGAAGCTATTAACAGTAAGATAAAATCCATAATGCTTAATAATACTTGGGAATTGGTAGATCTCCCTCGAAGTTGCAAACCATTAGGTTGCAAATGAATTCTTAAAAGAAAGTATAAAGCCTATGGATCTGTTGATAAGTATAAAGCCAGGCTAGTTGTCAAAAGGACATTATGATTCATGCAAGATTATCCCATTGACACAACAGAGCGTTTTATGTCGCACAACCGTGTTGGATCTACTTGTGTATTCATATGGACTAAAACAAGCAACTAAACAGTGGCATGAGAAGTTCGATAGAACTATGTTATCAAATGGATTCAAGATTAATGAATGTGACAAATGTGTCTACATACATTAAAGGAACATCTGAATCATTTGTTAATAATCTGTCCTTACGTGGAAAACAATGGTAGTCATGAATTGATCATGAATACCAAAGACATGTTAAAGAAGAACTTTGACATGAAAGATATGAGATTAGCCGATGTCATATTAGAAATAAAGATTTCTAGAACATCAGATGGAATAGTCCCATCACAATCTCATTATCTTGAAAAAGTACTTCGAAAGTTCAAGTAGAATCTTGAGAAGTAATCTCTGTAAGGTAGATTCCTGAAAGGTAGACTCTAAGGAGGTCAAACCACTTAGAGATACTGAATACTTGGGAAGTCGGATCGGTACAGAGATAATAACCACTCGAAGAAACTGACCGATAGAAGAATTTGATCACTTGAAAAGATTGACCATTCTAGAGAGACTAAAAGTCTAAATTGTAATAAATCACTAAGGATAGTCAAAGTACTTGGAGTACTTAAAGATATTCTTGTGATTACAGATTACAATAAATAAGATATTCAATAGTATGAAATTGATATACTGATTGGATAACAGACACAAATAAACTCCAAGGTGAAAAATGTGTTCACAATAAATGGAGCAGCGGTGTCAAACTTCCAAAACAACTTGAACAACTCGATTCAATAAGGAATCTGAGCCAAAGATAAAAGTTAAATGGTCTTGAAAGATATTCCTTTGTGGAATAAGTTTGTGTCTACATGACCTAAGGCATTGTGACGACAATGAAGAAATAGGAAAAGGTGTAGAACATCATGGTAAGTCAAGACACAATGGTCATTGACATATTACCATAAGACAATTGATCTCAAATGAGACTGTCACAACTGGCCATGTGAAGTCAAAAACGGGATCCGTATACCAAAGGGTATGAATAGGAGATCAAATTGTCTGTTAAGGGGAATGGGTTTAAAACCCACAACAAAAGGACTTATAGCGGACACTCAACCTTGAGAATTGGAGATCCCATGCCCTTGGTTCAATGGGACAACCAAGTTATAAGTTCTAGTAGAGTTACTTGGAAACAACAACTCGGTTTATTAACCTGGAGATGTTGAATACTCATTCCCAGAACATCCAAGTACTAGCACATGCAGCAGTGGTTAGGATAAGTTGAGAAAACTTTTAATGATTTCTATACCTACGGGTGGAGTAGTGCATGATATAACTTATAGTGAGAATCACCTATATAAGAGAGAGGTAATTTGGCCGCCTCTAAATGAACGCTTATGAATGAGATACGGTCCAAGGCCGAAATGGACAAAACGTGAGAAAAATAACTATTAGAGCTATTATTATGTGAGTATTGTTGTCTTGGTATACATCATACAGTCACTGGTTCAAAGCGACTCGCTACCAAATGGCTAGTATATCCGATAATATTTCACTAGGGAAGATTCAAGGCCACAAGCTATCTATCCCGATGTAATAATAGTTCGCCGGAACTTTTGGACGAAATTTGCATTCATGCATTAATTGTCATTCATGTGGGGGATTGTTGGAAATGGGTAACGGAAAGTTAAGTTTAACTTAATGTTGATCGAGGTTTCTAACGAATGTTCGTTATTTGTTAACGAAGCTTGTTACAAATGGTAATCTACATTTGTTGTAGATTATATAGCTCATTTATTGTCTCAAAACCATTTCCGGGTGAATGAGAAATTAATGACAAAAGATTTGTAACTTAACAAGAGTTGTTTAAAGGATTTTGATGTTGTTTGATGTGCACGGCCGAGCAAGGTGCTTGACTCGGCCGAGCAGAGCATAGGAATTTGACCAAGTCTCTGGACAATCTTGCACGGCCGAGCAGAGTCCTTGACTCGGCCGAGCAGATTGATTGACACGGCCGTGCGAGTTACTTGACTCGGCCGTGCAGCTTGGTGCTCGGCCGAGCGAGTCCCTTGACTCGGCCGAGCAGATCCTGAACAGTCACCAATTCAAACAGAAAAGTTGTGTCTTTTCATGGGAAAAGGCACAAACCCCTTAACTCTCTTTATATACTTCCCCTACCGAATTTCAATTGTTACACACAGTAAATTGAGTCTTTCCTACCCTCTTTGAGATAGATTAACATTGCCTAATCATCTTCATATTGTTGCATATAATTCCTTCAAGTCCAAAGTTCCAAATAGCCAATTGTTCGCTAGAGTTATTTATTTGGAGTGCTCCTATAGATAACTAGAAGTCGTTTTATCTTACGAGGAGTTTGCCATTCAACCGTAAGCACCTGTGCGGGGCAAATACTTCTTACGAAAATTGTGTTAAACACAAGACTCGACTATTTGTGATTTGTTTTTCAATTTCCGTTATAATTTCTGTTATCTTTCTTATCCTTCTTTGTTATTTCCTTAAGAAGCCTAACCAAAAGTCCAACAATTCACACAACTGTTCACGAATAGTTGTGTTTTATAGTATAGATATTGTAATTTTTTTAAAAAAATATTAAAGGCCCAAAATTTATATTTAACACATGGCCTTCATATTTATTTAGACGGTGTCGTGGTTTGAAGGGAAAGGAGAATAGCGAAGGAAGGGATTTGTGTGCTAAATTGACGGGAAATTGAAAGTGTCGGCGCCCAAGAAAAATAATTTGAGTTCTTATGAAATTTTGATATAGACCATTATTATTAGTGGATGAGTTTTTAAATCTCGAGTTTGAAACTTTATAAAAAATAATTTAGAAGGAAGGGATCTTATAGAATTATTCCATTTTTGAGTGGGACATAGGGATTAATGTTTCATGGATGGGACTGATGATGGCCAAAAGGATAGTCCGGCCCGATCCGTCGCCCACGGGTCATTCGGACAAATGAATTTTATCCGACCCGTCTGTGAGGAGAAACGGACTTAAGTCCGGCCCGACCCATCCGTTTTCTTAGATCTAGGCCCGCGCCGTATATTCCGGATCCAAGGATTCACGGGCCAAACGAATTTTACCTTTTTTTTTTTTTTTTTTTTTTTTTAAATCTGAGTGGCTTATATATGTTTTGGACGAAAATGCCCCTCCAACGAATTTATTAACGGATATATATGGGGACATTAAGAACATTTTAGAAAAAAAAAAATAAAAAAACACAGGCCAAACGAATTTTGGGTCAAACGGGCTTGGAAGCCCGCGGGCTAAGCTCGGCCCGTCTACAATATTCAATGTAAGGCCTGTACCGTTTAAACCACGGGTCGCCGGGTCGGACCACGGGCCATACGGGCTACGATCCACGGGCCAAAAAAAGTCCACGGGCTAAGGCCCATTTTGGCCATCATCAGATGGGACGGGGAGTACGTATATTGATATACGTAACATTTATTTCTCTTAAAAAATAATTTAAGCGTGTGTTGGTAAGGTAAATTGTAATCACTTAATTAATTAAGATTGTGTTAAAAAAAGCTATTAATTTTAAGTTGAAAATGAGTAGCTTAAGCAATTAAGAGGGAGAAAGAAAGAGTTAAAAATGAAATGAGTTCAAATCCATTCATCAACTATTTTATTTATATATTAAAGGATACTTTCTTTTGTTGAAATATTTTAACTTTTCATATAAATTATATTTGATCTAGTATTAAAATGTAATTTTATTTATATTAAAATATTGATATTATGATATTTTAATAGAGTATCATAATTAATTTTTTTTTCCATTTTTTGTCAAATTTTAGACAAATTTATCAAAATAATTAATTAGATAAATTTTATTATGGGTAAAAGAAAGTACTAATAAAAAATATTTAAATATTATAAAATATCATATATAATATATATAGCAAAACTATTTAGAGGCTCCAGAAAAGGCCACGTCAAAGGCCACATCAGCAACAATTTCCAACTCATTTTTATTCCAAGTAAGACTTGATTAAGGGCATTGTTGTAATATTATTAGTTAAAGTTAATTTGCAATTTTAAAAAAAATTCCCTCTTAATTAGAAGTTAATTGATTTAATCAGTTTTAAAATTTTGAAAACTAATGGTTACCTAAATTTAAGCATAATTTTGAATAATTCAAACTCTTTAGGTGATAATTGTGGAGATATAATTATTAGTAATTTTTGAAAATTAAAATAATTAGTAATTTTTGAAATTAAAAATAGATACCAGACTAAATTTCAATTTAACCATAAATTTCAATTTAAAATAATTAGTAATTTTCAAAATTTAAAAGACATGCCAGAATAAATTTCAATTTAACCATAAATTTCGTATACAGTTTCTAGAAATCAATAGAAATTCAAAATTTAAAATAATTATTAATTTTCGAAAATTTAAAATAATTAGTAATTTTCAAAATTTAAAAGAGATGCCAGAATAAATTACAATTTAACCATAAATTTCGTATACAGTTTCTAGAAATCAATAGAAAATCGAATTATTTGAAAAATAAAAAGTATTATTCATTTAACTTCTATCTAAAATTCAAACTTGGATGGATAAGTGATGATTTTAAATTCATCTATCTTAAAAAGTGATAAGAGATAATTTGACAATGTATTATCGATTAAGGATACAATTCATATCCTACTAAATATACATAAATATTTGAAATTATCCACTGTTGAAAATCAGTTCCTGTTTTACCTGCGCCAATATCATTGTGTCATCAGCGCATATTTTCTTTCCTCGCCATCTGATTCAATCTTATGTGCAGCCGACCCATCCAATGTAATTTTCATATGTTTGTTGTGCTTCTAGGTTCATATGTGTGTTGTCCCTCTTTTATTTGTGTCATTCAAGAATGTATAAAACCAAGAAGGAGAGAATGAAAGTATAGAGTAGATTAGCAACATGCCACTTAAATCATTTGCATGCTTTAAACAACCCTCAGCCATCTCTAACTAAATTTCTGAATAATATAATTCAAGAAGCGAGTTTTATCAGAACCCATGTTTTGTTAATATAAATCCACAGATAAAAAGAGACGTATGCACGACTATAAATATTAGTTACCTCCCCAGCAGAAACTAGCAAATCCAACCTTGGACATTCCTCTGCTTTTCAAGTCAGCTAATAGTGTTTTCGCGTCATCAAAATCGTTTTCCTACAAAGATAACAAATTTAAATTCATGTTGACTGAAAATAATAATTTGCATCAGGTTTTGACTATGTAGAGAGTAAAGAGGTAGGTAATTACGGGAGTATGGTCTTTGAGCCAAGCATCTTTAGGCCTTTGTGTATTGTTGGGGTCAAATGGTTCTCCACGGAAGAAGTCAGGGGCCAAGGTGTAGCATCCTGCTGCTGCAACTTTATCGACAATCAGCCTTCGTGATCGAAAGTCAATTATGTTAGCGTAGCATCATAATCTTTTTCAGCAAAAATAAAACAGTTGACCATGTAATTGACCAAGAGAGGATCCTAGGGATGAAGTTGTTAGTTTGTCTTACCTCAGTTTTGGAACTTCAAATCATGCCCAACAGATAAAACCCTTATAATAGTTAGAACTTGACATTAAGTCTATTTTTTTGTAAAGAAAGATGATGTTAAATATGAATAATACTACCAAATACTGATTGCAGAATTTTTACCAACTTTGTCCCAAAATGAATTGGCCATTTTTATTTTATTTTTTTTGATGCAAAAAGCGTATTTATTCGGAGATAAGATTCAGTAGGCACTCTGCATTAGTCTTAGTCGGAGAACCATTTCACCCCAACAAACAATGAAGAAAATGCCTAAATCTTTGATCCCTAATTTGTATCCTTCCACTGATTCTCAAATAGTGACCTTAATCTTAGACAAACAACATCAAAATATATTCTAAACACGATAGTAGGGATTTAAGAGCTCCAAGAAATATCCACATTGGGCAGGACCCTAATAAGCAGGAAAATCTTGGAGTACCCAATAAAGCACATACATGAAGGGAATTTCTAGCAGAAACTGCACTTTGGCGCTGTTGATACTGGATAAGAGCCTGAAAACCTGCAGAGTTTTGCACATGCAGAGTATATAAAGCAGCCCAGAAGAATATAAAGGTTTATGCAAAATTTTCTGAAGGTGTTTATACATATTTTACAAATTAAATTTTGAAACCATTCTCAAAGAAAAATTAGGAACAGGGAACATACTGTGTTACACTTACACCTATATTTCCTGTTAAAAAATAAAAGCAGCAAACATACTGGTCGAGAGAACATGTTCATATCAAGGAATGTGAGTGTTCAAAAGCAATGCTAAACCTTTCCTTTTAATACATAATAATAACAGTTCATAGTATGAAATAGAGAAAAGAGAGAGAGAGAGAGAGGGTGAGAGAATAAAATGTGTAATTTATCAAATTTCACATACATTAGATTGCTAATTAATTTCCTGCCCATTGAATAAAGCTGTCAAAAACATAACCCAAAACTGCCACGAACCATCAAAATGATGCCAAAAACCAGCAAAAAAATTGATTTCTTGCTGAAGAACAGCAAAGCAACCACCGCACCACGACAACAAACATCTACCTACCGAGAATAAAAGGTGTAATTTATCAAATTTCACATACATTAGATTGCTAATTAATTTCCTTTTTTCCCCAACCAAAGATATTCTTATGTTAAAAACAAATAAACTCAAACATTACCCATTAGCACAAAGATTTGAGGGAAATATGCCCCCATCACTTCGGAAGACACGCATAATCTAAACAATCAAACACAATCAAAATCACATGTGACACTACATCAATCATTTCCCAACAAAACAAATTTACCAAAACTGTAATCAACTCGATATTTTAACAATGAGAATCATCTAAATTTAAACGATGCCGGCACAATCAAATTAAACATTAAGCAAATAACGAAAAAATACAACAATAATAAGAACTTACAGTGATGATATTGGGATGCTGGAGGCGGAAAAGTAACACAACCTCAGAAGTAAACTGCTTCTCCAACAAAGCAGCCAAATCTCCATCTTCCTGAGGCTGACTAATAAGCTTAACTGCAACATCATTCGGTTTGTAAACCCCTCTGTATATCCTACTATGCTTCCCCGAAGCAAATTTATTGCCGATAAACAACTGCAAAATTGAATGAGATTAATAATTCAGGAAGCCTATGACAAATTTAGATGATTTAAAAAAAAACAGATATTCACTTGGGGGCGGGGAGTAATATTTTTCGTGACGCTATATACATATACAAAGAAAAAACGTCGAGAAGAACTTAGGATGATCAAAATTCTGTCACTTGAGATTTGCTGTGTTACATATCCTTTTTATCTTAAATGAAGTATGAAATATGATCCCTGAAGCGTTTTCAAAACGTATATGACACCAGGGTATCCAGAGAACTTCTTGGTAAGTTAAAGTTTTGAAATGGGAGGAAAGGTCAGGAAATGCATTGGGACTTGACCGAGATGCATTCGGTCATAATATTTCAGAGAAGTCAGGCTCATGTTAAATACCCAGTGGATGTCCTCCTAAAAGTACTGGTTCCTAGACATATATATTTTCTTCTTAAATACTAACCAACACATTTCAGCATAACTTAATCACATAGGTTAGATAAACAAAAATGCATCAAAAATAAACAAAAATGCATCAAAAATTGACGAATAATCTATGAGAAATGGCAGCTGGCAGAATATTTGTAAATATGAAGATTACAAAAACATTTAGTGTTTATCTTCTTATAACAGTGAGCAGCATCAGCATAAGCGTTAGTAGCTTCATTTTTGTTGTCCAACCATAAACATGAAGCAAAATGTCTGAAATAGGCTTCAAGTAAATGATGATTTATAGCTAAATATGTGTCACATATATAATCACATAAGAAACATAAGGTGCTATGAACATCAGTGGATAAAGGTATGATTTTTTTACTGATTTCAAGGATTTAAAAACCTTATAACCCGATAAAATTGCACACATATGGAGGAAAGTGATTACTTTTTTTTTTAAAGACAAATCAAGAAGATATAAAATTTATCATTTCATTCGTACTATTTCATTCGTACTATTAATTGATTTTTTTTATTTACAGGTTCAAAATCAGAATATTGATCACCGATATGAATGATATCAGTAGTGAACCAGAGACTCACTTTATGTTGTTTGATGGTTGTACATCTTCCTTGCTTGGGATGTCCGCTGCAGTAGCTCTTGCTGATGTTTCAGAGGTACTTAATTCATTTTGTCATTTTTATAGAAGCTGCTAATAATATTTCATATAATAAAAATATTGTTCCTTGTAGGAGGACCAACTGCCAAAAAATTTTCGAAATTTGTTTGTAAGGCAATGTTTGTTCAGAGTTGAGGTAGACCAAAGAACTAAAGATACCCCCGACGAGAAACGAAGTTTTACAGTGAAGCGAGTAACAGAGGATACCAACATCATGACGCATTTCTTATCACTCATAAACTCCGATGTAAGTATAAACCACATCACATTATCTATCTATATTATGTTATATATTTGACTTTTAATTGTTATAAGTTGCAGGATGTGGATTCCAAACCGAATCATGGAGATGAAAATATGTCCAGCTTGAACGGTAATAACGAGATAAATTCCTAAGGATCTTTTATTTATCTTCTACTGCACTTTTTTTTATTTGAGTTTAGTTACAATAAAAATTAATCATTCTTGAGTTGACTGATAATATATGTGCAATTGAATCGACATCTAAGTTTTACATAATCTTCATTATTATTTAGATTGTACATGCTGTTTAACTATTTTATTTAACTTTATTTTTATGTAGGATACGCCCTTGAAATCTATGGGGACAATTCTTCAACATACATAACTCCAAGGAAGCGTTTGTTGAACAACATATCCAATGATAAGGAGGTTCAACTATCCGTTACTAAGGTAATTAAGCACATCAAGCAGGAAAAATTAGATAAGTAGGCAAAGAAGAAGGAGATATTAGCATTTTATTTCAAACATTTGATTATATGTTTTACAATTGAGCAAGATGTATTGGTTTAATAACCCTTATAATATTTGCTATTTCTTACCCGGTTGACATTATTGTGGGTAGCTTTAGTAGAATTGTTGGACAAAATTTTATTTGGTAGACTTTGATTTCATTGAATTTTTTTTTATTTCTGCTTATTCTGAAATAAAAATGTGAACTTTATTAGTTTTCAAATATGTACAATTTTGATGTTCTTATTTAGTACTTTGTGATTTATACTTTGATGATCAGACTCGGCATATTTCCATAGTCTAACCGTGTAGACTAAGGACGCGACACTGGTGTCGACACGGGATATGCGTCGGACTCGCCAGGTTGAAAACGGACTCGGCAGTTTTCATATTTGTTTGATGAAATCAATTTTTTCATCATTCCCCCTTACAAATCTAATGTATTGTGCCGATCAAATAAAGGAGGAGGAAGAAAAGAACCTGAATTTAGAAAGCTCTGTTTGTTTCGACCTAAGTAGAACGACATCTCGCCTTGGTGTTGTAGATCTGAAATGGTCGCAAATTGGCTCGATTGTTGAGTTTGCCGTTGGTGATAAGTTAATGTATTTGGAGTTGTCGGTCGGTTAAGGTCGCTGGTATTCAATTGGTGAAGTCGTTGCTCGAAAGAGCCAAGATAGAGAGAAAGTGAAGAGGCCCCATGGCACACAGATGAGAGAGAAACCGAAGAGGGCAGGAGGAGAGAGAAAGACAAATGTTGTGGGTTACCTTGTGTTGGGACGTGGAAGTGGGATACAACTATTAAGATAAGAGCATGTTTATTGTTTCACCACACACTAAGCAAACGAACTGATATGTGAATAAAATTTCGTTCACACTAGCTTAGTTTCTGTAGTGGTGAATTAATTTTTCGTTCATCTATGTTATTTTTAATTGTAATTTGATTTTATAAAATTAATAATACACATTATTAAAATATTACTTTTTATTAACCTGTTATTATAAAATAAAATCAGAGATTTGAAATTTGAAATTTGAAATCTAAATATATTGAAAATACAAATTGGCTCTTTTTGTTACCTTAGTAATGTCGGACATAAAAATATACACTATCTCAAGTATCAATCATCAAATTTTTCTCCCAGCTTGCAAAAAGATGAATCCATTTAAATATATATATTACTCATATGTATCGAAAAACATAAGTCCAGGCGTTTAACTATATTGTTACATTAGTTGCGATCCGTGCAGAGTCAATGAGTCAGTCATTCAAACTTCACAACAAATGATTTATATTTAACATAGAGCTCCACAACAAGCTTTAATTCTTTCCCTTAATCAAGAATTATAACTATGCTAATTACATCATGTTCATTCTTCCTAAGGAAGTACTAATGACATGGTTTATAATGTTTTTGATAAGATAAGATTATCAGGAGGTTTAAGAGTATCTAAACTCATCCATTTCACATCCAGTTCCTCATGGGGTTCCTTAGCAATTGAACATGGCCGTTTAGGTATTAATGCAAACTCTTGAGTGCATTTAACTAAAGTTTACATTGACCGAACAAAAAAAAAAAGCTCCTGATTTGACACTCTTCTGTATCCGACTCACAGATAAATCAATCCAATTAATAAAAAATAGTCGAAGAATTCTTCCAGATCCTATTGCAAAAAATAGTCGAATCTATATATCCTGACTTATTGCAAAATAAGGATGTCGAAGGATTCTTCCAGACTAGAGATGTGCTTGCTCCAACAAATGAGATTGTTGATAACATAAATGATTATGTCATGTCACTCTTTTCAGGAGACGAAGTTGAATATATGAGTTCTGATGCCATTTGTAAGGATGAGGATGATGAAAATGGTGCTGAAGATATATTCTCACCTGAATTTCTAAACACTATCAAGTGTTCTGGATTGACAAATCACATTATTAAGCTGAAGGTTGGGTACATAGTAATGCTTTTGAGAAATCTTGATCAAGCCTTTGAGATTGTGTAACGGCACCAGAATGATTGTCACTCAATTAGGTAAATACAATAATTTTTTATTTTTTATATACATATAATTTAATACTTAATTTTGTTACATATATGTAGGTAAGCACGCAGTCGAAGCCAATATGCTTTCGGGAAAAAATGCTGGCATGAAGGTGCTTATTCCTAGAATGATAATGTCTCCGTCAGATGTGACAAAATTTTCGATAAGATTCTAGAGAAGGCAATTTTCACTTGCCGTTTCTTTTGCTATGACAATCAACAAGAGTCAGGGACAATCTCTTTCCAATGTAGGACTATATCTTTCACAACCTGTTTTCAGTCACAGACAACTTTATGTAGCATTTTCCAGACTAACCAGCAAGAGAGGACTTAAAGTTATTATTTGTGATTCAGATGCTCAAACATATGACAAGACGCTGAATGTAGTCTACAAGAAAGTTTTCGACAGACTGAGAATTTATGTCGCACAATTTGTGGTTAAACAAAAGTATTGCAATTTCTTATTATTTTCTTTGTTTTTATTTTGTTTTTCTTTAAATATATAGGAGATGGAAGAGATTATGTTGACACTTAGGCACACACTATTAAACTCACGCTATTGTAACCATATCTCTTCATCTTCCAAAGTTGTAACACTAAAATCTTAATAATGTTTTTTGGTTAGGCAGGGACCTAACCTCCTGTGATTTTGTGCCGGCGAGATAGTTGTCTCAAAGGCTTTCCACGTTACATCATGTGTCAACATCTTTTATCTGTATTAATCATACTCCTAATATCCGCTACATTGATTATCAATTTTGATTTATATTGTTACTTAAAAATCAATTAAAACACATAAATAATTATTTACTTAATCAAAAAAAAATTATTCATCGTCGGATACCGACGAATTACTAACTAGTAATCTAATTATAATAATAGTGACATATATGTTGAAGACTTTATTTTATTATACACTCATTAAAATTATTCAAATATATTTTTGATTGTTAAATTCAAACTTTAAATAAATTCAGATATAAACGATTTGCCATTACCAAACAAATTTGAAATCTTAAAATTCAGCTATACTCCTTCCGTCCCAGCGAAGTGTGGATTTTTGGTCAACTTTGACCAACTTTAACCAATAATTTAAATAAATAATAATGATCTTAATAAAAATCTAAAAATTTGTTATTGTATCACGCTTAATAATATTAACAATAACATTTTTTAAATTTTTATTAGAATTATTATTATTTTTTTAAATTATTGATCAAAGTTGATCAAAGTTGACAAAAAAAAAATACACACTCCGCTGGGTCGGATGGAGTATATTTTTCGGCTCTACATACATTAGAGCTTAATTTTCAGTTTTACACTTCGTTCGTTCGAGCTCCTTACTTAGCCCGCTGGCTAAATCTTTCAATTGACTTGACGGCAGTCGGTTCCTTCTCCACCCACTGTCGGAAAATATAGGATCACCGGCGATCGGTTGATTCTTTTCAGGTAAGTTCCCCTTACACTTCTACTTATGCCCTAGTTATTTTCTTATTGATACTATTAGCTTGAACAATTCACGCATGCTTTGGGGAACGAAATCCATGTTAATTTAGGGTGTGAATTTGTGCAAACTTACTTTCAATTTTGACCCCAGTTTTCAACTCTTTCGTGAATTTGATAGGCTGCCAAAATGCTTTGTAATAAAATTTTGATAATTGTCAGTAGCAACCCTATTTTTTGGACATTGAATAGTCTGGAATGGAATCCATTCTCAGTGTGCAGCCCTATTGTAATCCATTCTCAGTGTGCAGCCCTATTGTTTGACATTGAACAGTCTGGAATGAAATCCTTTTTGATTCGGGTGCATCAGCTAATTAGCAATTTGTTCATAATTGTACGAAAGCAATTAGATTTTGTTTTGTGATTCTTAGTACTGGCTTTGAATGTCTGAATGGTTGTTAATGCAGTCTGAACTGAGTAGTTGGGATTGGAGCTGCCGAGTTTGTTGGGGAATTGCAAAACCTTGTTTGAAAGATGGTTAGTTTCTCGCATCCTCTATTACTCTCTCTGTCCCGGAAAGTTAATCCCACTTTGACTTTCATGGTCAACTCAATCGAACTTTGATCATATTAGTCAAATATTAGTCAAATTAAGACAATCTTTCCGGGATCGAGGGAGTAGTATTTTCATTGCAATCATCCTCCTCTTTCTCTCTATTTAATGTCCGCACTAAGCGTTTGGTTATTCATTACTCCCTTTGTTTCATGTTAATAATAGTAGTTTGTTTTTGTTTTTCGTCAATTTGATTTAACTCTGTCAAAAAAGAATATCAAAATTTCTTTATGCATGTCTATAATAGTAACGATAGTCTTTTGATTTGTGCATCGATACCGGTTTCTAGATTTCATGAGGATAATTAAGTTCTCATAACTTAAGAAAATGATAATTGCGTTTTTGTGCAAATTATATAAGTGAATGTGGTTATGCTTCTCTTAGGTAAATGTGCATGCATATAAATCAATAGTTACTATCAAAGAGCTCCACTCTCACCTAAGTTTTGGTATTGCCGCTCTAATGTTCTCTCTCTCGCCAGCACTCACTTTGTGCGATCTTGGAAGTTACCGGAAGTAATTCTTTGCTGTAATGTACCTGTTTAAGTTGTGATGAGATTCCACACTGAATTACTTTTTTCTTGAATTTCTTCTTCGTTCCTTCTGCCTTTTTGCTCTTTAATTGCTACACATCAAAATATTGGTATTGTGTACTATCACATGTGTGATGGTTGCCTGTTCTTGAAGTAAAAACCCACTTAGTAATAAAAATATCCTAGCATGCGTACTAGTTACCGTATTACTAACGCGCGAAAGCGAGCGTCGATCCCACAGAGACTTGTGTTATCAACATTTAAGATCTCAGATCTTAGTAGTAAAATTTAAATGACAAACTGATTTTGGTTGTGATTTTAACTACCTACTTAATAATTGATATTAATTAACTACCAAAACAAGGAAATAAACAAAGCAATTTAAAGATTACCGAATTCAAGAGGAGAAAGGCCTACATAATGGATTCATATGTATCTCACCAATATGCCTATTAATAATACAATCAATCATTGTTGGGAGTTCATTCTATTAAGTGAAATTGGGCGTTCATACGTCCAAAATTTAGCGTTCTCAAAATATTATATCTTCTGCAAAGTCTATACAATATTCAAGAACCCATTAAAACCCTATGAATAGAAAACCTACAATTTGTTTTGCAATCACTTGACAAACCAAAATTATATTATTTAAAAGTCCGGCTTTGTATGGATTAAGCAATCACTTGACAATCACCGCACACAAATTTAGTTAAAAAGCCAATCACATCTACACATGTGATTGTAACTAGAAACCTTGATTAAACCACTTTTAAAGAACCCAACGTTTGATTGATTGTATAATTAGTTAATGCATAAAGGATTGACACATATTACCTGCACTCTGCAGACTTAGGAGATTAGCCGCTCATATTTACAACGAACATCGCCAATGCATAAAACTTGAATAAAACCTTGAATTAAGAACTTGAATCTAGAATTCTTCAATTACAAAACTTGATTTAAAGAGTCAAAACATAAGGTCCTAAAAACTGTTGGAGTTCTCCTATATATACTAGGGTAATACAAGGCCTGAAAATAAGAAAAAAGATATCACAATCATTGTCTATGAAGGAAACTAAAAGTTGCTGTTCGGGGAGGGTGTGCGGTCGCCCAAACTTGGGGTGTGCAGCCGCCCAAGTGTTCTGGAGGTTTGTGCGGCCGCCCTCTCTTGATGTGTGCGGCCGCCCAGGTTGTCTTGCTCTGTTTTTCTTCCTTTCTTCTTTCCAACTGATGTCCCGATCTATTCCATCCATTCTTGCACCCTTTAAGGCATAAATTCTCCTCCTTTGTCCTCTAATCTCTGTACTCATAAAATACTCAACAAACACATTAAAACACTAACATACCCAAGGAAGAAGCATCAAATAACTCCGAAAAGTATAAGAATTAGATGTGTAAAAACACATCCATCACCGTCTTTTCTTCAGTTCGTGACACCCAAGTGCCTTCATAGTCCAATTTTATATTTCTCAGTTATGATCCCACTGTTCGGTTTCCAGAATGTGTCATGTGTTTTTGACCTGCTAGCAGCATGCTTTTCTTTATAATCTCACGAAAAGGTAATTCTGGTGTTAAGTGCTGCATATCCAAGAAGTCTACAATTAAGTTTTGTTTTATTTTTTTGATAAGAACAATTAACATCTTATTAAAAGATTTTTTTCTGTGAAAGTTGAATCGAACTCTCTGATCCCAGAGCTCTTTTAGATTGATTTGTTGAAAGCAGACCAAAAGGATAAAGAAATATTAGGAACTGAGATCCACACAATCCTGAAAACATCTTTGTTCACCCAACTTCTACATGCTTCAACGGCCAAATTTTAAGATGTTGAGCAGTAGAAATAGCCATGAAATATCCCAAGCTTATTAGGAACTGAGATCCGCACAAGTTCTTTCAGTAAGCTTAATGTAACATAACCTTGTTTATTTCAGGCAACTCTTGCTGATTCTTTCCTGGCAGATCTTGATGAGCTATCAGATAATGAAGCTGAGATTTTGGTTAGTGCTATTTTACAGTATACAGTGTCATACTTGCATATATCTTACTCCCTCCGTCCTGAAATGATCTTCCTATTTTTTTGTTCTCAATACGAAGGTACTTTGAGCAATAATTTTAAGTTAATTTAGTTATCCTAATGAACATCTTAAAATTGTTATTGGTAATGTTTATAAGGGTGCATCAATAACAAATTTTAAATTTTTATTATGATAATTAAATTAACTTAAATTTATTGCTCGGAGTACCTTCGAATTAACAATAAAAAAGTGGGAAGATCATTTCGGGACGGAGGTAGTATTACAGTAATTCTCTCTTTTGACAAATATAATTGTGATTAAAGTGGAGTATAGGCTGCTTGCTACTTTTTTGTTTAGTCTCTGTATTGTGTGGCCTAGTCATGAGTTCTCTTTCTACAATTTGCAGGACGAGGATAATGGGGATGCTGATAATATGGAGGAAGATGTCGATGGAGATCTGGCTGATATTGAAGCCCTTAACTATGATGATCTGGACAGTGTTTCAAAGCTGCAGAACACACAGCGTTATGTGGATATTATGAAGGTTGGTCATTAATTTTCTTACAATTGTGTTTATGGTGAACCTCATATGTTGATGGGAATTACCCTGAAATACCAGATAGACGTTTGCATTCTTCCCACCTAGATCTTGGCCATTTTTTTGGTAGATGTTCCTTCTGTCCCAATTGAAGAGGTACGCTTTGACTTTTCCAGTCAATTTGACAATTGTTCAGAGTGATATTTAACATGTTCTTATTTAAGGGGAGTAAAATTGTAACCATTGTAAACTTCACTAAAAGTATGAATCACTTAATTCCAAATGGAGTGTCCCCTTTGAAATTCTTTTGTCCTTGATGAGCGTTTTAATGAAATCACTGAATTCACCATTGTCGTCAATCATGTTCAATAAGCTCCTTGCAAGGCTATAGTGTGAACACTGAGGACGGACGTTCATGCATATATATATATATATACACACACACTATAATGGCCTGAAGTCAACTTCCTTAATTTTCATAAAGCTTAATACACATTCATTCTGAGAAAACAAGTTATTACGTCTATTATCCAATTTCGATTTGAAAAAAATCTATTTGACTTGAAAAGCCTAAGTGTATTTCAATTGGCTGACATGTTATCACCAACTGATCAAATAAAGATGCAAATCATACTCCTTCCATTTGATTGTTTGAGGTATTTCAACTTTTCAAAATTTGCTAGTTATGACGGTGAAACTACATATGTGTCAACTGATACTCCTTTCCCGGTAAGGATGTAATAATTCTTATCATCTAGTCTATTATGCCATGGCAAATGACAGGATTCACCTTTTGAATTTTGTCTTAACTGATATTATCTTTGATCGCGCTGATACCTAGACTAGAACAAGCTTCTTCCTTACGTTCCTCTTTATTATTATTTTCAAGATTCATGAATATGTACAAGCTTATCAACTGCGTATCTGCCTGTTAGTATTGATGGGTGAACGGCATGGTTTATGTTGCAGAAAGTTGAGGATGCACTTGAAAAGGGAGCTGATATGTCAAATCAAGGGATGGTTTTGGAAGATGATCCGGAATACCAGCTTATAGTGGATTGTAACTCGTTGTCAGTCGACATCGAAAATGAGATTATTATAATCCACAACTTCATTCGCGACAAGTATCGCCTGAAATTTCCAGAGCTTGAGTCACTTGTTCATCACCCAATTGATTATGCTCGCGTTGTTAAAAGAATTGGGAACGAAGTGGATTTGACCGTCGTTGATCTTGAGGGTCTATTACCGTCAGCTATCATTATGGTGGTTTCAGTTACTGCATCAACAACCAGTGGGAAGCCACTTCCGGACGAAGTTCTACAGAAGACAATAGATGCATGTGATAGAGCCCTTGATCTAGATTCAGCAAAGAAAAAAGTTCTCGACTTTGTGGAGAGTAGAATGGGTTACATTGCACCCAATCTTTCTGCCATTGTCGGGAGTGCTGTTGCTGCAAAACTGATGGGAACTGCTGGTGGTCTCTCATCATTAGCAAAGATGCCTGCTTGTAATGTTCAACTACTTGGTGCAAAGAGGAAGAATCTAGCTGGTTTTTCAACTGCAACTTCGCAGTTCCGTGTAGGGTACATTGAGCAAACAGAAGTATTCCAGAGTACACCTCCTGCTCTTAAGATGCGTGCCTGTCGCCTTTTGGCTGGAAAATCCACCCTAGCGGCACGTGTAGACTCTACAAGAGGAGACCCAACAGGGAGCCAAGGAAGATCTTACCGTGAAGAGATCCGTAGGAAGATTGAGAAGTGGCAAGAGCCACCCCCTGCAAAGCAACCCAAACCCCTTCCTGTTCCAGATTCCGAGCCTAAGAAAAAGAGAGGCGGACGTCGTCTAAGGAAAATGAAAGAGAGGTATGTGGTCTCTCATTTATGCTATGCATAACACGAATGTTCAGTATTGTTTCCACGATGCTCTTTTTCCTGTTTGATCTGATTATGATTTTCAACTTCCATTCAGATATGCTATTACAGACATGCGGAAGCTGGCTAACAGAATGGAGTTCGGAGTGCCCGAAGAAAGCTCTTTAGGTAATTATCTTTTGGGATCATTCAAAGATATCGTAACTGTAACATTAAAGCTCTACTGTATTAAAGATTGACTTGGCTCAACAACAGTTGTTGTACTATAAAGTTAGGTATATAATCAACCCCAGCTTGCCTCGATTCAAAACAGGTCGATATCCCCAACATACATGAAATTAATGGTTATTTAGTGTGATTCTAGTATATTTTTGTTAATTTTCGAGTAGCATAAACTTTGCTTGTGAAGTAATCAAGACGAGCTCGGACAAAGTTTTATTGGTGAAGTAAAGCTCAATGTCACTTAAACTAAATAGAACCTCGTTGTAACGCTGAAAATCGGCTCAGCTTGAATAAGGCCGGCAATTCCAAAATTCATGTATATGTCAACAATTTATCGTATATTTTTGACTTAAGCTCAAGTAAAGCTTGAGCATGGCTCATGAAGTAATCAAGTTTAACTTGCACATAGGTTCCCTGGATTAAGGAATAGCGGGTTCTTGATTGAATATGAAAATCCGAACTCTGACATTCGTAGATCAGCTTGTTTAGTCACTTGGCTTTTTTTGCTTTTCACTGCCTGTACAAGTTTCAAATGTTGTCTAGCTTATCTGTGCATTAAAACTTTTGATATTGAACGCCCCATCGTCCTCTGTTTGAGCTTGATTTCATCTTTTATGACTTATATTTTCTCTGATAATAGGCGATGGACTTGGGGAAGGATACGGAATGCTTGGTCAGGCTGGAAACGGAAAGCTGCGTGTATCAGTTGGTCAGAGCAAGCTTGCTGCTAAAGTTGCAAAGAAGTATGTTTAAATTTGTTTGCTACAGTCACTGCCCTCCTTGTCACCTGGGTATCTTATGTACTCCCTACGTCCCTAAATGAATGTCCAAATTTCATTTTAAGGGGCACTCTGAAAATGTGTGTTTTTTATACATTTTAATGGCAAAGATGCATAGATATTCTTGTTATCCACTTTCTAAACATTAAGTTTTACGATAATAAAATGAATAGAGAAAAAAATATTTGGTAAAAAAACGTTCAAGGACAGTTTTTCACAAACATGACTTTCATTTTGGGACCAAAATTTCTTGAATTTGGATATTCATTTAGGGATAGAGGGAGTAACTTTTAATCCTTTTTTCAGGTTCAAGGAAAAGAGCTATGGTAGCGGTGGTGCTACCTCAGGATTGACCTCAAGTCTGGCCTTCACGCCTGTGCAGGTTTGTTTCTCCCTTACTTCACCACGAGTGTTCTTAAATCCCGAAGACGCGAAATGGAAACTTGAACACCCCCCTTCCCAAATAATGCAGAAGAATAAAAAGAATTCAAAAGTCACCCACCAACAAAAAGAAAAAAAAGCTCCAAAACCATAAAATTATCACGTTGGATTCCCAGGCACTTCTTAATTTCACAGCCTACACTTAAAGTTGAAGCAGGTCAGCAATTTGAGTGTTGAGAGATTTTTATCCCATCTCAAAGTGTGGTTACATATCAGAAAATTTTGGTTCAAGCTATTTTTCGTTATTCTGTACTTAGCTATAGGGAAGAATACTTTTTCATACTGAAAAGGAACTTCGTTGACTGATCCTAGCAAAGAAGGGAGAGTGCAACATGAGGCAGTGTGCGGGATCTTGGATTCTTTTGTCATAAAAAAATAAAACGAGGGCACAGATTGAGCTTGGGAAAAAAATTATTGTTTAGAGGACAGGGGATTGGACATTTTAAGACTTGAGTAACCATCTTAACCCAATTATAGTGGCAGAATTGCGCACATTTCACTAGTTATTATGTAGCGCATTAAGAAAATCATTAGTATGCGTTGCTCAATGTATTTTATTATATACTTTTTTAGCACATTATTCCCTGACACCCTTCATTTCTGATTCCCGTCCTATTTTCCTTCTTGCAGGGAATAGAACTTTCAAATCCGCAGGCACTTGCCAATCAACTAGGTAGTGGGACTCAAAGTACCTACTTTTCAGAAACCGGAACATTTTCAAAGATCAAGAGAACCTGATCGATGAACCCCATTAGACTTTGTAATGCTTCATCCTGCTTCTGATCCTATACGAGTGGTTACTGTAAATTGTAAATTGTCAGAGGGATATAGTTAAAAAGAAGCACTAAAAGGTTCATGGTTTTGTAGTAAGTTGCTATGTTGTTTAGCTTGGTCTTAATTAGTTGGTCAGATAATTAATCATGGTTATGGTGTCAACATTCTTAACTTCAAAAGTTTTATTTGTTCTTTACATGCATTCTGAATTGTACTCTCCCTTTCATAATGTACTGTATGTCGCATTAGACTTGCCTGAAGGTGCATTACTTATTTGTGCATTATTACTAGATTATTTCCATATTTTGAAATGCTATATTTACTTTTTGGGACGGACTAAAAAGAAAATTACGAAATATATTATGGGACAAAGTTTTTTCGTGAGGATTTATTCAATTATCATACTCCCTCCTGCCCATAATATAGTAAGTGTCATATTCTTTATGTATGTTAGTGTCATATTTCTAATAAATAAGGAAGTAGTTTTAGTGTAATTTATCATGTTTAAGCACGTGGGAAGAATACCGTTGTTCTGAAGACGGCAGAGAAAACTCCATTGCACTTTGCGTAGCAAAATTGTTGTTCCATGAGGTACGTACAAAAGGCTCAATCTTTATACAAAATTATCTGTCATCTGTTTATATTGAGTGTTACCTTGCTACAGGCTAGGACTTTGGAGCTTGGAGGCAAATTGCCTTTCATGGTGTGCAAGGATGCTGACGTGGATAAAGCAGTCGAGCTGGCACATTTTTCTTTATTTTTCGACCAGGTATGTCTTATTCAATTTAAATTACAAAAGAATGATTACAAATACGTATGAATTGAGTCAGGAAAACGAATTACGTTGAATCATTTAGCATTGCACTCTGCTGGTAAGACTTTGTACCGCTTCGTATCTTTGCAGTACGAGTAAAACATGTGTTTTCCTCTTGACCAAGTCAACCCATCGGATTGTTGTTTCGAAAGCTTTGCAAATTGTTCTCCTTCAACAGGATCCAAGCTTGAAAGTGAACTTTTTGAACACGGTGGAGCTGAATCTTTATCTTCCATTACACAACCTTCCATTTCCATCTCTCTCATGGACCCCACAAAGGGTGCGTATTTATAGTCAACAGGGTACTTCCCTCCTCGTGTTGCCCATTCTGACCCGTCCCATATAGTTGCGTATAATGACATTGCCTTTGATGGATAAACCGAACCTATAGCTGTGTTGTGTATTACATCCCTGACTGGTACATTGTCTACTAGAAACCTGCATTAGTCATTTTCAGCAACTTGTTTAATTTCAGATTCCTTGGAAATGATGGCCCTTTAGAAGACATCACAGAAGTCAAAATTTAGACCATTAGATCATTTATTAAGGGTAGAATTGTCTTTTGACCCCTACTCTCCCATCAACAGGGCCTATGCAGTCCAACTTCTCTAAAGTTGTAAAGTCAAACTGGCATAGGCCCCAAACCCTTTAGAAGGGGAGCCTGTTGCTACAAGAGCTCTCACTATGCGTGAGGTCCACGAAAGGGCCGGACTGATCGAGATGGACGAAATAGATTAGTTTGGATGATCTTACACTGTGTGATGATTATTCCATAGGATGCTGTACTGATGGAAATCTTGGGTCGGGTCAAACCAGAGGTAAAATTTCTCTTCTCTTCCGGTATGAACACTTC
This sequence comes from Adenophora triphylla var. japonica, assembly GCA_022495995.1. Classification (NCBI taxonomy): domain Eukaryota; kingdom Viridiplantae; phylum Streptophyta; class Magnoliopsida; order Asterales; family Campanulaceae; genus Adenophora; species Adenophora triphylla. Next base: position 251,335 of record JAFEMH010001072.1, read on the forward strand.
CATTTCCGTAAATGTTTGTCTGCAAGACCCACTCTTTTCTCCTCTCGTGTCCGAGCAATTCAATGTCGATCTCATCATGGTTATGAGGGTAGACATCTGCATTAGATAGCTGCATGATGCAACACAAACATTATTTCTTTACTTTAGCAAATTGAAACTATTTCACCATCTTCTTGTTCTGATACATAAACTAGTGTGTGTTCCGATGTCCGAACACACACTTGCGCACGCACACACACACATAGTTGGCACTAATTTTTGCTGGTCCAGATATGTTAAGGATGTTTTTTCGATGTTTTTCATGACCATAACACATGTACTCCCTCCGTCCCGCCCGAAAGGACACAAATTTCCTTTTTGGGCGTCCCATTTGAAAGGGCATAACCCATAAATGGAAAATTTTTATTACTTCTTTATTTGTGGGACCCACTTGTCATACTCTCAAAATAAATATCCACTAACTATTTCCTACCCCACTTTCTCTTTCCTACATCACTTTTCACTCACAACATTTATTCCACTACACTTTTTCTCTTTCCTACATCACTTTTCTTAATTCCCGTGCAAGGACACAAAAATGCCCTTTCGGGCCAGACGGAGGGAGTATGTGTGTGTGTGTGACTGAGAAACTCACATAAAAGGCTACCACAACTCCTGATGTGAAGCCAGAGGGCAGCTTCATTGCAGCACTGAAGAACCCATAGTTGTATTTGTGCTTTGAAACCAGCCCAGATCCTATACAAAGAACCCCAACAGCATAAACATCAGCAAAAAGTACAAGAAAAATTACTGGATATATATATATATATATATATATATATATATATATATATATATATATATATATATATATATACACGTGTGTGTGTGATCTTACCTGTGGTTTTGTCTAAAACAATATCAACATCAGACCCGTTATTTTTTAGATGAATATTCGGTCCTCCGAAAACTGTGGAGAAAGCTTGAGTAACGGATACATGACCAAATCGGTCCGTTAGCCGTTCAACATTAGGCGGTCTATAGACCGCCCCTCTCGAAGAAACCGCGACTATAGTGCTAAAGATCAAGACACTCAACAGAAGAGAGTTTTCTTCCATTGGTGCCATGTTAGAGAAAGCTAGAGAAATATGATGAGTGAACAACTTGTGAAACATTGTGCTATTTATAGGGAGTTGAAGGGGGTCAATGAAAGTCAACATAAATTTGATTAGTTGTAATAAAGCTGGATGTATCTTCCTAGAATCCCAAAACTTTCGGTTGTTTAAGGGCCATAAAAACAAATGATTAGGAATAACATGTGGGATGTGGGATGAGAATGACATGTTTGTCGTATCGTTAATAGATGTGAAGTAGTAGTCAAGTGGATCATGTTCTTACAACAGTTCTGCTTAACCGTTAGATTTATATACAATCATATGTCTTATTAAGGGTAAGATTGTCTTTTTGTCATTTGTCGTCTCACCGAGACAAAGGTCAACCACTCAATATATATAAAAAGATTAGATTTTGACAATTGACGCTTGCTTAATGCAGGTCAGCGTACCAAATAATTTGACTGCTAAACAGTCTGATTGTATTGTTAAATCAAATTAAGAGGCAAGTGGTGGAGTTGAGGTGGACATTTGTTAATGGCACATAATGCAATGGGCCAGATATTAGCAGAATACAGCTTTGATTCATAAATTCATTTGAAAGGTATGGTCAAGGGTTGTTGGGTTGAGGCAAAAAGAGCAACTGGACACCACAACAAGTCAATTGCAGTTCAACTATCATATTTGACTTAAGAAGTTTGAGGGTCATATTTTAAGCCAGTTTGGATATGGGATTTTTTTAACATATTTTTTGTTGAATGTAATGGCTCGATGTGATATTTGTCAAGAGGTCTGTGCCGGACTGCGTGCTTTTTTGTTTGTGTTTTCTTAATTAGTTCGGACTGCGGGCTTTTTTGTTTGTGTTTTCTTAATTAGTTCGGACTAGGGTTTGTTTCTTAAGTATTTAAGGTTGTAACCCTATTATGTAAAAGAATTAATGATTGACGGCCGAATAAGAAATCAGAAGTTCATAACTCCAAATACAATCTCTCTCTCTCTCTCTCTCTCTCTTGATTCCCAATTGATTTTGTGTATTGTTTTGTCAATTGCTTTCGCTGCGTTGCACAATTTTTAAAGATTTTGCATTTAGTTAAAAAAAAGTGAGAAAGATAAAAAAAAAAATCATGATGTCCAAACAAATAAAGTACGTTTGTAAAAATAAATGTTGGCCCAACATTCAGGAAGGAGGATTGATCGGATCCCCCTAACTTTCACTCCCTCCGTATCGTTCGAAAGGGCATTTCTGTGTCCTTGCACGAAAATTAAAAAAAATGATGTAAGAAAGAGAAAAAGTGTATATTGAAATAAATGTTGTGAGTGAAATGTGATGTAGGAAAGAAAAAGTGGGATAGGGAATAGTTAGTGGATATTTATTGTGAGAGTGACAAGTGGATCCCACAAATAAAAAATAATAAAAAAATTCTATTTTTGAGTTGTGTCATTTCAAATGGGACGCCCAAAAAGAAAATTTGTTCCCTTTCGAGTTCGGGAGGGACGGAGGGAGTATAATTTTTACAAATTTTCTTTGCAATTTTCGAATTTACTATATTCATCCGTTAAAAAAGAAAATTTTTATATTCGCGACGGACGGGGAGATATTTCCTATTTGGGATGCGGTTTTATATTTTCTTGAAATATTTATTACAAAAATTGATGAAAAAGGAAAAATATATGACCGGTCTGGCCCCTAGGCCACGGACTATGGGCCGAACATGCATGTTTGGTCAACGGACCAGGATTTAACGGGCTTTTATGGGCTGGGGTTGGCAGGATTTTGGGCCTAGAGCCTCTTTGATGTCTTGTATTGGATTAAAAACCTATGGGCCTAAAGTCCAATTCACCTCAATTATATTGGGTTAGAAAATATTATTGGTTTGCAAAAAAAAATGTAATGTATTAAGGCTAGTATTTGTTTGGGAGAAAATGTTTTTTCTATTTTTCAAGTTATTTGGTAAGTAAGAAAAAATAAAGTCAAAGAAAAATATTTTCTGATTAATAGAAAATAGGTTTGTTTTCTAATGAAAACGACTTTCAAATTTATTTTAAAGAAAATGACTTTCGAATTTCTCTTAAAGAAAATGACTTCCGATCACCCCACTCACTCATCCTCTCAACCCGACTTTTACCACTACTCATTATCGAAACACCTAACCCTACCTCTACCCCTACCACACCCTAATACCTTTCACCCACCCTAGTTTTTCCGGCGAGATTTTCCAGTCAGTTTTTTTGCCCCATTTTCGGCAGTTTTCGATCTGTTTTTTCGGCCAATATCCAACAGGTTTTTCATACAGTTTTCCAGCAGCTTTTCCAGAAGTTTTCACGGTCGGTTTTTGGTCGATTTTTTTGGACAAGTTTACCGATCAGTTCTTTTCGGGAAGTTTCTTGACAAAAATTTTCGGCAAAATTTTCAGGCTGATTTTTCAGACATGTTTCCGGAGAACTTCGCTGATAGATTTTTCGGTGAAGTTTAATGGAAAACATTTTTTTAGATTTACCAAATAACTGAATGTTATTTTATGGAAAAAAATCATTTTCAAAAAAACATTTTCTCTCAAACAAACGAATTCTAATTATCCTTATTGAAAAGAAAATCACTAGCCATTTCATACTTTGCAAAATTAATTATTTATAAATTGAATAAAAAGAATAGGGAGAATGCCTCATAAATTAAAAAAATAATCATAATGCCCCATAAGTTTTTTTATATTGTATTATCATTTTATATTATTTTGTAATAATACTAAATTCAAGACAATACATAATATTGCATCTACTATACAATATAAGGAGGTAAAAACTGCATCTTAGCCTCTCATAAAGAGAGACTGAGATTGATTCTTGGCAAATAGATTCAATGGCCCAAAATAACTCTAGAGCCCACGTTCTCTCTTTCCCCATCCCACGACTTCATTCCGCCCTTCCCCTCCCTGTTCCGCTCCTCTCCTCTCCGTCTCTCACCCTCCGGCCTCATCCCAAAAGACGGTAACACAAAATTGGCCTACTCTCCTTCCCTCGCCGGAAATTCGCCCATCCCCACTTCGTTTTTTATGAGAAAACCTCACCCAATCCAAGGTTAGTGTTTCAATCCTGCTTTTATTATTTTGTTGCCCCATTTAACCAATCAAATTTATGTGTTGATTGTGTATTTACTGCAGTATTTGCAGAGATTTTGAAGGACTTAGGTTAGTGTTTTGGTGTTTATCAGTCCTAGAGCAATGGTGTTTTGGTGTTTATCAGTCCTATTTGCAGAGATTTTGAAGGACTTAGGTTAGTTTTTTTTTGAAAGTGAAAGGGTGATTCTAAATCTGTGAACTGGGTCGTTGTTGAAATTGGTTATGGGGTTTACTTTGAATTCTGATTCTAACCCAAGAATTTCGATTCTCTTTTTTATTTTTGGTGTGTAAATGCAGGTAAATTTGCCTTCTGGAAATTATCGGCTCCTTAATTGATGCAGGTAATGGACTAATTTTTCATCTTTCTCTCATTGCCATTTTCTCCTCTTATGGTGACTGAGATTAATTGATTATTCTCTGATCCAACGAATTTAAGCACTTTGAAACTTACGGATATAATTTTGTTGTGAAATCTGGTTTGACAATGCCTGTCTAACCCTCTTTCCATTCGCCATTATTTTCTTTTAGCAGTTTCCAATTTAATTTCTGTTACTATTGATTTTATCCATCGCTTTAGTTGCAGCAGCGGCTGCTGTTTTCAGAATCTAGACCTATTTATTTTGATTGTTTTGAATTGAATTGAATTTAATTGAATTGGAGAAAAATCAGCTTTGAATTTATTCTGGATACTCAATCCAGTGACTCCGAATTGACTGAGTAGCTTGCTTTAGATGCAATATATCATAGGTAGAAATGGTTCTTGCATCTAACCACCGGGTAATTGGGACAAATGTTGAGTTGAGTTGTGGTATGGTAATTCAATCCAAGGATTTGTTGGAGATCTTAAACAAGATTTTGAGACATTGCAATTTATAGACTTTTGGAGGACAAGATTTAAGCATAGAAATCGCAAGAGAGAGAGAGAGAGAAGTACTGTCATATAGAGAGAGAAGTATGGAGGACCCTTTCCTCTGAAGGGTGAGCACTGCAGTGGTGACACAATGAGTGTTCCAACAAGGTGAGAGCTTGGTCTTTGAGTGACTTGAAGTAGAGGGAGGCGGAGATGAGTGATACTGGAATGGGGTAAGAAATACACAGAGTTTAAGGTGAGATCTCCAACAAAAAGGGAGATTGTACCTGTGTCTGGTGTGATTTCCAGCAATGATGTGAGAGAGTAAGGGCGGGCAAAGAAGAGGGAGGCGACTGTGAGCGCAACAACGCTGACGGTCGTGATTATTTAGACATGATGAGGGTTTGAAAGAAGTTTCTAAAAGTTCTTTTTAGATATATGGCTTCTTGGAAGGGATCATTTCATATCAATGTATCGTGCACCTTCAATTTCAAAGCTGATATTTGATCACGTAAACTAAATATATATGTGTGTGTGTGTGTACACATATGTATATATGTCAACCCACCACTGATCTAAAAGTTTAAGTTGTTGGATAGGGGACCAACAATGAGTATCAAGCCATAATACACCCCCTTACGTGTGACCCGATCACAATGAGTATCCCTTGCTGTTTATGATGTAGTAGAGCACTTACGTCCGAGTATATTAGAGGATTTATTGTTTTATTAGAGGATATAGGGTGACCATGCATACACATTTCCCTCATAAAAAAAAGGGGCTCGTTTTGAGAAGATTTACTGCGTCTTTGTTTTGATGAAGCTATGTGCACAACAGAGTTAGTGCTGGTCATATAAGCCCGCTTAAGATCAGCTGTTTATCAATACTGAATCTTAATAATAAGACAAGCGATATTTGGACCTCCAAATCTGAACTCTTTTTCCTGCACAACTCCGTGAACCTATCAATAGGCTGTTCCCCCGCCCCCAAATCTGAACTCTTTTTCCTGCTATTAAACTTGAAGTTGAAATTGTGCAATAACTCAATTTACCACTGTGTAGGATTGGAATTGTGTCTGGAAAAGCGATATTTGGACCTCCACTTGAAGAGTACTGGAAGAAGAAGCTTGAGAATGAAGCAGCGGCCAAGGAAAATGATGCAAAGCCCACTTCATAGGATGTATCACATGTATTCTTTTGACTATTTTTCATCCTTATATTTTCCAAATTGTGATAGGAATTCTATTATAGTCAATGAGACATTAACAAATACATTTATTTGTTTCATTTGTACTTAGAATTAGTGATTAAACATGGAACTCTTAAAATTTAACAAACATATATACTTATTGAAGTATCTTATTTCGACTTAGTGGAAGTAAGATTTATATCTTCGTCATCTATATATGCCGGTATTTGATCGACTTGAATTGGAAGTGGTATTTGAGGGTTTCCATAAATTGATATGAATCTCAGTGAATAACATTAGTTGCAGAAATAGATATAAATGAATGGCTTTTGTACATTTAGTATTTACTGTATTCTTCAATGTGTTGATTTTTTCGTTGCAAATGTTAATTTATGAGTTAAGATGTTTGTGAAAAGTTTTCTTCAAAATGAAGTAGCCTTAAATCAAGGAGAGCAAGCACATGCACGAGGTTAACAAAGAGGCATCCTTCTGGTCATTTTGTTATCTTCTGTGTCTTCTGTTATCACGTGGTATTTAGTTTCTTTTACTTTATCTTTGTGTTCTAAATTGCAAATTGATTTGGTGAAGTGAGTTAGATGAAATCCGTTGCAGGGGACTCCATTGTTTTCATGAAGACAACTAAATTGTGATCTTTGAATAGGAATTAGGCGCGCTAAAAGGGGGAAGGGATTGGCGGGACTGATTCCCCAACTGAATTTTGCTGCAGAATGTGTGTTTCTTTTACCTCAGAATGGGACTCCTTGAGCACGCCAATGGAAGAGAATGCAGCTTAAAACCATCTTTCAATCGTCTTCAAGTTTAGGACTGAGGTCCGTCACGTCCATTCATTTATGTCTGTTGGTTTAACAACTAAGGTTCTTGGATGGCGTCCTCTAGACACATTTTTGTGCACTTATCTAGGCGCACAATTTTATCATGAAAATGCTCAAGTAAGTGCAATATTTTTTATTCAGTTTCCTTTTTTTGTACCTTTGGTTATTAAATATAATAATTCTTTTCATAATGCATTTTGTTCTTTTTCCAGTCATAAGGGTTTTTTTGCTTTTAGATACAACTATGAGCTTTTGCCAATATCACCGAATATGAAGTTTGAATGTGAAAGATAGTTGATGATGAGTAATGGAGAAGCTTGGAATAATGAGAAATGGAGTATTTGATGGGGATGGGGATATAAGTGGGGGTACTGACCCGTGCGGTCCGCACGGGCTCAGAGTACCAGTACTTATATAATACAACATTGATAATGACGGTGGTGTCGGTGATCGAATTTCGGCATGTTTTCGGCGACCGGTGGCAGCGGGGCGACAGGCGACGACGGCATGTGGCGGCGGTGGGTGGGGGCAGCTGCAGGCGACGGTGATGACACTAGAATGCAGTATTGAAGATGATGTATTATAATTTTTAAATACTGTATATAAAATGCAGTATAATATAATAATGAATAATAACTTATGTGTCATTTAAATTAATGAGAAATTTGAGGGAAAGTGATTTGTCTCAAAAAGAACTTTAGGTAAAATATCCAAAAGAATATTTATATTTATATTTATATTTTTATATAAAAAATAAATATTTTAAAAATAATTTATAAATGAAATTTTGACGAGACAATGGAGTAGTACCGTACATGTAGAGAAGCACGGGTTTGTCACCAAAGTTAGAAGTTTCAGTCACGAGGAGAGAGAAGTGTACTAAAAATAAGACATGGAAAATACATGTGTGGGTAAGTGGGCCCCCTCACACACACAGACACAGCCCCGATCTAAACCTATTCTTCCCGACCAAACTTCTCTTCCCTTTCTTCATTTTACCATTTTACCCTTTTTCACATTTTCCTTAATTTTATTAATCCTTTAAATTTTCAATTTCTTTTTCTTTTAAAAATATTTTTATTTCTTTAATAATTATTACTAACTACCAAGTTTTGATGCAATGATCCATCAACAGTTGAGATAGGATTTGGTAATAAATTAAATGCATTGTTTTTAACAAATACATTGATTGAATACATTTAACTTTACATCTCAACCTCAATCTAATCGCCGACAACGAATCAGATAAAACGACACTTGTCAATCATGTTAGTAATAAAAGTCATGCAAAAACACGAGATTAACATTTGTCATTTTAAAAAAGTACCTTCAATTTATTTACACAAGATTATCTTCAATTGACGCTCATTTTTTTAAGAAACATAATCATTTTATTATAAACAACAATAAATGTGTAGAAGTTGGTTATTTACAAACGATAAAAGTTCGACGAAAACAATGATGCTAGCATTTTCAAAAGCCGCCCTAATTATTACATCCGTCAAAGCATTGACATTTCGACTTATCAAGTTAACAAAAAAATGAGAATTTTTAGCAAACACATTTTTGTTAAACCGCGGCGGTTTGGAGGTTTCAACCATAATCCATCATTAGCTATTTGATCCATCACCGAGAACCTTAATTGACACACACCGACAAGACTTTCAAATGACAATCATACAACTCCGTAAAAACCCGAAGATAATCAAAATTTTTACCAAACACAAATTCCTGCATTGTTCTTCAGAAGATAGGCAACCGATTCAACAACCTATCCATCATTCATGTCGAATAGTTAATTGAGATAAGCAAACAAATATTTCATAACAGTAATAAAATAACATATTTTTGTTTAATGGCAATATCAAAATTAAGCTTGAATCCATTATTTGCAATATTAAATTCACAAAAAAATCAACCATCTTGACACCAAAAAAATTCCTTGATTAGAGAAAAATAAAGCCATCATTATTTTGCCTAATTTATTTGACTAGTATTAATATTAATAAAAAAAAAGGAAAAAGAGAAAGAAAATAGTCAACGAGGAAAAAGGGCATTTTGGTCATTAAAAATCGAAAACAAGAAAAAAAAATCCCTTTCACAATTCTAGAGAGAGAGAGAGAGAGGTCGCGTCCGTCTCCTCCTTCCTTCCCTTGGCTACACACAGCGTCGCTTCCATACAAATGAGTTTGTTTCGTTACTCAACCTTCATTTTTGTTCATTTCTTCAATCTCTTTCTCTCTCTAGACGTTACATTTCCCCTTCTTCCAATATCATCATCTTCAGTCGGTGGTGGTGCGGTCGTCAGCTCAATTGACTTGATCAGCTTTTGTATAATGCTCATTCATCGCTTCAGAAATCAAATTGAGTTCAATTTCTTCACTCCAGTTCAATTTTCTTGAAGTAATTAGCAATGGAGGATTTCAATTCGGGTTCCAATGGCCGACCCAGTAAACAACTTCTTGAATTCGATCTGAACGAAGCCCCTCCGTCGCCGAATGAACCGCCGGGAAGTGAAAGGCGGGTGATTTGTGGGTCTTGCAGGAAGTTGGGAAGTGGGGATATGATGGTTTGTTGTATGTGTGGGAGTGGGTTTCATCTTAAGTGTTTGGGGGCTAAAGGGAGGCAAGTTGAGTGGAAGTGCTTTAAGTGTTTGTTGAAATTCCTCACTGAGAAGCCATCTTCTTCAGCCGCCGCCAGCGGCGGAAGTGGGGGTGGGTTGGGGTTTTTGGATATCAATGCGCCTCCGCCGCAGGAGATGGACGAGGAAGGAGAGGGCTTTGTGACAGGGACCGGATTCGGAATCAGCAGGAAGTATGGATTTTCACTTATCTTTTATTTATTTTTATTTTTATGATATCTTTAAGAATTTTGCTTGACAATGCATGTTGGAAACAGATGTTTTGAATGTATGCTCTTTGCATGGATCCCTGATTTTGGCTGATTATTTTTTTAAACTAATTGTAATTCATGTAAAGGTAAAATCAGTTTTTTATTTTTCTTCTTCTTTCGGTTGAAGTTATTAAAATTAAAGATAACGTATGGAGGGAAACGTACATCAGTGAAGATGAAATGCAAGAAGGGTTTGAAGGTGAAGGTGGTTGGTATATTTATGATCCTCAAAAGGAGTTTGTAGCATTTTAAGTTGATATGATCGCTGATAGTTTGTTCTATTTATGAAATGTTTTGGAGCGGTTCTTACATATTCACAGACTGTGCAAGGTATTAGATAATGATTTCTACAATGAGAGTGGAATGCAAGTGCTTAGGCTCCTAGCATAACTTAATTCTGGTTGATTACAAGCCTGACCAAATATAGAAAGATAAGTAAAAGGTTAAGTTGTTATGATCGCTGTTAATTTGTTCAATACGAAAGGCTCATTTATGTACATCTCAGTTCTTTCATAAAGATAAAAAATGTGGGATGTTATTTTGGTAGTGATGTTTACGTTTAAAAAGCGGAATGAAACTGCTTGAGGCTTCAACCATAACTATGTTCTGGTTACGGCCGTGAGCAAAAATTGAAATGGGAATGGGAATTTATGGCTACCACTTAACTTAGTCATATGGGAACTCATCTCAGGAGAGTAGTGATTGATTTCTTTTATCAGCATAAAATCAACTTGAAATGTTATTTATCTCTAAAATTGGCTATTAGCCAATAAGATAGCATATTCATCAGAGATAGATGGGAGTGATGGGAAACTAAGCTGAGACTCGTTGGGAGCTCTTCTTTGGGAAGGAGTAGAAATGACTCAGCCGAATCCTGGAGTTGTAGTGGCATGAGTTGTGGCTCAGGCTTCCAATAATGGAGGTGCTTATTACCAATGAAGGAGTTATGCATCAACTGATATTGCTTTAAAATTTCCCTCACGATCACAATGATAGTCCTCTTCCCCTTTGCTTGCACCTATAACCACTGGGTGCTCTGATATTTTCTTCATCTCAATATATATAACATATTTGACATGATATGTCAACTTGTGCATATAATTTCATGTACTAATAAGCGATGACAAACATTAAATCTGATGACTTTCTCATGTAGTTGTAGACTTTTGCCTTGATAATTTTGTTTCTTTAGTTATCCTAAATTTAGCTACCTTATGGGAGTCTTACAATGGCTAGTGTCATGTCATCTGGTTTCTAGTATGCAGGATATTCACACTGATGGTTTAGTGGAGCCTACCTTAAATGCCGCTGTAATGTTTGCAAATATAAGATATGCAGGAAATGGCTTGCAATTTCAGAAGGCTTCTTGCAGTGTAACTCCATTTGCTAACTCGGGTTTTGAAGTTCCGATGCAGTATAGACTGAACTCTGTCAGGGAAAAAATTATGGGCCTCGCACTCAATGGGAAACCCCAAGGCAGTGATTGTGCACCAATGAATTCTCAAAATTATATTTCCAGTCAGGTATATCTGCAAGGTCTTCGAGATCATGTATCCACTTGGGGAGGCACATTAGGAGAAGGCTGGTGTGTGGAATTTGAATATTGTAATATCAGAAGGAAAAGTTTTCCTGTTTACTGTGCACCAGATGGGAGTAAATTTGACACAAAGGAAAAAGTTTCTAATTATCTTCGGTTGCTATATAAATGGAAGTCATCTGAGGTGGATGAGATTAACAAAGCTGGTTTTCTGGAGAGAGCAATTCATACTAATAAAAGAACTAAGTTGAGTGAAAATAAGAAACTACCACAGAATAGGGGCATGCCAGACAATGGAATTATCAATTTTCAAGGCACGCACGATAATAATAGCGGAGTCGCAACTGATCTTGATCTCTTGGCAAATGATAGCTGTGTATCTGAAAATTATCTGGTAAGTGTAACCAACCACCTGCCATTTATCTTGTATTTACTACTTCTACCCCCCCCCCCTCACTTTTCTCCTCTCTCTCTCTCTCTCTCTCTCTCTCTCTTTTTTCGTTTGCCCTGCTATGTTTTTTCTTTTTCTAAATGATTATGCCACCGATGGAATGAAAATACTCAAAAGATACATTCTTGTGTCCTGATATCAATGTTTCCTCTCAACTCCAGGATGATTTTCCGGTTCAGTTTGAAGACTTCTTTGTTATGTCTGTCGGTAAAATTGATCCACGGCCATCATTCCATATCGCTTGTGAGATCTGGCCTATTGGTTACCGATCTATCTGGCATGATAGAACTACGGGGTCTGTTTTTGTATGTCAGGTGCTAGATAGTGGTAATTCGACCCCAGTTTTCAGGGTCCGTAGATTGCCATGTGTCAAGCAGTCGATCCCTAATGCTTCAACAGTCATCTGGAGGCCAAAAGTTGGTTCAAATGATGGGAGGGATAAAGTACCGTATGACGATTCTGCTCTTTTTGGACTTGTTGGCGATGATGATATGAGTATCCAGTCAATACTTACAGAATATAGCCCACCTCACCTGGATATTGATATTCTCTCATGCACTGGGATAAGTGCAGGTACAGATGACGATTATCAAAATGTGAGTTGTTTGACAACAGATTCTCTTCTTCCAAGACCCCCAGGCGTCATACCTGAAAACTTTGGATGTGGGGATGTCATTCATGAATTTTCAGTGGATGGGTCATCTCCCTCGTCTGCTTGGGAAATGGTCTCAGAAACTCTAATAGGTGCATGCCGGAAGGTATATGATGAGACAGGTTCGTTTCGATTTGGCTGTAAACACAGTGTAGATGGAGATTCTTATTTCCCAGAATCTTCTGATTCATTATCCAAGTTTTGCTATTCTGCGAACCCAATGAACAATATTCCAGGTCTTATACTGAACACCAAGCAGCTGAACGCTTCTTGTGAAGTGCTATCTAAATGGATGAGACTGGACAGATTCGGACTGGATATGGGATTTGTCCAAGAACTCATAGAACAGCTTCCCGGAGTTACTTCCTGTTCCAATTATCAATCTTTGTGTAAAAGAATTCATAGTTCAGCTTTACAAACAGTTGGAAGCGGAGTTCTTCTGGCTAAAAGGAAGAATGATAAAAAAGTTGAGAAAGGACCAGATAGTTTAATACAAAGTTGTAGAAGACCTGCCCATTCTGGCAAGCAACTTAGCTCGAAGCTTCCCCAAAAATTAATTGGCGATGTTCTCCAGGTACCAAATTTCCCTTTTTAACCTTATAATACTAAATTATAATTCGTTTCTTATCTTTTGTTTACAATTCTCTCATCTTTCTTTTATCTGTTTAGATGTGTGATTTCTCGTGGCGTTTCTCAGAAGTTTTAGAGTTGGGGGCACCTTTTTCTTTGCCGGAAATTGAGGATGAGTTAATAAATCCATGGTTAGATGCTGAAAAGTCTTTGAAGAAGTCTGCTAATGAGATTGAGTACATTGGAAATGGAAGCTCTTGTAATGGCAGTGGAGCAAATGATCTTACCTCTGGTCCAAGCATTGCCTCTTGTACAAACTTCCATGGTGAAGATTCTTGTGAGATTATTACAATGGAAGTAAACTCCATGACAGATCCTTCCCGAGCTGATCTGGTTTCTAATACTCATAGAAGATGCACTGGTGCTATACTGGCAAACTCTCACACTCTACTGCTGAAAGTTGTAATTGGTGAACTCCTCTCAAAGGTTGCTGCCCATGTGAAACCTAATTTTGATTCTGGAGAATCTAAGACCAGACGAGGTAAAAAGAAGGATGTAGATAGTTCAGTTGCTGCAAAGAAAACAAAGTTTGATATGCTGCCCGTCAACGAACTTACTTGGCCCGAATTAGCCAGGAGATACATTTTGGCTGTATTGTCCATGGACGGTAACTTTGATTCTGCAGAGATGACTCGCGCAGAGACTACTCGTGAGAGTGTGAAAGTGTTCCATTGCTTGCATGGTGATGGTGGCATGCTTTGTGGTTCTCTCACGGGAGTGGCTGCAATGGAGGCAGATGCAGTGGTAAGATTATTTTATATTCGTTCAAATTAAGAAATAAATATAATTTTAGTCCGGACTTATACATAGGAAACAAGTGTGAAAGGGAAAATATCTGCTGTTGCAACTAGGGGTGGCAAAATGGTTGTTTCGGTTACCCAATGGGTGTTATCCATTATATATATAATGCTTTAAACTATTGTACATGATACAATGTACCATAGTTCAAATCATGATAAAATCTTAATGGGGGTATACCCATTGGTAAGAAATTGCCACCCCTAGTTGCAACTAGTGTTACCCAGCTTCTGGACTGAGATCCTGTAACTTGAATTTTGATCAAGTTCTGGCACTTGACTGGTTTATATCTTGACAGGCCTTTCTTATACATAACATTTAATAGAATTGGAGAACGATTTCCCTTTTTGCAAAGGAGTACCATCTTATTTGGCGTAGTTGGTTTTATTCTTTCTCTTTTCCTTATTCTTTCCTTTTTCCCCGGGGAGGAGGGGGGGGGAGTTCAGTTGGATTAGTTACTGTAGTGTAGTTATTTTCACAAACATTACTATTGTTCTTTCCCCTGTTCGTTATTTATGCCACACCGAAACGTAAATTTTCAATACAGTTCTAAGAGATTGATATTCTAAGATGCATCTAGACCTACTATAACAAAAACATAATGTTTCAAGTTAAAAATAGATCTTAAGTCTTTATCTTTAGTATCATTGATATGGATTTATCTGAACTGTATTCTCGCTTACACGAACTGTAGTTGGCCAAATGCTATTCATACTTATTTGTTTGTTCAACTGCCCTCACCAAATCCTCACAGGTGCTAGCATCTCTTGACGTGGCTGCCTATTATTTGATGAAGTTGCATGCTTGAATAGTCATGAGTGCATCCTCATGTCATCAGGGAAAAAGGAAAAGAGGAAATATCCCTTCTCGTTTATTAGTTTCCATGACTAGTCATGCTTTTGTTCGGACCACTGTTCTCCGATTTGTTCCATCCTTGTTCAAGATTCTCCTAAGGATATTTTCTGGCAAATATACAAGTTTTGATGTTTGAACCCGGGATGCTTGATCATGAATAAAATGAGTTTTTAGCTTACTTTTCTTTATCCTTTTGCTTCATGTTATCATGATATAGTTCAAGAAGTTAGAATCCATCGCATTTTCAAGTCCTGCTTTGTTAATCTTTCTACGAAGGACTGAACCCTGCTATCCTCCATGACTTTGATGTTTCAGATTACTCAATAAACTGGACAATAGGCTCCTTGTAGAGTAGTAAAAACTTTCCTCACAAACCTTTACCTATCTAATCTTCGATGCAACTTGTTGATTGTTTGTGTAGTTTGCCATGGTTTTGATTTGTTGTTTGTTACAAGTACTTTGAAAAAGAAAATGCTCTAAATTCTGTGATTTTCAGCTTCTTGCAGAGGCGTCAAAGAAAATCTTTGGGTCAACTCGAAGTAAAACTGATGTCTTTAGCATCGTTCCAAAAGAGCCTGACTCAAGTCCTTCCAAGGCAGTTAATATGACAGATGATGAAATCCCTGAGTGGGCTCAGGCTTTGGAACCGGTTAGAAAGCTGCCAACAAATGTTGGAGCAAGAATCAGGAACTGCGTTTACAAAGCCCTTGAGAAGAATCCTCCAGAATGGGCTGAAGAAATTTTAAAGCAGTCAATTTGTAAAGAAGTTTATAGGGGCAATGCCTCTGGGCCTACAAAGGTGCGTCTTCATAATTCTATTTAATTTACTTTTGATGCCCTTATTTGGTATATGTATGGCTTACTTTAGCAGCCTGTAACTGAGCACAGAGACTGGTACTCTCGGCTCTGACAAGAGTGGCACCTGAAGATCCCAAGGTGAAGCCTGAGAAAAAAGAAAAGGGTAGAAGTGTCAAAACTCTATCTGATATTATAATGAAACAATGTCGGCTTATGCTACGTCATGCTGTCACTGCTGATGAAGAAAGAGTCTTCTGCAATCTGTTGGGAAGGACATTAGGCAATGATGATAAGGGGCTCCTGGGACATCCTGCAATGGTATCTCGTCCTCTAGACTTCAGAACTATTGATTTACGGTTGACTGCTGGAGCTTATGGTGGATCACATGAAGCTTTTATTGAGGATATTAGGGAGGTATTCCTTCTTCTAGTGGTTAGATTCATTATGTGTTCTCAAACTTTCGACAGATTAGAATCTACTACTTGATGTTTTTTGTTATTGAATCCCAAGTAATCTGCCAAATGTATTTTGTTACAATATACTCCCTCCGTCCCGCCGATCTTAAGAAAGTTTTCCATTTTGGGCATCCCACCAATCTTAAAAATTCCCAAAATGGAAATTTTTATCACTATTCCCTCCACTCATTTTCTGTCCTACATTATTTTAATACTCACAACACCATTATAATTTACTATTCCCTCCACTCATTCTCTTTCCTATTTTACTATTAAACTCACAACATTTACTATTTCCTTAATCCCCGTGCCATTTGAAACTTTCTTAATACTTATGGGACGGAGGGAGTAATTGGGGAGAGAACTCAGAAAAATTAAAACAGGTCTACAAATATATTTTTGTGATTCTAAAGATCGAAGAGACATTTGCAGTTCCATAGCAGTGACAGTTTACATAAGATGACAATTAATGTGTTACTTTTAAGAGAGTTCATGACTGTAATGGGCATGAGTCGTCCGATACAGTTTCCAGATTTACTTTGTTTTCCTTTGATTGCATGTATCCTATCTGTCAGCAACTCAAGCTTTGATATATTTGGCAGGTTTGGCATAATATACACATTGCATATGGAGAGCGACCTGAGTTAGCTGATTTGGCTGAAACATTATCCCAGAAGTTTGAAAATCTATATGAAGAAGAGGTTGGTAATTTGTGTGTTCCCTTTCCTGTTCGTGTTTGGTAGTTCTTACATTATTCATTGACATGTCATAGTATCCTCAATTATAATATTACCTTGCTTTCATTCACACATGTCTAAATTCTCTTGAAGGTTCGAACCGGAGATAAAATATTTATACAACAAAAATGTTTAGATCTCTGAACCCTTAATGGAACTGACATTGATCTTATGAAAGATATCACAGTTACAGTTGTTTCAATTGTGACCCAGGAAATGATGATTTATTCTTCCCATCTTGAAAATCTCATCTGAATTATACCAATCAAGGGAAAAAAAATCCCATCTGAATTGTTGATTATATCATTTATTTATTGTTCATGCTTCATTATGGTCTTCCGGAAGACATTTTGTTAAAGTTTTGTCGTTTCCTTTGCCTGATCAAGTCTAATCATATTTGTCCGTCCGCTGTTCTTTGCATCTTGCCGTAACACTGTGGGATATTGATAAGTTCAATTTGCTACTTACAATATCTCTGGAATTTGTTGGAAGATGTCACAATAACTATCTACCCCTTTATATTGAATCGCCTTGCCTAATTTGTGCCAGAAAGGACTGTATAAACTTATCTCTCGATCTATACTATCTAACTCTCTGTTTCCCCTCCTGCTTGGTTGAAATGCCTTTAAAGGTTGCCTTAATACTCGAGAGTTGTTGAATATAACATAAAATATTAACAATTAAACCCCCAAGATGTGAATAAAATGTGGTGAAGTTATTTAGTAATACTTTATATTACCTCCATCCCACTTGAAGAGTGGGTATTGCGTTTTGGGCAGTTCCATTTGAAGAATAACTTCCTTTTTTGGACTCTCTTTTCTTCAGCCAATGACTATATTAACCTTCCTTTCCCACCTAGTTTACAAATGTTCCCTCCTTGTTTTAAATTCAAATTTCTTTAGAGCAATTTAGAAAATTACTCAATTGTCAACCACTTTGGCACAACGGTTAAGTTGCTCCTTTGGTGACCATAAGGTCACGGGTTCGAACCTTGGCGAACAACCTCTTGGCAATTGTCAGGGGAAGGGTCTAGCAAATGGTTCCCTCTCCCAACCCCCACTTGGCGGGGAGCGCTTGGCGCACCGGGGTTTGCCCTTTACTCAATTGTCAACCACTTTCCCTAATTTTGCGTGGATGGTCAACCCCCCACCTCTTCAACTGGGACGGAGGGAGTACGTATCAAGTAACTGGAAACTACAGATAAGAATCTGTTGGACATGTATTATATTCAGTTGACATCCATCTTCTAATGCTAGAAACTTTTTCTTCTGCACATTCTCCATTTAACTCTATTATTTTTTTACTTTCCTTTGCAGTTTTCTACCCTGCTCCTTTTATTTGTCTCTTTTGTAAACCTCAACGTAAAGGGTCACTGTGATGGTAGTGTTTTATGACCTTTGAACCATTGTCATTCTCTCTACCATTTTTATTATCTATCATGGTTGAATAGATCGGAGAGAAGAAGCAGCTTGTAGGATAAGCTTAACTCTTAAGGACCTTCTCCTCCAAAGAAAATTCATTTTCTCGTTTCTATTTATCTTTTCCTTTTTGGATTTTATTTCCCTCTTAACTGTATGGCTAACTAGGTAGTATTGTCAACTGATGGTTGCACTTGAATGTAGGCAATTAGTAGTTGGCTTTATAACTTTGGTGCACTCATACTCTTTTATCAACAACAAAGCCTTAGTCCCAAAAATGATTTGGGGTCAGCTAACATGAATCGTCATATAGACTCGTCAATGAAAGAGGTAGGAAAACAAGGGGAAAAAAAGAGATGGTAAATTAAATCATTAAAGAATGTGAGAGCTAAGAAGAAAATTTTGAAAGAAATAAGTGGGAAGAAAAATTGGAAAAGAAAGAAAAATAAGAAATTAGCGGTGCACTCGTCCTGTTCAGAACGGTAAATATTTTGGCTATGAAACAGCTAAACACTTTCTCGTAATTTGATACTCCTTCCCTTACTGTTTCAGTAGTTCTTGGAATATCCTCTCATTATTTATTTTCCCCATCCAAGCATTGAGTACTTCAAACATTTTTTTCAGGTTCTTGCTCTGGTCCAAAAAGTTACAGAGAGTGTTGACCCCAATCGTAAAAGTGAGGAATTAAAGGATGAGGTAGATATTATCCTTGCACGTACTAATGAGAGCTCACTGCCAAAAGCTCCTTGGGAAGATGGAGTTTGCAAAATTTGCGGAATGGATAAAGATGATGACAGTGTTCTATTGTGTGATAGATGTGATTCTGAGTATCATACATACTGCTTGGATCCTCCGCTTGCAAGGATTCCTGATGGGAACTGGTATTGTCCTTCTTGTGCTGCAAGTCAAACCATACAACAAGATGGATTATGTGGAACTCGTTTAGTAAGGCAAGGTAGGAAAAGGAGACTCCAGAGGGAGTTTTCTCAAAAAATTGTGGAGACATTAGCTCATTTGGCTGACATGATGGAGTTGAAGGAATACTGGGAATTAACCTTGGAGGAGGTTCGACTCTTACTTACAGTCTGCACATTATTAATTATGTTTGTCTGGGTTTTATCTGAATTCGTAAATGATAAAGAGTTTTAATATTTCTTTTACATTTTCATTCACTTATGTTCTACTCCCTCCGTCCCGCCCGAAATGTCTCAAAATGGCCCATGCACGGGAATTAAGGAAAGTGATGTAGGAAAGAGAAAAAGTGTATAGTGAAATAAATGTTGTGAGTATGAAAAGTGTAGGAAAGAGAAAGTGGGGTAGGGAATAGTTAGTGGATATGTATTGTGAGTATGACAAGTGGGTCCCACAAATAAAAAAGTAATAAAAAACTTTCCTTTTTTGGGTTAGGACATTTTAAATGGGACACCCAAAAAGGAAAGTTGGGACACTTCGGACGGGACGGAGGGAGTATCTTGAAAAAATAATATCATGCAGCTAAGAGAGAGCTAGCTTTTATGCAGTGGTGAAGCCAGAAATTTTTGGGAAGGGGCGCAAATTTACTTTAGGGATAAATATTACAGTTACAGCGTCCAAAATTATAATAGAAGGGGGTCAAAAAAAATATAGTGCAAAATTTTCAAGGGGGTCAAAAGTAATAAAATTATTGATTTTAGTAGTTAAAATGTCATTTCCCTTCATGTTATTTTACTCAATTCCATTACTGTTTTTATTTTGGTGTGTGTGTGTGTGTGTGTGTGTGTGTGACTGGGGGAGGCGGGGAGATAGTGTGTGGCCATATGGTAATATGAAATGTGCTTCCCTTGACTAATAGCTTCATTACTGTTTTCTCAAAATCACCACTACACACACTGGCATATCCCTTTTGAAGAATCTCGTTACAGCTATAAACTAAAGGAATTAAAAAAAGAATAGCAATCCCTGTTCTTCACTTCTTATCGTTTCTTTCATTTCCTGTTTTCTTTAGTATCTCCTTGTATTGGCATTTTTTCTCCGTTGTCATTATACATATCCTGCTTTTGTACTTGACGCAGAGAGTTTTCCTACTCAAATACTTGTGCGACGAGGCACTGAGCTCTTCTGTTATTCGTGACCACCTAGATCATTGTGCTTCAGTGTCTCTTGATATGCAATCAAAATTACGATCTTTCACTTCAGAATTGAAGCACCTTAAATCGAGAGAAGATATTTTGGTTACAAATTCAGCAAAATCAAAGCAAAGTACATGTTGCGGAGAATTGGGATCAGAAGTATTAGCTTCTATGTTGGATGGAGCAAATGGCTTAAGCAATTCCAACTTACAAGAGTCAAAGCATGATAGTTCTAATGGTCCCCTAATCTCTCCCAGTCAAGCTATTCCAGAGAAGTCTTTCATGCATGAAAATGCTTCACAGGACTACCAACTTGAGTTAAGCTCCGTCAAGAATGAGATTTCTTCTTTGCAGGATTCCATTGAAAATCTTGAATCAGAAACACCTAAAGTAGCCATTCGAAAAGAGCTTTTGGGTAAGGATGCTGCAGGACGACATTACTGGGCTTTTGGTAGCCCAAGCACTTGTCAAAAAGTGATTGTCAGTGGAAGTTGTCTGGTTCGACAGGGTAAAGAAAAAGAGACTGTGGACCCCATAAAAGAAGATGAGCATTCTTCATGGGAATGTTATGAGTCTGATGCTGAAATTTGCGAGCTACTTGGATGGTTAAGAGATGATGATGCAAGAGAGATGGAGTTGAAAGAATCCATTGTGCAGTTGCGAAGAAACAAATTGAGAGATTCCAATAATGCCCAAAATCATCTTCAAAATAAGGTAAAACTGAGTTCATCTGATTACACTTTGACCAAAGCAAAGTCTGTACTGTCAAAGAAGTTTGGTTCTCACTTAGAACAGGGGCCCACTGAAATTCCCAAGAGTCAAGGTTCCAGGGGTAAAGTCACTCATGAGAGCAGACTGAACAGGTGTGATTGCCTAGAACTTGTATGGCCTTCTAGACACCATTGCCTTTTGTGCCACGTAACTTTTTGCACTGCTGAGGATCTGGAGGGACATAAAAACGGAAAGTGCAAATTGGTTTCATCTGTGCCTAAGAGTTTTCAGGAAAATGATGGTTCTTCAAAGGGCAAAAGAAAGATTCTTGAGGGACCCTCGCGTCAGAAAAGCTTGGATTCAAGAAAAAAGGTGAAGGAGGAATCAAAAGTAGAAAGGCAAAAGAACTTGTCCACGCCTATAAATAACCAAAATGTACCAGATTGCCCATATAACTTTGAGGAGATAAAAGCAAAGTTTGTCACTAAGAGCTCTCTTAAGGAAGAGGTCAATGATATAGGACTTATTGGATCTGGTGGGACCCCATCATTTGTGACACAAATGTCGGCTTGTTACAGTGACCCTGCCTTGTTGGTGGTGGGGCCTACTAAAAAGGTCAGGGCAAATTCATCTGGAGGGTCTACAACAGTGGCAGAAAATCTGCAGCATCAATTGCTGAAAGACAAAAATAACCCCATAGACAAGCACGTCGATAGTGGGATGAACGATCCATCTAAAGCCGATAGATTTAAATCCAGGGGTGCAAGTTCTGCCAGAAATAAAAGATCACTCCTTGGGATAGATAAGTTCCGTATTATATGTCAATCCTCTTTGAGACCATTGGTGGGAAAGGTTACTGAAATACTGAAGCAGCTAAAGATCAACTTGCTTGATATGGATGCTGCACTACCTGAAGAAGCTTTGAAACCTTCAAGGACAACTTCAGAGAAAAGATGTCTCTGGCGAGAATTCGTAAAAGCTGCAGTGTCAATCTATGAGGTTAGTTATGACTTTCGAAAAATGTTAATTTAATTAGTAAACTCATTAATGTATCAACCAACTCCTCTTAAGCATATTCATTGGGATTTTGAGTTTTTTAAAAGAATGATACCTTCACTTAATTTGCTAAATTATTTCTCAACATTTATGAAACTCATAAAAAAATTATGAATTTATAATTTTATAAATTCTTAATTGGTTAGTTCATTAATCACCTGAATCTCAGCCCGTTGACAATTCCTGGGTTTTACTACTGCCTTCTCCCTTTTAACATCCACGGATTTTATTTCGCAATTATCTTTTTGATAGATTTATGAAGCTCTTATCTTTGATCTTATTAAATTACTATATCTCTTCCAAATTTGAGCTTCCTGCTGTTTTCTTAGACGTAAATTGCCTTCCTGTATCTTGTGTTCTGCACCCTCAATGTGAAAATTTGGTCAAGCTTTTTTCATCCTCACTTATTTAATGAACTTCTAATCGTTCAGATGATTCAAGCAACCATCGTACTTGAAGATATGATAAAAACAGAATACTTGAGAAACGATTGGTGGTATTGGTCCTCACCTGCAGCTGCTGCCAAAGTTTCTACAGTATCTGCTCTTGCTCTTCGTATATACGCTCTAGATGCAGCCATAATCTATGAGAAATCCTTGTCCAGTTCAGCTCGTAGTTCCAAGACTAAGAAAAAGGAAACATCTCAAAATTCAAATCCCAAAAATACCCCCAAGGAAGGCAGTCCGCCTCTGGCAGTGGAGTTCAATTTGGGGTCTGCTGAGAGTTCAAAACCGAAAACCAGACAAAGCAAGAGAAAAAAGATTCTGGAGGGTGAGGTTTGATGGTGAGATTTAATTTCTTTCTTTAACATGTGAAACTAGAAATAGGCGGGCCCCGTGTTGTAATGCATAGGAGGGTGTTTGCTGCCGGTCCCCGTAATGTGAATATTTAGAGAGAATAGACTGGTGGACTGACTGAGTTTTCGAGTAGCGAAATGGACTGATTTCTGCTGTGTGTAATTCAGCGATTTGCCTCTCTTAGTTGAATATGGTGAAGAAGACCATTCATCTGCAGATACAAATGAATGTTGCTGTTGTACATAACAAAGGGCAAAACAGAGCCAGTGTAACTTAGTGTTGTGCATATATATGTTTTTAAGGTAATTTATGTCCATCCTTTTATTTTATTATTTTATTTTTTAACAATTGTAGGAGAGTAAATTAGGTTGTGGTAAACTGACACACCTGAAAAATATACTCCGTACAAATCTGAATACCTCTTATTTTTCATTTAATTTTCAGACGTAAAACTATTACTTATTTGTCTTTTAATTGATTTTTCTTAATATATACTCCCTCCGTCCCGGTAATTGCTTCACCCTTTTGGGGTGGGCACGCAAATTAAGGAAATTGGTGAGTGGACAAAATGTTGTGAGTGTAATAGTAAAATAGGAGAGAGAATGAGTGAAGGAAATAGTAAATTTGAAAAATGTTGTGAGTGTAATAGTAAAATATCTGAGAGAATGAGTGGGTGGAATAGTAAAGATTCTTTGCCATTTTAGGAAAGGTGAAGCTTTAAACGGGACACCCGTTTTGGCAAAAAGTGAAGTTATTAATGGGACGGAGGGGGTATATATCTTTCATAAACCCGTAATTCCAAAAATATTCAACCCAAACAACAGATCAACAACCATTCATCTCATTTCTCTATTCCATTAGATATCGTAACTCTAATTTCAGATGTGAATCCGATAAATATTCAAACAACTTGAATAATTCAAAAATCAGTTTTCAAACGTTACCTCTTATCAATTCCAGCCAAATTCAAAAATAAAATCAAATCATCACTTAACAAAACGCCAGCTAAGTGAAAAAATGATAACGCTCGTGAGTTAAAAGGAGGGAACATGAAGATCTTCCCACTCATTCGTCCTACAGCATCTCAAAAGTAGGGGGACCAAAACTTGATCCTATTTCTTAGAGGGACTAAATATGTAAAATTTATGATAATCGACAGGACCAAACACAGTGGGTTGTTATTATGAGTGTAGCAAGTATGACTCATTGCTCATTTTAAAGAACAAAGCAAATAAAAACCTTACTTTGAATTGAAACCGACAAAAAAAAAGAAATAAAAATCTTATTTTGTAGAATGGAGGGAGTAATAGTTTTCATGTAGTTTTTCTTTTTTTCATTGTAGGGCACCTTGTCATCTTTTTGTACTCTGCGTTTCTTTAATGTTTATTTTTACTATATATTCCCTCCTTCCAGAAGCCAGAATTCAGTCGAATTTGAGTCGAGACTATTATATAGTGATATTTTTACTAAATTTAAAGGCGTCAAAACTGCAAAATTTACTACTTTTAGTGATAAAAATATTATTTTAAAAAACTTGAAACGGGTAAAAATGTCACAACTCCAAAATTAATGGGGTCAAATGATACCCTTGACTTCTACCTACCTTCGCTACTGCCTCTCTACCTACCTTCGCTACTGCCTCTGTATCGTTTGAAATTACACACTTTGGGATGGATACGAGAATCAATCGGAAAAAAATAAAAAGTCAAGATGGAAATGTACAAAATGTCTAAATTGCTATAACATGCAACTCATACTATAAAACATAATAACATGTAAATTATCTGCTATAAAATTATTTGACTTTCTTTCCGGTTCCACTATATAAGCCCCAAATAGTCCCACTTCCACTATATAAGCCCCAAATAGTCCCACTGTATAGGCCCCGAGTCGGAGTACTTGTCTGAAATATAACTCATCGATGGCCCCGAGTTGGAGTACTTGTCTGAAATATAACTCATCGATTTCAACGACACGCATCTGAATATATAACTCGGAGATTTCAACAACACATCATTTTGAAAGGAGAGTGGGACAAATTTTGGAGAGTCAACTAATTAGATCCAGAAATTAAAAGAAAATGATCATGGTGACTAGATATGCTGTAAAGTAGGAAGAAATGCTATTGACTACAAAAGGAAACAATTACTCTCAGTTACAAAGAAATTCATATTAAAGGGCAAACCCCGGTGCGCCAAGCGGGGGTTGGGAGAGGGAACCATTTGCTAGAGCCTGCCCCTGACAATTGCCAAGAGGCTGTTCGCCGAGGTTTGAAAAAAAAAACAATTATTAAGCCTTGGATCTTGATGCAAGACCAGTTTCCACTCTCTTGATTTCAAAGATAAGCATTCTCCACATCTTGAGCACAAACATTTCAGCTTCATCATCCAATATAGACTGCAGCTTATTCAGCATGTCAACTGCCGTTACGTGTTCACCGGTTGTAGACACAATATAATCTACAAGTGAAGGCTCTTCCTCCCCTAAATATTCAGTAATCTTCTTAGAGATCCATGGTCTCATCCTCTCGTGCAATTCATTCTGTACATATAATGAAACGGCAATTTGAGAAACCTAATTATTTTAAGGGTTATCAATGAGTAAAAGTAATTACTAAAGCAGATGACGAGGTTCAAACTATATTGCTGCCACTCGCACTTGACATGATATATCAAAAATAAACAGTCGTTGGTCCCTTTGGGGGGGGGGGGGGACAGTGTGACTCTGAGACCCCACCGTAAATATTCAGTAATCAAGTAGACCAAATACAACCAAACGACAACTGTTTCTTGGGGCTGACAGAGGAATTTTCACAATGCTGAAGTTTGAAAGGGAAAACAAACTATTTTTTTTATAGGAAAATATAATTATATTAAAAAGAAAAACTAAGTACAAACAAATGGACAAGAAGTCCATCTATTACAAAGAACAAAACAAAAACATGAATTCTGAATAAAATATATTACCACCCCCCGTCCATTAATGAGCGGCCTTATAAATGTCTTTTGTCTCAAAAGATTGTTCAATTTATAATTAATGAAGTTGCCAAACTCACCTTCACCAACTGTCATTCACCGCTATACAGAGGCAGAAGACAGGAATTTTTAAGAAGGTTAACATGGTTCTTACTGTCAATTATTACATCATCAACTTCTCACGGTCAAAATTAGGATTTTGTGTCATCATCCCCCATATATTTCAACTGAAGAGAAAAAGAATCATGATGCTAGGCAGCTTTGCAATTGAGAAATAAACTGGTATGAGACCAAGAGAAAGACTGCAAGGTGGTCTCTTATTGTGTTAGATTAGGGTCTTGCACCAGAGCCTTATATTCCTCCATGCACTTAAATGAAAAAATATTATTAAGAATCTTCTTCGACTTTAATGGTGCCAAGATTGTACATATATGTGTTGATTTTAAGAAAGGCCAAAAGAACAAGACCAACAAAATTGTGGCCAACGAGAATTCTAGTTTATGTCAAACAACCAGAGAGAAAGGAAAAACTCAACGCATATGACTGTCCTAAAAGTGCTCAAGTCTCAAGTCTCAACTTCCTTTATCTCTCCAAGCACCCGTTTAAAGAAATTGTTGAAATAAGATATACTCTGTATAACCCATGTTGACAAAAATATCCTATCAACTCATCATACAATGCCCCATTATAAACCCTCTAAACTGTGTAACACTAAAGCATTATGTAATTTAACTCCAAGGCTTTCTAAAGATCTGAACTTAGAGGATTTGTTTTCAGATGAAAGAGATACTTTAGACAAGATTGAAGTCATCTGAAGAAATACATTCAATATAAAATCTTAAAATGATAAGTGAGAGTATGAACATACCTTGTCATAAATACCCCAGTTTATCTCATAAGAGAAAAGCTCATCTTTGGTTTTTGGAATTGTATCGATCAATTGTTTTGCATCCATAAGCTTCTTATTATCAGGTGTCTTTGCTTTATCTCCATGATTCCGATCCTTGTCCCTGTCGGACTCCTTTCTGCTCTCATCTCTGGTGCGGTTAGTCTCATCAACCCGGTCTCGATCCCGGTGGCTTGATCTATCATTGTGTCGTCTACTTCTTTCCTTTTCTGAATCAACCCTCACTTCTTTGGAGTTCACATTTCCGATGCGTTTCGCGAACTCTGCTGCTGCAGCCAAATTCGGAGATGGTGCAACAGGAGGAGTGGTATCCCGGACACCTTGCAATTCCTCAGTTGAATAATCAATTGGGACCAAAGGCCGCATCTTTTTCTCTTTCTGCGCATCCTCATCCTCATCCTCCTGGAAAGCCAATGGAACAGCAGTTCTCTTTCCCGAGCCTACAAGACCAAACCCCAATTTCCTAGAGGGTGCACTATTACTCTGCCTAGCATCTGCGGTAGAAAGAGATTCCATGACTGACTCGTCACCACTTCCGTTCTGTATAACCCCATTAACTATCATATGAAAGTCAAAACAAGTTAATTGCATTGGCAAATAATAATATGAACTCCAAACATATATGTTAATAAATGACATAAAAAATTTACCAGCAGAATTTCCATGCATCAAGTCAACATCAGGCATCACGTCAGCAGGGTCTTCTTTTCTTTCAAAAAAGGATGCATCAGGCAAGACAGCCTTTTCAGTTCCATTACTTGCGCGATTAGACAAAAGCTCTAATGCATGTTTCTCTTGTTCTTTCTGTAGTTCTCTCTCCTCCTCAGCCCTCCTCTTGGCCTCAGCAATTTCCTCCTCTTCTCTCACACGGTCAGCCATGTCCTCTTCCCTTTCTCTTTGCCTCCGTTTCCTTTCTTCTCTTTCCGCTCCACTACTCTTGTACTTCCTCTTCTTGCTGTAACCATCATCACTGTCACGCTCTTGATCCATTATTTCATAGTTCCTATCTAGTTCCTTTTCTTTTTCCCACTCTTTTTCCTCCTTCCGAGCCCGCTCTTTTTCCTTTTCTCTATTTTCCCAGTCCTTAAGACGCGCTCTATACCTGCGCTCATCTTCTCGTATCTTGTTTTCTCTCTCCCTCTCTCTCTTAGCTCGTTCTTGCTCCCTGTCTCTCTCGTATCTTTCAAGCTCCCTCTCCTTTTCACGCTTCATGTCTCGCTCTCGATCTCTGCTCCTCCTATCCGTCCTCCTACCTCTGTCAGGTGAAGTTTCAGTTCTATCGTGATCGCTTGATGGTTTACTGTCACTAGTTTCTTCATCATTTCTATCTTCTCCTGCATCTGCAAATGGAGAATGGAAGGATGTCATACCAGTACATAGAATTTAAGATGAGAAATATATAATGATTAGCGAAGTTTCACATCATACAAGGATGAAACCAAATATCCACAACAGGCTCACCATTCATCGTTATATCAACATCTGAGTCACCATCCTTTGACCTTGCAGGTAGATCTGAATTCCCAGTAACATCAGCAGCTGCTTGCTGGGGTGGCGGTGGTGGTGGAGGTGGCAGAGGATTGTTCTTTAACCTCTCTTCTAACATACTAGAAAGCTTCTCCGAAGCCTCTTGTTCAGCTTGCCTATCTTCATCAGTCACAATGCCAAAGTTAGCAGTGTCTTTATTTTCTTTGTTTGCTTCATTATTTTTGTCTTCCTTAGAGTCTTCTGCAGAAGGTTTTGACAATTCACTATTTTCGGTAGCTGGTTCGCTTCTTCCCTCTTTCTCACCACCTTCAGCCTCAGTTCCTTTGAGATTTGTTGCATTCTCCTTTTTCTTCTCAACATAACGATCTAGATACTCTCTAGTTGCTTGGCTAATATTTAACTACAAATTTATCAAGAAATCAAGAACAAGAATAGTAAGGGAAACAAACAGACATAAAAAGTTCAGCCGGATCAACAGCACTAAAATACACAAATACCAATAGCAAGAATATTGCAAATTGCTTGTCATCTTAGTGCACAAACGGAGAGAGCATCCAATTTCAAGAATCAAAATCAGATAATAATATATTGATACTCAAGGAATTCAGATTCACAGAAGCTCCAGGTTAAGGCTCCATCAAGCTGTCCATAAAGATGATCCAAAAGAGAGCGCATAAAAACTAGAGGACTACTGTAAAATAGAAATGGAATTCGGATGCATAAGCTTTTCCTACAGGTATAAGGCAGGCACAAGTCACGGTATTCTTCTATAATAACAACACCCAGTGGGCTGGGATTTGGTCTTATTTAAGATATGTGGAAACCAGAAGGCAGCTGCCCTTTATAAATAGACACATCATTACATTACATTCATATCTTCACACCTTTCTAATTCATTGGGAGACGTCAAACAGGAGTTTCTTACCTAAACCTTCATCACTTGAGTAATTCATGACTATGAAGAGGCCAACAATGTAAACCTAAAAATTCATGCACAAATTTTTCCGAAAGTTTAGCATGCATATTCTTCAAGGCTTTAAATTATCCTTTATTTCTTACAGTTATATTTATAAGAATAGAAGGTCAATTTGTGGGTGCTTTTGGACAGGTATGCATGAGGTCAGTCTGTCAAAGCAGGGGGGATCACTGGCCTGAATTGATACTGATATCTTGCTCCCAAATACCCTCTTCATTATGTCTTTAGAAAAATTAACATTATATCGAAGGTAACGTAAATGAAATTAACAATTAACAGACAGACAGCGCAACTGCATCAAAAAATAATCTGCTTAAACAAATTGTAAGCCAGAAAGAGATTCAAACATACCATCAATTCTTGGCCATCAAGATTTAACTTGCTCAGCAACCGTAATGCACGAAGAAGACCTTCAGCAGATTCAAATTCACAAATTCCGTAGCTTGTTAGAGCTCCAGTACTAGAATCTTGTGGCCGTTTCCAAGCTTTGACAGGTCCACAGAGCTGAAAAGATTACAACAATCACAATATAAAAAAAAAATCAAGCTAACTTGCATGCAAAGCATAAACAGAGATGCCAATTAAGAGATCAGACTATGGAAAGAGGACTAGAAAAAAGGAGTAAAAAATGTGATTACTTGCAACAAGGAAAGCATGAAATCATTTTCCACCGTTGATGCTATCTTGCCAACATATACTGTTGTCTGAGGCTTCTCTGTTGCAGGCACAATTGGCATGATGGCTGGTCTAATCACTGGAGGGATGATTGGACCTCGGATCCCTAGAACTGGAGGTCGTGGCATTGGAATCATGCCGAGAGGACGAGCAGGAAATCCTGGCCGCATCATTGTTCCATATGGTGTTGGATAACGAAGAATCCCTGCAAGGATAAGAAAAAAATCCTATGGAAACTTATTAGAGCAGGTTCACAAAGTAAATACAATTCTTTCCAATAAGCACTTGATATACATACATGAAAACTCAAAGAAATAATCAATTGTTACCCAAATATTAAAGCAACTAGAGATGGCAGAATAGGCATGACAACACTCACCAGCTGATTAAATAACCTGAACGAAAATGAAGACCAGAATATCAAGTTCGTTAATTATAGGTGTGTGAAGTAGCTTACCATATCAATCCACTGAATTATAGTACTCTTCTTCAATATACCAAGCACCAATCGTGAAGATTTAAATTTAGTAACACGAGACATCCAGTCACCAATGAATTGATGACAAGACACTCTATTTTACCGATTCCGCAGTTTTGAGTATCTCAAACCATTAAAGAACCATGCAAAGCAAAACAAATTCAAATGAAGGAGAGATTGAAAGATTGCGATACCTTGGCATATAAAGGGCAAGAAGCAGTCAGTTGCTAGCATGAGTCTGCTGCCGCAAATCAAGATTCAAGAACCATTCATGGAAAAGTATCCTTATGACTACAAGTTAAGTAGCCTACTAAGAATGAACATCGCACAACTAATAATTTCTTAGAATGACAAATGGAAGATTACATTTCCAATTGAACGTTTCAGATGTTCAATTTGAAGGTGAACCAGTTTTGATTAAAAACAAAATAAGAATCTCAAGCCTCAACATATGAAAAAAGTTTGCGTAAGTACAATGAAGGGAAGAAAAAGCAAATGCGTGCATACCAAAAAACTTGTGGGGAAGAAGTCTCTAAAGAACTGCGATATGAAGCCTTCCGACCCATACTCTCCATGAAATCAATACACTGTAGGAGAAAACATCCCGTCATCGATACCCCTAAACCAAGAGTCCAAGACCAATTCCCCAACTCACCTCAGCCTTACTATTTCCCTCTCGTTCACACAGTATAAGATAAGTAGTATAATCCTAATTCATATATTATTTCAAATAGAGACCATAAATTTATGTTTCACTCTTACTCACACTGTATTAATAAGTAACATAATTCTAATTCACTCGAAAATTCAAAAACCCAATATTATTCGAGAAAGATTTCAATTCACATACATGAATAGATAGCATATGACTGGCAAATGGTCTTTCTTGCCAACAACTATTATGGAGTAATAATACCAACAACCAAAACAATAAGAAATAATTCGAAAGGAATAACCCACCAGGGGGAGGAATTGTTCCTTGAGGAACAGGCATTGACATGTTCTGATAACCATTATGCATCGGAATGTACGGCCTCAATCCCTGATTAGGCTGCTGTCCAGGTGGTCCATACGGCGAGGGGACAAACTGAGGAACCGATCCGGCGCCACTTGCCGGCGGCCCCTGCATCATGACCGGCACAGGACTAACACCAGGCGGCTGAACTCCATGGTTCTGGAAGTTCTGAATGGGTAAAGGAGAGAACTGAGGCACCGTAGGGAGCGGAACAGGAGGGGCCACGGGCCTGAAAGACGAAGACGGTACAGAGGCATGGGGAAGCACATAAGGTTGAATCTGCGGTTGAGAAATCGGAGATGGTAGTGGTTGAGCGCTAGGGTTAGGGTTTATTGCCGGAACAGAAGGTGAGGAGGGAGGTGGGAGAGATGAATCGGGTTGAATTGAGTCGGACATCGAGTTATCGGGGACCGGCGGTAGAGAATTTTGGTCTGTTGTCTCTGTTGAAGTAGGTAAATCCGCCATTGATGAAGATTTTGGAGAGCTTGAACAGAATCGCGTTCGATTTGATTTTGTTTGCCCTAGAATTATAAACGACGAGGTTGCTTGGGCTAGGTTTGGTTATGCTGCGATGCACGTGAGACGGTTTAGTTATAACTAGATATAACTAGAATAAGAACGTGTCCGAGTACACTTATTTTTTTTTTTTTTTTTTTTTTTAATTAAGTCCGTGTTCGAGGACATATTTTTTTATTTTATTTTTTTAAAAAAAAAAATTAAGGACAAAATGGAAAAGGAACAAAATAGTGAGGACAAAATGAAAAATTCAGCCATTGAAACTATTCATAGTACTGTAACACATCACTACCATTTATACTATAGATGGTCTTTCGTGGCGGATTCGGATTGGTTAAGATCATGGTAAGGTTTACCGCCAATTAAAATGCAGCCCCGAGTGCGGAACATTATTGTTATACTCCCTTCATTGGTTCTGTCCGGGGAAATTTACGGAATTACCACTACTCATCAGTTTTATCTATCTAGAGTATAAATAATATCATGGGTAAACAGTATTATAAACAGTATCAAATATCAAATTTTTCATTTTGTTCTCAATAAGTTGTTTTTTTTCCATTTTGCCCTTTAAAAAAAAAAAACACGTGAACAGTTGAATAAATAGTTTCAATCGTCGAAATTTTCATTTTGCCCTCACTATTTTGTCCATTTTTCATTTTACCCTTAAAAAAATTAATTAAAAACAAAAAAAAGTGTCCGACACGGGCTTAATTAAAAAAAAAATAATAAATAAATAAAAAATAACGTGTCCTCGGACACGGGCTTATTCTAGTAGTTTTATATAGCTTAAAATTGAATTGAACTATGAAAAAATTTAAATCGATCTAAACCAAATTGCTATGATTTGGTTTAAACTTCGGTTCAATTATGTGGTTTGAACCCCGATTTAGACCGTGGTTCAGACCATGATTTAATACTACGTTTCAAAGCACAATTCAAACCGCAACTCAGTTTTGTAATTTGATTCTCAATATTGAAAAAGTTGCAAGTCGATTCCTAACATTGAGAATTTGTTGCAAATTGATATAAAAACCAAGAAATTGTTATTTTTTTGACAGAATTAAAGTCATATGCAATGTAAATAACTTTTTAAGAGGCATGCTAATCATTTCGTACGGGGAAAGGGAATAAATTACTCTTTAACATTAAAATGATGTAGTTTTATAACACTTGATTAATGAAAAAAAAAATTCAAAAATATAAATTAATTAAAAGAACACGTAAAGTAGTGATTGGCGGTAACGATGGTGTATATAGTGGTAGTGGTCGGCGGAGTTGAAATTAATATGAAATGACAATTATTATGACTCTTAAAAATTCAAGTGAATAGCGCATGACTTGGATTTTGTCAAAAAAAAAAATTAATACTCCCTCTGTCCCGCTACAAACCGCACACTTTCTATTTTGGGCGTCCCATTACAAACCGCACACTTTCTAAAATGGCAAAGAATCTTTACTATTCCCTCCACTCATTCTCTCTCCTACATTATTTTAATACTCACAACACCATTATAATTTACTATTCCCTCCACTCATTCTCTCCTATTTTACTTTTACACTCACAACATTTATATCATTATTTTTTTTCTTAATCCCCGCGCAAACAGTAACAGTGTGATTACTAGCGGGACGGAGGGAGTATTTCGTTAATTTTTTTACCAATGTGCAACAAAAAATGTTAGAAATCAGATTGCAACTTTTTCAATGTTGGAAACCAAATTGCAACAGTGACACAAACATATGTAACCAAATTGCAATTTGCCCTTGTTTAAATTTTCGTGATCTCGGAGGATGAGCGAAAGATGCGGGTGTTAAGAGGAAAATCGGAGGAAAAGGGAGAATAGAGGAAGAAAGAGGCCGAATGAAGAAAAACACTTTACAATCTTTGATCGTGGAGATTACTTAGTTATTTATTTGTTGCAATGATGAAATTAATATTAAATAAGATACACAAAGGATGTTAGAAATAGTCGATATAATGTAGGTTTTTTTATTGATCTAACAGTAAAATTTAATAAATATACGAATATATTAAATAAGATACAAAACGGGGATTAGGATTAGTTTATGTAATGTGGTTTGGTCTGACGGTTTGGTTTAGTAGTTCGGTCTCAAACCGCGATTTGGTTTGATTTGGTTCACTCTGAAAGGGTCAAACCACAAACCGAATCGAAACATGTGGTTTGCCAAAATTTAAGATCGAAACGAACCATTCATAGTTGACAACTAAACCAAACCGCATGATTTTGTTCGAACCGAACAAGTTACATCCCTACCCTTCAGTCATGGTCCCAACTAAATTCACACCTTTTTTTATTTGATTATTTCAAGTAATATATTTTTTCAAATAATTTTTTTATTACTCTTCGTCCTTAACTGATTTTTCACTTTTTTTTACGGTTACTACGAATACAAATAAATTTTGAACAATAATGTTAAATTGATTTAATCATTCTAATAAAATGTAAAACTTATTATTGATAATATTGTTGATGTTGTATCAATAACTAGTTTTAGATTTTCATTTATATAATTTAATCAATATAAAATTATTGCTCAAATTTCATTTGTGATAAAGGAAAAAAGTGAAAAAAATCATTTTGATACATGGAAGTACTTCTTTATTCATTCAATGAAGTCGTTTATATATTTATAATAACTATCTTTTTATCATTCTTTACCTCGTCTTATTTTCTATTTTATTTTTCATACTCAACAATTGCACAACTTAAACTTTTTCTTATTTTTCTATCTTCAACACAAAAGTATAAATTTACTTGGGACGAGAATAAGTATGCTATGCCTTCATTAAATTTAAGTTAATTCTTACTAAAATTAAACTAGTCTCGTGTTTTTATTTCAGATTTATTATTAGTAATTTATGTAATTTAGAAAACTCACTGACACTTAATAATATATTTTTTGATAGTCTTCACACTGACATTTTAATATACTAACACTGATATTTTTTTACCTTACACTGACACTTAATAATACATGCAATGACACTTTTTACACTGACATTTTGTTACACTAACACTGACATTTTGTTACACTAACACTACTGACACTTTTTTACACTAACACTGACAGACACTTAATAATACATGCACTGACAATCTTTACACTGTCACTTTGTTACACTAACACATTAACATTGACACTTTGTTACACTAACATTGACACTTTGTTACTAACACTGACACTTAATAATAAATGCACAAATGCACTGATACTTTTTACACTGACACTTTATTACTCTATTTCCAAATGATTTTTCTACTTTTTATAACGCTAGTTAATACGAAGAGTTATATGAAAAAACTATTTTTTTTTTCGCTAAACAAAAGGAAAAACGAGTTTTCTGTAACGCGCTAAAAAGGGCTCGATCGGTTTTGCCGCCGCCGCGACTCCATGATTTCGCACAAGGAACTTAAAATCATCGTCCTTTGATTTATCAGCAAAGCAGTAACAGTAGTTGATTAGTAGTTGATTAAGGATTGTAGAATTTCAAGTTTGATTCCATTTGGTCCACTCTTTTGGTCCACTCTTACAGTACAGTAGGTCGACATCGTCGGCAAAGAAAAGGAAGAAGAGGCATTTGCTTACTTTAATGGGCCGACACTCACACACTGGCTTGAAGCATGCGTACTTTTGATTCTGTATTAACTCTTTTGAAAATTGTCTGTTTTAATAATTAAAAATTGCCAATGTTATTAATTGAAAGTATCAATGTTATTAATTAAAAGTGTCAGTAAATATATAATTGATGATACAAGAAATGATATGAATCACATTTAGTCTATCAATAAGTTAATCTCTAGCAAATGTGACCTGAAATCACGAACAAACGATTAGTCGAATTGTTTTTCGATTAATACTCTTCTGCGTGATAATTAGATTTAGTGTTATAAGTTTATATGAAACTGTATTTAACAACGTAATCTCAAAATAGCCAATAAAAATTACCTTTTAATGTTGTATATTGTCTGTTATATATAGTGGTGTTATGAAATTACTATTAATCCCTAAAGTCAATTAGATGTTGTGGGCGTAACTGTCTACAAGAATGTAGGAGGCGGTTACAAATAACGACGTATATGAACGTACGTGTTGATAGGTCGAGGTCGATTGAGTATTCGAAATTGACCCGACTTTGTGCCTTGGCTTGATAGAAATTGTACAAGTAGATGATCGTATGTCGGACGAAGCTAGGTCGTAACCAAGGATGGTCGGACAATGAGCTAGGTCGACTGATCTTTGTCGTTGGGCCGTTGATGTAGTAGCAATTGGATTGGCCCATTCCATGGTATTGTCTTTGTAATTTCTAAAATGTTGGGCTTCATTCGTTGAGTCTGGCCCGTCACTTTTATTCCGTTAAGTGGCCTCCAACTTTCTGAGTTTACTTTGTCGATCAGGAAGTTGTAAACAATTTACGTGAATTCTTACACAGCTCGTTGTTGGATAGTCGACTGAGTAGATGTGGGTTGCTCTCGACTATTGACTTTTGACGGTTGAATACGTTGTTTAATGCACCGTAATTTCTGTAATAATGGTACGATTCTGGCGATTGAACAACTGTATTGGGAACCGCTGCTGATCATTAACTGACATAACGAACAGTTATATCCCCTATCATTTCCAATTTCGGTAAGGTTTTGGAGACATAAAAAAGGAAAAGTCATTTTCCTTTTCAAACTTTACAATCCCTAATTACTCAAGCACTCAACAAGAACAAAAGCAAGAAATTTGATTTTCTGGCGTAATCGAGCTCTCCGCTTCATCTTTGAATTCCTTTTTCCCCAAATCAATCAAGGTACCCCTCAATTTCTCTGTACTTAGGTTTAATTTCAAGTTTATCCTTTTTATTTTGCCATTGCTATGACATTTGGCTTCGAGATAGGTTTTAGGTATGGGTGTAACTCCTAAAACCTCAGCATCAGTAACAACATCCCCATCAATCGACAACCCGGAGATAATGCCGATATCCTATAGGGTAATAGTCATCTAACCAATCGAAAGGTGGAATGAATGGGTCTCCGGACGCTATCTCTCAATCAATGCCTTCATCAACCCATAATCGTACTGAATTCTCCCTATATAATGAACTCCACTAAAGCCACTCTCGGCTAATCTCTACAATATCCTCGGATCTAGTCTATCCGGCAATGTGGCACCACAACGAAGTGAAAGCGGACTATCAACCTGCTATCCAGCCCAAATATAACGAGCTTTGTGACACTTATGTGCAGTCAAAACAGAGTTATCGATATGCACATGATCAATGAAGGTATTCATATATTTTAACAAAAGAAACCCCATTTCAATATCAAATAAATATATCTATACTATATTAAAAGAAAGAAAGTGGCCAAAATGAAAATTTGATGCTAAAAAATGTCAACATCAAGTGGTTAAATTTGGAAATCTGTCAAGGGTATTTTAGTCATTTACGTTCATGGCATAAATGTAGATATTAGACATTGAAATCAACATCAAGTGCTTTTGATTGGATGCATGAATTTACGATTTTTTCCCCCAAATTCTTTGACCTCAATTATTTTATAATAAATTAATCAAAAAAAAAATTACACCAAAATTCATATTTTTTCCCTCAACAAATAGAGACTAATTTCATTTGATTCGGACACAGAAAAAAATTCTCTTTCTTGAATATAAATCAAATATTTTATAATTAATTTTTAAATTTTTTTCCACCTAAAATCATTAAAATTTTCCTCCAAAAATAGATACTGCTTTCATTTGATTCGGACACACAAAAAAAAAAATCATCTTCTTTGAAGTATATGTCAATATTCGGTGGGTTGGGTTTGATGAGGGAGGGTAGTGTTTGGGAAAAAAAAACATTTAACACATTGTTAGTTATTTTTGGATTTTGATTTTTCTTCTCAAAATTAAATATTTTAAATTGAAAAAGAATATTATAATTTTGTTCATGATGAGTCAATGTAAACAAATATGATATTTATTTTAAAAAAAATCCTCTTTTTTGAATATAAATCAAATATTCTATAATAAATTATTATTTTTTTCACCAAAAATCATAAAAAAAAATCCTCCAAAAATAGAGACTACTTTCATTCAATTTGGACAAAAAAAATAAATCTTCTTCTTTGAAGTTCATGTCAATATTCTAAAAAATAAAGATAGTATGAATTGGTATTTTGAAAGAGGGAGAGGAAGAAGTGGGTTGGGTTTGATGAGGGAGTGGATTGTTTGGGGAAAAAAATTTCATAACACAATTGTTAGTTTTTTTTTGAGATTTTGATTTTTCTTCT
Source organism: Adenophora triphylla var. japonica (assembly GCA_022495995.1). NCBI lineage: Eukaryota > Viridiplantae > Streptophyta > Magnoliopsida > Asterales > Campanulaceae > Adenophora > Adenophora triphylla. The sequence continues at coordinate 289,637 of JAFEMH010001072.1, forward strand.
CAAAATTAAATAAGTTAAATCGGAAATGAATATTATAATTATGTTCATGATGATTTAATGTAAACAAATATGATATTTATTTATTATTACTATTGTTCGTATACTAATAAATGATATTTATTTTTTGTTTACAAAATTAATTATTTGACTGTTACATTGATGGAATGATATTTTTCTGAATTGTGACATACTAGAGTTGAAATTAAATATCTCTACATATATAGAGTTTCAATCATTCGAATAAAAAAATATTTACTTATTCATTTATTTAAGTTACTATTAAATTTTTACATAATATATTTTTCTTTTCAAATGATTAAGATAATTATGTATGTATAATTGATTAAATAGGGAAGAGATATGCAATATTTTAGGGGTGAAATGAGATTACTCTGTACTTATATTATGAAGATAAAGTCTATTAGTTGATGTTTTTTTCCTTTAATTGATTGTAATAAACTTTGTTTACAAAATTAATTATTTGATTGTTACATTGATGGAAGGATATTTTTCTGAATTGTGACATATATATAGAGAGAGTTGAAATTAAATATCTCTACATATATAGAGTTTCAATCATTCGAAATAAAAAAATATTTACTTATTTATTTATTTAAGTCACTATTAGATTTATACATAATATATTTTTTTTTCAAATGATTAAGATAATTATGTATGTATAATTGATTAAGTGGGGATTAGATATGAAATATTTTAGGGGTGAAATGAGATTACTATGTACATATATTAAGAAGACAAAGTCTATTAGGTGGTGTTTTTTTCCTTTAATTGATTGTAATCATCTTTGTTGTAAGTTAAAAGATAGAACTATTATTGATGTTTGAGTTGAGCTTTCGACGTTTGTGTAGTGGCGTCTATTATATTATTGTAAGTGCAGTTGATTTTTCGTTTGATAAAAAAAAGGCCCATTTCCTCTAGGGCCCCTTGGGCGAGATTTAAATCCAATCTAAGAAACAACATTTACTTATTTCCCCAGACACCCCTCCGCCTAGTTTGGGCGACCGCCCATCAAAAAATAACCCCCTCTCCGCCTAGTAATTTATAAGACTTTTTAAAAAAGTCTTATAAGTAACTTATAAGACTTATTTATAACATATATAAGACTTAAAATGTCTTATAAGTTACTCTTATATTTAATAAGTCTTATAACATATATAACACTTTTTTAAAAGACTTGTACAAAAAGTCTTATAAGACTCGCCTAGTAACTTATAAGACTTTTTAAAAAGTCTTATATTTAATAAGTCTTATAACATAAATAAGACTTTTTTAAAAGACTTGTACAAAAAGTCTTATAAGACTCGCCTAGTAATTTATAAGACTTTTTAAAAAGTCTTATATTTAATAAGTCTTATAACATATATAAGACTTAAAAAGTCTTATAAGTTACTTATAAGACTTTTTTAAAAAGTCTTATAAGTTACTTATAAGACTTTTTTAAAAAGTCTTATAAGTAACTTATAAGACTTTTTTAAAAGACTTATACAAAAAGTCTTATAATAAGACTCTTTTTAACTTACAAGATTTTTTAAAGTCTTATAAGTTACTTATAAGACTTTTTAATAAGTTTTATATAAGACTTATTAATAATTTTCAGTTTTTGAGTTGGTGCGTCTTATATATGTTATAAGACTTATTAAATATAAGAGTAACTTATAAGACTTTTTAAGTCTTATATATGTTATAAGACTTATTAAAAAGTCTTATAAGTTACTTATAAGACTTTTTAAAAAGTCTTATAAGTTACTAGGCGGATGGGGACATTTTTTTGAGTTGGGCGATCGCCCTATGTTGATGGGCGGTCGCCCAAGCTAGGCGGAGGGGTGTATTTGGAATTTACAAAAATCTTTTCTTTAAGAGGAATATAATTTGGTCAAGGAGGGCCCTAGGAGAATTTACCCTAAAAAAATTATTAACAAAAAGTGAATATAATTTTCAGTAATATATGTGAAATGAGAGATGCATTTGCAAATTTTAGGTAGATAGAGGAAGCGTCGAAAGGCAGGGGTTAAAAAAAGCAAGACCTGTATCAACCTGATTTGCAATTTTTACTTTTTGGTTTCAAAATAACGGAAATGCCCCTCGCGTTAGCCACCGCACGTTCCTTTTTTTTCCTCTTTGATGTTGCCAGGATCTTCCTCAACAGCAACTTCACCGTTGTAGTCTAACCTCGATATCTCCGGCTCCTTCTTCTCCGACTGATCTGCACACACTCAAACGTTAACTAAGCCGGGGGCGGCTCCGGCGTAAGTCCCTCCGGCGTGAGGATAAGTGTTTGCTTGATAAAAGGGTAAACTAACAATATTGAAAGTGGTTGTGTGTGTATCAATGGACGTACCTTGGAATGAAGCTTTCCCATCTTATTTATACCCCTTACCCTCGTGCCTTGCATGTGACATCCTCACATTTCATGCCTCCTGCCACGTGTCACCACATCATTGGTCCTTTATAAAGTAAACCCTCAACACGTGATCATCAATCCCAATGCATAACCGTCTAATGGGTCCCACTTGGTAGATATTTATATGTCGCCTCTGGTGAACATCAACTGGGATCCCTTTCGCCGATAAGGTCACTTACTATCATGTCTCGCCTCGCCTCATGTCTTGCCTTACCATCATGTCTCGCCTTAAGTCTTTATCGCCGGCTTTCCTCATAATATGTCGCTATTTACTATCTTGGTTTTCCCCTTCTTAATGATATTAGCGGGATATTTCCCGTCTCGCATTCCTATGATCCTCTTTGGGTCACCTCGTAATCTCATTTCCTTCTTGGGTCGTATCCCACTTTTGGGCCCACCGGTTACTTTCTCTAATAGATTTGGGCCGTGCCCAACCGTTATTACCGGACAAAGCATCGTAAGCCCCTAAGTTTATGGCGAGATTCATTTATGGTCTCGCCAAAACTTTATGTTTATCGCTCCTTATTCTCGCGACACATAAATCCTTCTTCAAGAAGCTACCATTGAAATCTCCATCCCTACACGTGTCCCTTTCAGGGTATCCTTTTAGATTTTAACGGGCCGTCATTTGGGAATTGTGCCAAATTGTGAGGGAAAATTTAAAATTTTTCCCAAACGTCACATCAATCATTTCCTTGAAACCCTCTCTCATATAAATACCAAATTACTTCCGCCATTCCCCTTTTTACTCTTCTTCATCCTCACTTGAACTCTTACAAACTCCGACGAACCCCAACCTTGATTCCGACTGTTCTTCTTCATTTTCACCGTTCATTCAACGATTTTCTCTCCAAAATTGTTTCTTGACCTTTATTCTGTTCATTTCTAACCATCTGGGCAGTGATTTGGTGCATTATTCCTCGATCCTCAGGATTCTACCTTCTTTTCCGGCGCCTGTTCATCTTTTCCGGTGACTCTTCATCTTTCCCGACCCAGATTTTACTCATCATCAGGTAATTTTTTCAAAACCCTTCATATTCTTTAAACCCTTAGTTTTGATTTCCATTTTTTTGTCCCAATTATTTGAATCTTGTTATTCCTTCACCCCATAAAATTTTTCCCAAACTACCCTTCATGGCTAGATATAAAACTTGTGCTAGGCGGGTTAGATACGGTATATGCCAGGTTTCAGGCGGTCTATATAGACGCCTGCGAACCACTTGGGCGAGATTGCCCAAGGCCGACATAATTAGGCTACTTGTTGAGAATTGGGTGGACCCTTCGATAATCGACTCTCTCGAAATCCAAGGTCGCTTCTTTCTTTCACCTTCAGCCCCTATGTCCCGTATTTTTACTTCACACACAGAATTAGTTCGATTTATCAAGGACAAGTATGAACCCAATTTAAGCGACTCATCTGAATCCCATTGTGTCGCTGATCCTTTTTCCAAGCGTAGGATGCATTATAAATCAGTCCTTTCTTCTTCTTCTTCCAGTGAATCCTGCGAGATGACTGATCAAACGGCTTCTTCTCCCGCGGCGGCTTCCAGCAATCCCTCTTCTTCAAGAGTTCAAAATCTCCGCTTGACTGAAGGTACCCTCTTTACCAATCCCGCCCATGCCGAGGCGGGATCATCACTCGCACCAGATAGCAGTTCCCTCATTCCCAATCCCATTACAGATTGACACAGATCATACCACATAGATAGTTCCATTTATCAAATTTCTGAATATCAAGGCGACCTATCTCTCGCCCATTTAAGAGAAATGCGTGATGGTATAGTAGTTTTCCCTTCCCAGCTCAAAGCAGGACTTAGAATTCCTCTTGATCCTTTCCTTTGCGAAATCTTATTCAAAGCCCAAGCCCTGATCACCGAAATTCATCCCAATGCCCTTAGAATTAGGGATGGCAACGGGGCGGATACGGGGCGGGTTTGACCAAAACCGTACCCGCCCCTCAAAGAACCCCCCTAGTACCGAACCCGCCCCGCCCCGCCAACTGTAGAACCCGCATCCGCCCCGCCCTGCCCCGCACCGCATGGTCCAAAATCATTTTTTTGGGCTAAATTTTTTTGGGCTTTAGCCCAGCCATTCAACATTGTTAAATGAGACATAAAGACTTAAGCTAGCTATTACAGTTTTCACAATACTTGCTAGAATTCAAAATTCAAATATGTAAAGCTGGAAATCAAAAATTCAAACCAAAAGGACATAAATTCAAATATTACAAACCATAGAAAAACTTAAGCTAGCTATTACAAACCAAAAGAACATAAATTAAAATATTACAAACCATAGATAATAAATTCTAAAAGTGACAAATTATCCAAACTTTATAAAAGTCTTCAAAGATACTTCATTCCCAAAGCCAACATTTCAAACCTACATAAAGTAAAATAAAGGGTTAGATAAGATAATAATTTAAATGAGAAAAAGGAAAAACTAAGCAAGATGAATGAACTATTAAAGTAAAATAATCTTACTTATCACTCATTAACATCCATATCATCATCTTTATTAGCACTTTCATGTCCTTGACCAACTTCTTTAGACATCTATGAACATTAATGCAAAAAATCAATAACAAATGTAGAAAATCAATGGACAACAACATCAAGAACTAGAAGAACACACATACTATACATATTTTAATAATTTCATCATATCAATCAGCCATATTATTTGAAAATCGTTGGATCAATAAATTTGGAATCAGCACAAACTTTTCAATGAATCAAACACTTGAAATGCAGGAGATTATAGATGCATGCACAAAATCTGAAGGCTTTGCCATATCAAATGACTCAGGAACTTGATCACAAAATTGAAACGCGAAATCAATCTGAGTGAGGAAACCGATCAAACACCTCATATGCACAATTCGAAAATTCAAATATAAAAAATAAAATAAAAATATTAAAACAAAAAAGAAGAGGGTTGCTAGTTAAATATCCTAAGAGCAAAATCCGAAGACAGAAAACATAATTTTTTACGGAACCAAAATCAAGATCGGAACACAGCTCTGGGCTCAAATGCTATAAAAATCCAGAAATGAAACGGAATAAAAATTGCAAAAGTTAAGCTCAGATCTACGGAAATTACTCACAAGAGAGAGAGAGAGAGAGAGAGAGAGAGAGAGAGAGAGAGAGAGAGAGAGAGAGAGAGAGATATTTACTTACCATAGAAATCGATTTGAGAAGATGAGAAGTGGAAGCGGAGTGGAAGTGGAAGTGGAAGTCGTGGGAGCGGCGGCCGGAGGAGATCGTGGAAGCGGCGGCGGAGTGGAAGTGGAAGTCGCCTGGCCTGAGAGAGAAGTAGGGTAGCGCCGCAAGAGTTCTAAGTTCTAACCCTAGAAATCAATTTGAGAAGATGAGAGTGAAGTGAAGCCGCGTTCTGTTCTGGTACTGGTCGAGGTTATGCGCATGACTGGGGGTAAGGGTAATAATAAAAATGGGTGAAGGGTATTATAGTAATTATATATATATAATAGTATGCGGGGCGGGGCCCCGCGGGTTGAGGAGTGAAACCGAACCCGCCCCGTGACCCGCCGGGTTTTCAAAAAATGCTACCAAACCCGCCCCGCTACGGTGCGGATCGTCCCGGATACGGATCGGGTTCGGACAAATTGCCATCCCTACTTAGAATCATTACTGCCTTTATTGTCATTTGTCGCTCCCTTCGCAAAGAACCCTCTATTACTGCCTTACTTACTTTATTCAAAGGCTATAAACAAACCAGCCAACTTGAAGATGATGTAGTTGAAACCCGTCTTTCTCTACGATACCAAAGAGGTCCCAAGGTCCTTACTCCCCTTCCTACAAAAGTTCATGACTGGATGGACGATCCTCTTTTCATTGTTTCTCGTGTGGGGTGGTCTCATCCCGCCGACCTTTACCCTATAAATCCTCAAATTGAGTCAAAATCTGCGCCCGTGGTTGGAGACAATGCCCTTATTGCCGCCATTCGCGCCTTAGCCACTCGTCCTGAAAATTCTCCTGTTAGTACTCCCCAACCTCTCATTTCTTGGAGAGGCATTTTACGAGATAGAGGATTGCTCAACCAAGTGGGCATTGCTGACAACTTACCCCGCGTTCAACCGCGAGTTCCCATAAGCCATGTTCACTTTGATGGATGGGAGCGACATACAGAGAATAAGTATGCTTATGAGTGCCAGTCATGCAAGGGTACTCGTCACTGTTCCGCCATGAATACTGTTCTTTGTATGTTCCTTCTTGAACTTGGCTCTTTCTCACATTTAATTCATATTGTCATTTTTCTAACTCTTATCCTCCTTTTTCTTTTTTCTAGATCACAGAGCGAAATCAATGGAAAGTCGTCAAGCTGCCAACCTTGAAACTGACAATAGACGGAAAAGTCTTGCGAGTGCTCGCGACGCTGCTCTTGCCGCCCTTCCTGCAAATCTTCCTTTGCCCATATCTCGCGATGGCAAAGACACAAAAGAAATAGCCTTAGAAAAGTCCTGCAGAACACGCCAAAAGCGTAGCTAGGCCTACTAATGCTGCTGCTCGAGCCAAGCGACAAAAAAGAATTGCTTCCGTATCAACAAGCATCGCCCCACCTCCACAAGAAGTCATCCCTCCTAATCCTGCCATTGTTTCAACTTCTCCATCTACTGAAGCTATTATCCCACCAATCTCTACCTCACTGACCTCTAATATCAATATCGCTCCCAATGTCATTCCGCTCACTAATACCGCCCCTTTGCCAGAAAATGTCGAGGTTTCCCCATCTGAATCTGTCCCAATTAATTCTCCTTCTTTGGAAGTCAACAACAACGAGCCCAATCAAACTGTGATTCCTCCTTCCCGCGAGACGGAAGTTTGCGACCTTACCAACATTTCCAGCTCTCCTCCCACTCCTCGCGACCCAAACACTTCGTCCACTCTTCCTCAACCCAGCTGGCTTCAAGAAAACTTTTCAAAACCCACTGATTTCGCCGGGCTTTTTGAACTAAGTAAGGAGATTGCTAAAGTTCCCTATATAAAGGGACTTATTGAAGAAACTCGCAGCGCGGAGGATTGCATGTTGGGTAGCTCTGCTTTGATCCGAGCTAGCGACCAACTTCAAGTTCAACGTGTCGCCCACATGGATCCCGATCACGCCCCTTGTCAGGCTGGACTCTATTTTTCATTGGTACGTTGCTCTTTTTCCCTTTATTAACATTTCACTTTATTTTCAGCCATTTTTAACTTTCCTTTGTTACCTTTTTTCACTTGGATCTTCTATCATGGGTATGAGCGAGCAAAATACTCGTCTCGATAATGAATCTACGAGCTTAAAGGCTACAAACCATATCTTGAAGCGCGACAAAGACATTCTCAAGGGCAGGGTCACTCGGCGAGAAACCACCATCAAAAGCTTGGAGGAAGAGCGCGACAAATTAAAGTCCGACCTGGCTACTTCCCAAGATCAACTTGATCGTACCTTGACTGATCTTAATACCACCAAATCTGATCTCACCACCGCCACCAATGAACTCAACTCTGTTAAGGAGAATACCGCCAAATTGAGGAGCGAGAATGAAGCTTTAAAGGAAAATCATGCAGCCGACACTCAATCTTTACATGACGAGATTGCCAGACTTAAAGAAGAGCTGACTGGGAAAACCGCAGAAATTACTGCTCTTAATGCTGACGTGGCTCAACTAACCGATGACATTTCTGATATTGGGAACCAGACTTCCCTTCAAGTTATGCGGGCCGCAGCAGCTGATGTTGATGAAATTCCGGCCATTACTATTGAAAAGCTTGCCCATTGGGGCTCAGAGCCCATTTTCAGCGAGGTATGTCGCCGCGGTCACTCCTTGGTTCCTTTCACTCCTGAAGAGCTTAAAGATCTTGCTGATGAAGATGCTTTATTGGGTAAATCGCCTTGGACTGCTCCTTCTGTTAAGAACCCAAATGCCCTTGCTTTGTGGGGCGACTTACTCGATCATAAACACAAGCTTTTAGATGACGCTAAAGCTCTTGCCCTCGCGACTTCAAGTTCAACTCAAGCCGCACCAACTGATGATCCCAATGCCTCAGCTTAATTTCTCTTTAACATTTAGCTTTCTTCAAACGACTTTTGTAACTTGCCATGGTGTCTAAACAATTTACTTTCTTTTCTTTTGGGGCCTGCGAGCCTATAAACAATGTATATTCGCGGCCTTTGTGCTTGCCCCTTTACTTTCATGCTTCACTTATTTTGTCATTCATTGTTTTGATAGTTTATCAAAAAATCTCTTTTGTTTTGATAGTTTATCAAAAAATCTCTTTTTGCATGACAAAAATTCTACACATATACTCCCATCGAAAAAGTGAAGTCGTCTTTAGGCGACTTTACTTATAATGCATATTGTGTGACTCATCTTGTCGCTGGATCTAACCCTTTCTTGATCTTCTTTTGCTTCATACTTAAAATATCTTTCATAGCGACTTATGTTCATGCCCTTAATGCGAGATAAACCTTTTCCTCATTCATAGTTCAGAGACTTTCATTTTTATAGTCCATAGACTCTTACATTTTTCATCATCCATAAATTGACTCGCATCATTTATCACGACTTACATTGACTCGCAACATTTATAGTCCGTCGACTTTCAACATTTATAGTCCGTCGACTTTCAACATTTATAGTCCGTCGACTTTCAACATTTATAGTCCGTCGACTTTCAACATTTATAGTCCGTCGACTTTCAACATTTATAGTCCGTCGACTTTCAACATTTATAGTCCGTCGACTTTCAACATTTCGTCGACTTTCAACATTTATAGTCCGTCGACTTTCAACATTTATACATTTGTTTCAATAATTCATCAAATATTGTTTTGATAATTCATCAAAAACTCTTTGCCTTCTTACCTTTAGCGAGATATCACCATACACATATACTCCCATCGAAAAAGTGAAGTTGTCTTTAGGCAACTTTACTCTTAAGCGATTTATCTATCATGTTATTGGCGACTAATCATACATAACTATAAAATTTAATCCATGTAAGACACATACGAGGAATAAAATTTCATGCTTTCATTGTATTAAAACAAGTTCAACGTATATATCTTCTATTAGAATCATAAAACATATGGCTTTCCTTTATGATTAAAAAGTTCATAGATTCATCAAAATGAATATGAAAAGACTTTAATAAGAATAAAATAAGTAAATTACCCTCATCACTTCAATGGTAATATTTCTTTAAATGATCAACACTCCACGCGTTCGGGACATCTTTGCCGCCTTCTTCTTTCAAGTGATAAGTCCCTTCTCGCACAATCTTAGCGATCTGGAAGTGGACCTTCCCATTTTGGATCTAGCTTGGCAAATCCCTGCCGCCGCGCCTTTAACTTCACGGCTTCTCAACACCCAATCTCCTACACCGAATGACCTCTTCTTTACTCGCTTGTCGTGTTGTGCCTTCATCCTCTGTTTGTAATTAATCATCCTCATTCTCGCTCTAAGCCTCTTATCATCACTGTGTCTAGCTCAAGCACCTTCGTCGCCATTCATTGTCTCGTCATAATAAGTTACTCTATGGGTAGGCAAACCCATCTCGCCAGGAGCCATTGCTTCGAGCCGTAAGTTAATGCGAAGGCGGTCTCGCCGCTGATCCTTTATCAAGCTGCTCTAACATACCATAAAGTCCGTGGACAACTCTTCCAACCAAGCTCCTCCTCTCTTCTCTAAGTTCTTACACAAAATCTCCGTAACTTGTTTGTTAGCGGCCTCTACTTGTCCGTTGCATTGCGGCCTATACACCGCGGGATCGCCAATGTTTGATATTCAAATTCTCGCAAAACCGTGAAACTTTTCTAAATTGCGGCCCGTGATCGAAATGATTGCCCGCGGCATTCCATGGCGACATAGGATTTCCTCCGTTACAAATCTCGATAATCTGGTCTTCGGTGGTAGAAGTTAATGCTCGCCTCTCGTCCATTTAGTGAAATAATCAAGCTACCACCACCATCTCGTGCTCCTCCTTTGGCCTTGGGGAAAGGTCCTATAAGGTCTATCCCCCACATATCAAAGGGCGAAGGCTGCTATAATTGGGGTCTGCTCGGTCGTGGTACACTTTAGGAATGTTAGCATGTCGCCGGCACCGATCACATCTCCTTACATACTCCTCCGCATCTTTCTTCAATGTCGCGCAATACCCATGGAACATGATTTTATTAGCCAAAGTTCTTGCTCCTGGATGGCCTCCACAAACGCCCTCATGTACTTCGAACAAAACATTATCCACCTTTCCTGGCTATACGCATCTCATCAACGGTCGCGAAAAAGACTTGCGATATAAGATCCCATCCTGTACAGTAAACCTTGGCGACATTTTTCTAACAATCTTCGCCCTATCTTCTTCTTGAGGCAACTCTTCCTTTTCCAAATAGTCTTTCATTTCGCATACCCAATCTTTTTCGCCCACTTCAATTTCCATTATCAGCGGCCTGTCAAATGCCGGCTCTTCAATAAATTCCACTATCACCTTCTTGGGCAACTCCTCTATTTTGTCACAAGCGGCCTTGCTCAACATGTCAGCTCGCTCATTTTTCTCTCTATCAATCTGCACAAGCTCCCAATAATCAAAGCTCTGCAAAATCTGTCTTACCATTTCACAATATTTTGCCAAAATTGTACTCACTACCCCGTAACTACCCTTTACTTGGTTGACAATCAACTGAGAATCAGAATGAGCAACTATTTGCTTTACTCCAATATCTCGGCATAGCTCCAATCCCGCCACCAACGCCTCATATTCTGCCTGGTTGTTTGTCATATTAAACTTAAACCTCAGGGCCTTCTCGTACATGCAGTCCTTTTCTGGCGAACTTAATGAGATCCCAGCTCCTCCTTTATCTTTAGCTGAGGATCCATCAACAAACAGTTCCCAACACCCTTCTGGTCTTTCTCGCTCCTCGTCCATCTCAGGGTCCTGCGACTTAGCCTTCCTTTTCTTGGCCCCCTGAGTCTCTATCTCCTCCCTCTCATACGTAAATGAAGTTTCGAGAATAAAGTCCGCCAAAGCCTGAGCCTTAATCGCCTTTCTTGCCTCAAACTGAATATCAAACTCCGTTAATTCAATTGACCATTTTAAAAGCCTTCCCGCTGAATCAGGCTGTTGTAAAATCTTCCTCAAGGGCGCATTGGTCAACACAGTGACAGGATGAGATAAGAAATAGGCCCTTAACTTCCGCGTCGCAATCACCAAAGCATAAGCCAACTTTTCAGCATTAAAGTATCTCGCCTCTACTTCACTTAATGCCTTGGAAACATAATACACCGGCTTTTGCATGCCACCATCCTCTTTTATCAATACCGCTGCCACTGCTAAATCAGAAGCCGCTAAATAGACATATAAATGGTCTCCTTCTTCTGGGCTACATAGGATGGGCGGCTTTCCCAAATACTCCTTTACCTTTTGAAACGCTTCTTCACACTTTGCATCCCAAGAAAACTTTTGATCTCCTTTCAATACTTTGAAGAACGGCAAACATTTCTCAGCCGACCGCGACACAAATCGTCCCAGAGCTATCACCCTACCGTTTAACCTCTGAATTTCTTGAATTGTCTTGGGTGACTTCATATCAATTAACGCCTGGATCTTCTCCGGATTTGCCTCTATCCCGCGGCGATTTACTAGAAATCCCAAAAACTTTCCCGCCGTTACTCCAAAGGTGCACTTACTTGGATTAAGCTTCATGGAATTCCTTCTCAAATTCCCAAAAGTCTCAGTCAGATCCGCCAAATGATCCTCCCCCTTGGTTTTGATTACCATATCGTCAATATAAGCTTCGACATTCCTTCCAATCTGCGATTTAAAAATCTTGTTGACCATCCTTTGGTATGTCGCCCCAGCATTCTTCAAGCCAAAAGGCATCATTCTATAGCAAAAATTTCCAAGGGGAGTTCTGAAAGCTGTTTTAGCCTTGTCTTCTTCAAGCATCTTGATCTGATGATACCCTGAGTAAGCATCAATAAAACTAAACACCTTGTGTCCCGCAATAGAGTCCACCAATCTATCAATCTTTGGCAAAGGATAACAATCCTTGGGACATGCCGTATTCAAATCTGTGAAGTCTATGCACATCCTCCACTTCTTGTTTGCCTTCAACACCATGACTGGGCAAGCTAGCCAGACTGGATAAGTGGATCTCTTCAATGATTCCCGCCTTTAATAACTTCTCCACTTCTCCAATCACCGCTTTCTCCTTTTCCGCCGACAGTATCTCACCTTCTCGCTTAAAAGGTTCTACATTTGGATCAAAGCATTTAAACAAAGTAAGGCGACCTTCTCATCAACTCCGCACATATCTTCGTGTTTCCAAGCAAATACATCAATGTTATCTCGCAAAAAATCAATCAAGATATCTCGCTCATCCTTTTTCAATTGTTTCCCAATTTTAACTTTCGCTCTGGGTATTCATCATTCACAATCACTTCTTCCACTCTTCCGCCGCCCGAATATCGCTCATCCCGTATTTGCAATGTATCTATTTCCATTTCAGCCGCCTTCCTCCGATCGACACATTTCTTTATCCTCTTACCGCTACTTTCCCTTTTCTCTCCCGGCAAGCGACATGCTCTCAGGGGGTGTCCATCATGATCTCTTCATCACATTCTTCACTATCCGAATCCACTATTTCTTCAATACGGGGCTCTTTCATTTTGACAAATTCTGTGGATCTAGACCAGGCCATCTCGCTTGCATCACCATCAAAGCCATCAAATTCTTTTCTCGACTTTTCTTGCATCATTTCTCGTCTCTACATCTCGCTCATCACTTCTTTCCCGCATAACTTCATCCCCGCTTCTTTCCTCAATAATTATGATTGCCGACTTATTTTTCATACTTTCTCGTCTCCTCCCAACTCTCACATCCCCCTAAGTCGGTGATCATATTTATTCTCGCATCCCGCACAAGCCAAGGCGGTAGAAAGTGAACTTGTACTTGCTCTAGCCGCTGTTTGCATTTCAATCTTCTTCTGAATAACTTCCTTCACCTCACTTTTCAAACATGCTATCCCCTTTGCCGTAGGAAACTTGACCCGCTGATGCGGGATAGATACCACTATCTCAAAGCTTTGCATAAAGGGAATGCCCACAATAGCATTATAAGGTGACACCAAGTCAATAACCATAAACTCCACGGTGCGAGTTCTCACCTTCTCATCTTCTCCTATCTCTACCGCCAAAGAAATCGTCCCCTTAACCCGCACAGTGTGGTTTGTAAATCCTTTCAAAAAACCTTTATACGGCACCAAATTGGCCTCTGTATATCGCATCTTTTTAAAAGCATCATAATAGAGAATATTTTGGCTTGCTCCAGAATCTACTAAAACCCGATGCAAAATACTGTTCCCTGGGGCGATTGAGATTACAATCGGTTGGCATCCATGACTTGGCGTTAAAGCCAACTCTCGCCTTGAAAACCGATCATCCTTTCTTCACCGGGTGGATAGGCGGGAATGTGACAAGTATGGGATAGCGACATAATCTGATTACTTAAGCAAGTAATGCTTGTGGGCTCGTGAATCACCAAAATTTCATTCCTGTTACCGTTTCCTCCTTGAGCCGCCCCATTTGGCTCTTGCCATACATACTCTTGCAGCTCACCCCTTTCAACCTTCTTTTGAATTACTCTTTTCAAATTATAACAATTGTCGGCCTCACGACCCCGTCCCGATGATAATTACAATATTGATTCATGTTAATCCTCCCGAGATCATTCATTTCAAAAGGTGGTGGCAAATCAATGTACTCGCAGAATTTCACTTGGTGTAGCGATCAACCTTGTAAACCTTACAATCCTCCTAACTCCACAACCTCCATTTTGCCCTCCATTGCGACCTCCAATGCGACCTCCCCCTCTACCGCCAGCGGGATTCCCTCGACCTCCTTGTTGAGCGGCATTCCCTTCCTTTACATACTCAATCCTATCCTTAACACTTTTCTTTCCAAAGTGTTAGAAGCTCCTTCATCAATATCCTCGCCACCACAATACACTTTGACTCTCTCATGTAACTCGCTCAAAGTCACAGTAATCTCATCCTTAACTCCCTCCCGAATGACTCGGATAACAGTACTCCGACATATACATCATTATAACATATTTGGGATCAATCTCAAGAATTTGATTGGCAATTAACAAAAATCTGTTGGTGTAAGTAACAAGGCCTTCTCCCGTCTTCTCGTTTAATCCCAATCAACTCCCGCAAGCGTCACCGGCCGAGCTCCCACCGATCCAAATCTCGCCAAAAACTTTCTCTTGAAGTCTTGGTACCCCAATATGGAATTAACAAAGCCGCTCGCACAAACCAATCCAAAGCCCGAAGTTCCAAGGTGCTAGCAAAAGTCTTACATAATAAAGCATCATCCTTAGTCAAAATCGCCATTGTGACCTCAAATCCCGCTACGAGTTCTGCGGTGGTGACTCCCGCATATTTGGATAGAGCGGGCAAACGAAAATCTGAGCCGGCTCGCCTTCCCGGATATATCTAGCAAACGGAGCGACAAAGGAGTCCTTCTCATTATCAACTACACCACCCCTTTCCAGCTTCCGCCAATCTCCTTGCCATCTCGGCCATCTCGTTTCTTGAAGCCGTCTTCTTCTCCAAAACGACTAACTCCTATACCCTTCCCTTTTTCTACCGCATTGGGTTTCTCGAAATCTTTGAAACTTCTCACCTCTTTCTCGCCATCTTCTGTATCATTCGACGCAGTATCACCATCTTCTTCTTCACAATAGAGGGACGACACTTGGGAAGTGTGTGGCCAATGATAAACTTTAATCTTTCTTCCATTTTCCATGTACTCTCCCGCCTTTCTTTTTGTGATCCTTCTATTCGCTTGACCCTTCTATTCTCGCTTCGCTTCTTTTGGCTTCTCAGCTCTACTTCCTTTTCTTGCTCATCATTCACTACAATTACCTCCTTATTTGCTCCCTTATCTCCCTCTACTGTCGCTGCTAAAAATCCTGCGGATTGGAGTAGGCTTCTTCTTCATCGCCCTTAGCCGCTTGTTGTTTTCAATCAATTGCAAGATCAAAGTATTATGGATCCTCAAACTTTCTTCTTCATTTTCTACTTCCTCCTCTTGTGATGGCGGCATCACATTTCTCTCTCTCTCGTCGCCAGTATCTCGCTCCATCTCTTCCGGGATTACTTGCTGCGAGGAAGAAGTATCTCTCGCTCCACCCATACCTATATTCCCAAACCCAAAAATTGGAGTGACAATGTTCCTTCCCGCTACAGTCTTCTGGCCCACTACCATATTCTTCTCTGGTGTTGACATTCTTTCCACTTACGTAATCAAACTTATGAATTTCAACCACGAAAATCTGCAAATCTTATGAAGATTTGAAGATCTTGCTCAGAAACCCAGAAACAACAATAAAAACCCAACAATAAAACCTTACTTCAACACCAAAGCTTTCCAAAAATCTTTAACAAAGACTTCAACTACACCTTACCACCAAAAACACCCAAATCAAAGCTATTCGAAATAAAACAAAATCACAATTTCCAGCTTCAAACCTCCACAACCAAACCCAAACAATTTTGAATTCAACGCAACTCCTACAAATACTCTAGAAAACAGGAATCTACGCCAACCCAGTTAAACAAAATTATCCTCTCCAACTATTCAAACCAAAAACACCAATTGATTCTAACAACAAAACAAACGCCAATCGCTTCCACCAACAATAAGAACAACAAAATTCCTCTTACAAATTGCCAGTAACGTCAACTCAACCGGTAAATTCAATACGCCGCTTGAATCGTCCACAACACGACCCACCTTCGCAATCTCAGAACAGAGCTCCCTCGATCTCAAGCCACCGCCGACGAAACTTCAATCCTTGAAGAGAAAACGAGTCCCGGCAACGGAACCAATTGATGTTGCCAGGATCTTCCTCAACAGCAACTTCACCGTTGTAGTCTAACCTCGATATCTCCGGCTCCTTCTTCTCTGACTGATCTGCACACACTCAAACCTTAACTAAGCCGGGGGCGGCTCCGGCGTAAGCCCCTCCGGCGTGAGGACAAGTGTTTGCTTGATAAAAGGGTAAACTAACAATATTGAAAGTGGCTGTGTGTGTATCAATGGACATACCTTGGAATGAAGCTTTCCCATCTTATTTATACCCCTTACCCTCGTGCCTTGCATGTGACATCCTCACATTTCATGCCTCCTGCCACGTGTCACCACATCATTGGTCCTTTATAAAGTAAACCCTCAACACGTGATCATCAATCCCAATGCATGCTTAGTCTAATGGGTCCCACTTGGTAGATATTTATATGTCGCCTCTGGTGAACATCAACTGGGATCCCTTTCTCGCCGGATAAGGTCACTTACTATCATGTCTCGCCTCGCCCTCATGTCTTGCCTTACCATCATGTCTCGCCTTAAGTCTTTATCGCCGGCTTTCCTCATAATATGTCGCTATTTACTATCTTGGTTTTCCCCCTTCTTAATGATATTAGCGGGATATTTCC
Organism: Adenophora triphylla var. japonica; assembly: GCA_022495995.1. Classification (NCBI taxonomy): domain Eukaryota; kingdom Viridiplantae; phylum Streptophyta; class Magnoliopsida; order Asterales; family Campanulaceae; genus Adenophora; species Adenophora triphylla. The sequence goes on from JAFEMH010001072.1 coordinate 306,558, forward strand.
TGTCTCGCATTCCTATGATCCTCTTTGGGTCACCTGTAATCTCATCTCCTTCTTGGGTCGTATCCCACTTTTGGGCCCACTGGTTACTTTCTCGCTAATAGATTTGGGCCAGGCCCAACCGTTATTACTGGACAGCATCACTCTTTTTTTAAAAAAAAATTTTCTTACCCCTCATCTCATCATCAGAATTAAAATTTTCTTTTTACGATACAAGAATTTAGAAATCTATAGTATAAATGGGAACGGAGCGCTACACTACAATGAATAATATTAAATGTTGAATTTCCCGTTTTGCCCTCACTAAGTTGTCCCTTTCCCATTTTGCCCTTTAAATTTTTTTTTAATTAAAAAAAAAACGTGTCCTCGGACACGGGCTTAATTAAAAAAAAATGTGTCCTCAGACACGGGCTTTTACTAGTACTAATATAATAAAAGGAGAGAAAATGAAAGAAAAAGATATTGTAAGTATGAAAAATAAAATATAAAAGAGAATCAGTGGAGGAATATTAAGAAAATTGTTGTTGTAAGTATAACAAGTGGATGCCAAAATCTCACAAAAAACACGTTTTTCTCACGCTTAAAAAAAAAACGTGTTTTTAGAAGACGTCGACTTTTTCCCTCGCTTGCTGCGCCCAGAATGGGGTATAGGAGAGGGAGAGACGTGAAGTTAAAAATTTAATATTTTCACCTTCTTTTTATTAACATCTCTCCATATCCATATATAGAATTGCTATCATTTAAAAGAAAACTTTATTTATTTAATTATTTAAGTCATTATTAGATTTATCCATAATTTACTTTTCTATATAGGGATAAAGTTGTAATATTTTGAATATGTTACAAAGAAATTAAAACTTTTAATTTACGAAATAAAATTTGGTGTTTACTGGGGATGGGAAAATTGGAGTTTTGAGTTGTCTAAAAAAATGGGTTCCCTTTTCCACTTATTATTTATAAACTAATACATATTGGTTTAATATATATGTATTTAATGTCTTTAAGTATTTTCGATTCAAGATGTTATTTGGTTAAGGAAAATTGTTTACATAATCGTATCATTTGTTGTTCTCCGTGTTATTTCTCCTCTATTTACGTTAAATATCACTATCCCATATTACATTATTTAACTTTAATCGGTATTTAATTAGATATATTGTTGTAATAATTTTGATTAGGGAAATTGTTTACATAACCGTATTTGTTGTTGTTTTCTTTGTTATTTACTTTCCTATATTTATGTTAAATACCACTATTTCATATTATATTTTTTAATTTTAATTGGTATTTGATTATATATATTGTTATACTAATTTTGGTTTAAAGTAAATTATGCTATTTTCGCGCATCGCACGAATGTACTGCTAGTATATATAAATATAGAAACTTTGAAAAATCAATAACAAATACTTCTTATTTAACAAGTACCAAAATCTAAGCATATACCCAAATACTTCTACTTCTATTTCAATACAAATATAAAAACCTTGAAACATCAATATACCACAATGGAGTTCAAATATATCAACTATTGAGTTCAAATATACTAAAAATTTAGTTCACATATACCAACAATTGGTTCAATAACAACACTAATATTCAAGAAAATTCTAATAATTTCAATATATTCAAACCAAAATCAAAGCATATACACAAATCAAAGCAAAATCACCAAGTACCCAAATCAAATCAAAATCATCAAAGCATATACCTTATTTCAACAAGTATCCAAATCATAGCAAAATCATTAACAATTAAGAAGGATAAACTTGGATGTAAATTTACAATGACGAAATTAGATGGTGAAAAAATTGAATTTAATGATGCCAATTGCCAATGGCAAAAAAATTATTTTTCTCCCTTCTCCCTTACTTAGACTTAGTTTTTTTTTTATTTCTTTCTTTTAGAGTCTGTAATCCGCCAATGCTGTCCATGTCTGATTTATTAGAACTCGCTACACCATTTAGCGAGTTTCATATATGAGTGAAATCGCTACATGGTGTAGCGATTTCTATTAATTTTAATTACGAATTAGTTAAACCTTAATTTAACAAAACTTGCTACATGGTGTAGCGAGTTTCAACAGTCAAGTGTTGAAATCGTTACACGATGTAGCGAGTTTTAAAAACATGGTAATTTTGGAAAATATTTTTAAATGTGAGTTATTTTGAGAATCTATCAATATATAATAACAAGCTTTTGGTAAATGTTTGGCCAATGAAGGGCATTTCGAACATTTCACCTTGTGGCAATTATGCAATAAACAAGGCCTAAAAGCCAAGTGGCAATCTGTGATTCTATGAATTTCTTTCTTTTTTGTTTTTTAACCACTTTGGACACGTGTCGGCAGGATGGAGAGGGGCAATTTAGAACTTTCCTTGGCGCGTGTAAACCACGCGCCGACAATGGAGCGTTATTCAAAGATAGTTTTCTTTTTTTTTTTTTTTTTTTTTTGTGACACATGTCAACACACCATTGGTGGGATGGATTTCAAAAAAAATATATTATCCCATTTCTTTGACCTCAATTATTATATATTAAATTCCTTTTTTTTTTTTTACACCAAAATTCATAATTTTTTTTTCTCTTTAAATAGAGACTTCTTTCAATTGATTTGGACAAAGAAAAAAAATCCTCTTTTTTAAATATAAATTTGTTAATTATCCTTTACTAATTTTTTAAATTTTTTTTCTGTGAAAAGTAATTAAGTGTGAAGTAATTTTTTTATTATAAATGATAATAAAAAAAAATTGTATTTTTTAAATTTATAATTTTTCTATTTTATTTTTTCACCAGAATTCTTAATTTTTTTTCTCTTTAAATAGAGACTTCTTTTATGTGATTAGGGTAATAATATGAGGGAAAGATGGGCCAAAAATGTAAGCTACCCTGTGTTTTTTTTTTTTTTTGGTAATAGTTGATTTCCATAATATTGTTATGATCGATCTTACATTTGTGTTTATGTGAAGATGATTAATTAAAAAATTGAACATCGTTTTATACTTTCATTTGAACCATATATTGATATAGGTATAAAATTTTTTATTATATTTAATATTATTTCGTTTGGAAAGTAGGTATTTGTTGAATTAATTTTTGGACATTTATTTGAGAAATGAGAAAATTAGTATAATAAAATTTTAGTCCAAAATTAGATTAGTTTCTTGGTTTAATTTTTTCATTAATTTAAAACTCATATTAGAAGTAAATATAATATATTTTTAGAAATGAGCATAAAATAATTAGTTATAAATCGTTATCTCTCTCTATATAAAGACTTGCATAAGTTTTAAAATATACAAGGGCACATTTGTAGTTACTTGGTTAGGGATGAAAATCTATGAAGGGCAAAAAGATTACTGAAAATGAGTAGCTTATTTAAGAAGCTTTGTACATCATGTTAAACATACACATGTGCACACACACTAAAATACATTAGAACAAAATATCAAGTAACTAAATGAGTTATAATCTCATTTTTTATGAAATAAAATAAATTAATTTTATTAACAATTACCCAAATAAAGTGGATAGTAAATGATTTATTTTGTTCCTTATTTTTTTATTTGTTTAAATTATGAGAGCCGTAAATTACACGGGCCTAAAGAGGCGCATGAATGCATTAGTTTTTTTTTTTTTTTGTTAATTTTAGTTTTTTATTTTTCATGGTATTTTTAGTAAAAAATTAAATAAGTGTGAAGTATTTATTTTTAATTATAAATGATAATAATAATAATAATAATAATAATAATAATAATAATATTTTTAATAATCATAAAAATAAATAATATAAAAGAAAATAAAAGTGGTGGGGTATAGAATGATGAGTTGGAACGGTGTTGAAAATATTTAATATTAATAATTATATACTCCCTCCGTCCCACAATAATATGTAAACTTTCTATTTTGGGCGTCCCACAATAATATCTAACTTTCCCTAAATGGAAAGGAATCTTTACTATTTCCTTCACTCATTCTCTCTTCTACATTATTTTAATACTCACATCACCATTATAATTTACTATTCTCTCCACTCATTCTCTCTCCTATTTTATTTTCACACTCACAACACTTTCAATATAATATTTTCTCCTTAATCCCCGTGCAAAACCCAAAAGTCCATAAATCTATGGGACGGAGGGAGTATGTATATTTTATATTTCAAATTATATATGTATATTTAATATTAATAATTATATATGTATATAAATATAATTACACCTACCTTGAACTTGAAGCCTCATTATATACCTTGTATTTTTGATTCGTTTTCTTTCGATGTGGAAAATATGTCTTGCCCTTGGCCGGCCTTGGCCTTGCCTCTGCTTGGCCGGCCATGGCCTTGGCCTTGCCTTCGCTCGGCCCTTGGCCGCCCTTTGCCTTGGCCTTTATCCCACACGGGGAAAAAATCAGAGTAAGATGAGCTGCCTTGGTTATATAATTAGGATGAAGCTAAGCCAAGCATGCATGATTCGTCCGTGGCATTATCAATGGTCGGCTTGGCTTTGGCCGACCGGGTGTTGTCATGTGTCAAGATAAAAAAAATTAATTTAATATAAATTAATTTTTTTTATTACACCAAAATTCATTAAAAAAAATTCTCTTTAAATAGAGACTTATTTCATTTGATTTCGACAAAGAAAAAAAATCGTCTTTTTTAAATATAAATTTGTTAATTATGCTTTACTATTTTTTCAATTTCTTTTTAGTGAAAATTAATTAAGTGTGAAGTAATTTTTTTAATTTTTTAATTATAAATGATAATAAAAAATATCTCTTTTTTTAATTTATTATTTTAAATTTTTTGTTACACCAAAATTCATACTTTTTTTTTCTCTTTAAATAGAGACTTCTTTTATGTGATTAGGGTAATAATATGAGGGAAAGATGGGCCAAATACGTAAGCTACCCTGTTTTTTTATTTTATTTTTTTGGTAATAGTTGATTTCCATAATATTGTTATGATTGATCTTAGATTTGTGTTTATGTGAAGATGATTAATGAAAAAAATGAATATCATTTTTTACTTTCGTTTGAACCATATATTGATATATGTATATTTAATATTAATAATTATATATGTATATAAATATAATTATACCTACCTTGAACTTGAAGCCTCATTATATACGAATGCCAAGGCTATTTTTGATTTGTTTTCTTTCAATATGGGAAACCTGTCTTGGCCTTGGCCTTGGCTTGGCCGGCCTTGGCCGGCGCCTTTATCCCACATGGGGAAAAAACCAAAGTAAGATGAGTTGTCTTGGTTATATAATTAGGATGACGCTAAGCCAAGCATGCATGATTCGTCCGTGGCATTATCAATGGTCGGCTTGACCTTGGCCGGCCGTGTGTTGTCATGTGTCAAGATAAAAAAAAATTAATTTAATATAAATTTTTTTTTTATTACACCAAAATTCATAAAAAAAAATTCTCTTTAAATAGAGACTTATTTCATTTGATTTCTACAAAGGAAAAAAATCCTCTTTTTTAAATAGAATGATGAGTTGGAATGGTGTTGAAAATATATTTAATATTAATATTAATAATTATATATGTATATTTTATATTTAAAATTATATATGCATATTTAACATTAATAATTATATATGTATATAAATATAATTACACCTACCTTGAACTTGAAGCCTCATTATATACCAAGGCGAAGGCTATTTTTGATTCGTTTTCTTTCGATGTGGGAAATCTGTCTTAATATTAATAATTATATATGTATATTTTATCATTATTTTTGATTCGTTTTCTTTTATGTGATTAGGGTAATAATATGAGGGAAAGATGGGCTAAATATGTAAGCAACCCTTAGTTATTTTCATTTTTTTTTTTTGGTAATAGTTCGATATATCAAACAATTTTTTTAATATTTTAAAAAAATAATATTTGAAGCATAGTAAATAAAGGATTAATAAATTTGTCGAATTTTCTGTTCGTCTCAAAATATTGTTTACTCCCTCCGTCCCACAATAATTCGTAAAAAGATCCCTTTTGGGAGTCCCACAATAATTTGCACTTTCTCAAAATGAAAATGGGACCCACTTCTCTCTACTCACAACATTTTTCAAATTTACTATTCTCTCCACTCATTCTCTCTCCTATTTTACTTTTTCACTCACAACACATTACCTTTATCACCTTTTACCTTAATTCCCATGTCGGCACAAAAAGTGCGTAGAATTGTGGGACGGAGGGAGTATTTATAAAGACGAATATCGGGAAAAATGGCCATCGTTTTTAAAATTTTGATTGAACTGTATGTCAATATTATAAGAAATAAAGATAGTATAAATTGATATTTTAAAAGAGGGATATAAAGAAGTGAGTTGGGTTTGATGAGGAAGTGGGGGGTTTGGGAATTTTTTTTTCATTTAACGAAATTGTTAGTAATTTTATTTTTCTTTTAAAAATTAAATAAGTTAAATTGAAAATAAATATCATAATTATGTTCATAATGAGTTAATGTAAATAATTATGACAAATTTTTTTAGATGTACGAGCATGAGTTAATTGAAAGTTTCCATTTGAAAAATAATGATATTCATTTTTTTTAGATAACTTTACTATCCTTTTGATATGACCAAAGCTTTTGTTTTTATTTAAAAAATACTCTTTATCAAAAAGAAATAAAATATCACCTTTCTTTTAATTATATTTTCAATCTTCACCTTTTTTTTAACTGATTTCAATAACTTATTTTGTATTTGATAAACATGTTCGTGTGTTTTATTTAATTTTTTTAAATGATAAAATACTACAGAATTGTATATAGTGAAATGCATATTCCTTATAATTTTTGTTTTATTTCTATTTTATTATTTTCTAATTTTTATGTACTGACAATATAGTCTTTAAGAAAGTATTCCATAATGTATAAATGAATTGAGTTCTTGATTTATTTTAGTTCAATTTTTATCTTTTGAATATATAGTAATGTCCCGTACATCGCACGGGAGTCAATCTAGTTATAATTTTAAAATTGAACTATTTCAGACAAAATTTCATAATTGTGAAAGAAATTTACTTGACTTCACGATTCTTTACGGTTTGCGCTGGTGTTGAAAATGTATAAGCTTTATGTTGCATGAAAACGCTAATTCAAGTAGCGATTTTAATTTTATTTTTTTAATTTTACAAATTTTATAATAAAATTGAGTAAATTTAAATTCATTACTAGGAGTAGCGAGTTTGAGCGAGTTTTAAGAAAATGATCATTTTGGAAAATAGTTTGGAAGTGTTGTCATTTTGAAAAATATTTTTTTTTAAAAGAATTATTTAACGATTTTTTTTTATTAATCAAGCAATATTATATTTAATTATTAATAATATTTTAAACATAAATTAATTGTTTTAAAAAATTAAATTCTAGATTTGATACCTACTTATAAATTTTTTAATACCTTTTATATAAATATCAATATATAATCTGATATTTAGCATTAAAAATTGTAATTTAATATTCTTTAAATAATATTTTATAATTATTAAAATTTGATTTTGATTCCTAATTATTACTCCCTCCGTCCCACACCTACGTGCACAATTTCCATTTTAGGCGTCTCAAACCTACGTGCACATTTCCTAAAATGGAAAGAAATTTTTACTATTCCCTCCACTCATTCTCTCTCCTACATTATCTTAATACTCACAACACCATTAGACCACTCACATCGGTGACTCTCCTTGTGAGAGTCACCAAAAAAAAAAAAAAAAAAGAAAAAGCATGGAAAGTCATGAATATTCACAACCTAGGTTGGCCAATTGCCATTGGGTTGGCCCCGGTTGGATCACCATTTGTGTTTTTTTTTTTCCACCAAATTATTTTGATTTTGTGTTTATATAAATATATTTTTAAATGGTAGTTGTCCACCTCACCATGTGAACAGTACTATGAATAGTGTCAACTGTCAAATTTTCCATTTTGCCCTCACTAAGTTGTCCTTTTTCCATTTTGTCCTTAATTTTTTTTTTAAATAAATAAAAAAAAAGACGGGCTTAATTAAAAAAAAAAAGTGTCCTCAGACACGAATTTTTACTAGTTTTAGATAAGTTAAAGTAAAAAAAAAAATAAATATTTTATTTTTAAAAGGTTGGGTTGGGTTGGGTTGGATTGGGTCGGGAGTATAAATTATAGAGTTGGTCTCCTGTGAGAACAACAATACCCGTCTCATGGGTGAGACGGGTCAGAATAACCCATGATCCATGACCCATGACCCAGACTATTTCCACTCTTGTAAATCAAAGAAGCAAAAGGTCACGTCTCAGTGCCCCAACTCTTACTATGCGTACTTTCTCTTTCTAGTTTTTTATTATTTCTTTTCTTTTTGCTTTTTTTTATTATTTTTTTTATTTTCATTATTTTATTTTTATTATTTTTTTTTCTTTTTATTATTTTTTTTCTTTTTGCTTTTTTTATTATTTTTTCTTTTTGCTTTTTTTATTATTTTTTTTATTATGTACTATTATTTGAATATTTTTTTCTTAATGTAATGACTGTTGTGTTGGGTTAGAATATTTTTTTTTTTTTTAGTTTTTATATTATTTTTTCGGCTTTTCAGTGGTTTAGAAAAAGTAATAGTTACCATCTCTTAATGTAATGACTGTATACATATAAAGTAACATTGTTCATAAGTAAACGTAATACCTGTTTTGCAATATCAACTATTACTTAAACAAATGAGAAGTATTACTCAAAATGAAAACAGTTCCTAAAACTATTATTAGTTAAAAAAATAATAATAACACTATTACTTCACAAGTGTAGTACTATTACTTATAGCAATACCAACTATTACTTAAACAAATGAGAAGTATTACTCAAAATGAAAACAGTTCCTAAAACTATTATTAGTTAAAAAAAAAAATAACACTATTACTTCACAAGTGTAGTACTATTACTTATAGCAATACCAACTATTACTTAAACAAATGAGAAGTATTACTCAAAATGAAAACAGTTCCTAAAACTATTATTAGTTAAAAAAAATAATAACACTATTACTTCACAAGTGTAGTACTATTACTTATAGCAATACCAACTATTACTTAAACAAATGAGAAGTATTACTCAAAATGAAAACAGTTCCTAAAACTATTATTAGTTAAAAAAAAAATAATAACACTATTACTTCACAAGTGTAGTACTATTACTTATAGCAATACCAACTATTACTTAAACAAATGAGAAGTATTACTCAAAATGAAAACAGTTCCTAAAACTATTACAGTTAAAAAAAAATAACACTATTACTTCACAAGTGTAGTACTATTACTTATAGCAATACAAACTATTACTTAAACAAATGAGAAGTATTACTCAAAATTAAAACAGCTTCTAACACTATTACTCCATCAAACCAAATATACCAGCAGCATCAACATAAAATTGATGCCTCACTATGAAAACCGAAGCTAGCAACTCAGCAAGTTGATCTATACCCATCTCCTCACTAGACTAAACACAAAACATTTGGGATTCCAAGCATTATCAACAGTGAACATAACACCCAAATCCATAACCCAAAACTGGGTGACAAATGCCGCAAATTGATCAAGAATATTGAGGGACTAATATAAGAAGAGTGAGAGAAGACCTTCCGAGGATAGCGGCTGGTTTGGACATAGGTCTCGACCATCTCTTCATCAGGACGGGGATCCTTAGGAAATCCATGGTGATGAGCCAGTGATTGTAATCGCATCCCTCGAACAGTATGTCATCTGGATTAATCGTTTCTGATTCGAAGTTTCTAGGCGACCGCGACGAGAGCAATGTCATCGACGATTTAAACCCCCTCGATTGAACAAATGGAACCCTGTGGTTAGGTCTTTGAGGAGCTACGGCGGGGAAAGACATCGAGCGGTGACGGGAATGAAATTAGGGAAGAGATGGATTTTTGGGTCGCCGGTGTGTAGGTTGAAGGTAGGATTCTGAGGAGAAGACGATTGGGAGGATCCCTGTTATTATTGCGTATAGAGAGAGAGTGATGAGAGAGAGAGAGTGGTGCGTGGGTATTATTGGACGGGTCATGGTTATGGATCCGACCCGTCTCATGGATGAGACGGGTTTTTCTGTTCTCACATGAGTTTTTGTCTAAATTATATAAGGTTGGGATTGTGTATATGGAAGTGAGAAAAATTAATATTTTATTTGAGGTTGGACTGGGTCGAGATTACTGATGGGGATAGTCTTATAATTTACTATTTTTTTCACTCATTCTCTCACCTATTTTATTTTCACACTCACAACCCTTTCAATATAATACTCCCTCCATAATTTACGTTTACCTGAAAAGTCAAAGTGTGTGCACTTAGGTCCGGGACTGAGGGAGGGAGTATATTATTAATATTATTAGAGAGAATCAAAGTGTGAGAATGGTGTGTATGAATGGGGTAGATTATACACACCCATTTCATGCACGGAAGGAGAGAAGAAGCTTGAAATCGACCGGAACAAGCTCATAGACGACAAGTCTCCTCTAGAATTCGTTATCCCCGCCACAACCATCGCAGCGGCGAAGAAATTGGAGACGGCAGTCATGGAAGAAAGCCTCCAACGGATGACGGAGAGCCAACTGAAGGACTTGATCGCCAGGAATAGGGCAAATATCCCAAAGCTTGTCCCCAAATTACCGGACCACGGCGAGAAATTGAAGCTCACACTCAAGCTGTACGAAGACGAACTTGAGCGCCGCAAAAATCTTCAGCTCGAGAAGGTAATTAATTAATCATTTCAGGTGATGAAAAATGATAAATTGTGAAAATGTAGACTGTGTGTGTAATGTGCCTGTGCATACGTTGTTTGATGACTGATTACTTTACTCTTGTGAAATTCGTGAATACGGGTTGGCTTCCACTTCCAGGATTTGTTTTGAAGGGGGGGGGGGGTTTGTTTTTACAAAAATTGCACTAACTAATGTGGGCAAAAATATTTATAATGTATTTTTTCCTTGACATAAATGAGGGTAATTTGGATTGAATCCCCTAAAATTTTGGTTTTCAAATTCATTGGGGGCAATTGCCTCATAAGTAAGGCTCTACCTCCGCCCCTTGAATAATTAAGGCTTGTTTTGATTGTGGACATTGTGAGGGGAAGGAAAGGTGGATGGCATAATAGAAGGGTCTGGTAGCAAAGCATGAAACATATTTAGTTTTATACTTTATGATTTTGTTCTAACAGTTGCTAGTGAATTTTACTTACCAATGCATATTGGAGAGGATTGGTGGCAGCCTGGAGTTTGGACTCTTCTTCTGTGTATACACTGTATTGTCAGCATATACATTTCTTCCTCATACACGTTTTTGGGAAGGAAGGGGTCTGATTTATTATATGCCTTTGGGCTTGGCTTGTTTTTGAATGCAACGTTAGCAGTGAATCCGGGTTAATGAAGGTTTCGTTGCCCATATACCAGGGATCAAAAGTTATATTTTATACATGTTACATGTGTTGTATTTATGCGTAACCATGAATTTAGACTATGAAAAAAATCATTTTTGCCCTTTTAACTGTCACCCGGTTTCATTTGGGCCCTATGTCTTTCAACAATTGAGCCATATCCTTTTATCTTTCAATCGGTTTCACTTGGACTCTTATGGTAAAAACTACTGTAGTAAAAATCATTTAAAATTTGAAACATGCAACACACATCACATATTTTGAGGGGTATAATAGGAACTCTCTACATTTGGGGCTAAAAGGGCACACTCCAGCCTGTTCTGCCCCCACCTCTTATAAGAACAAAATAAGAGTGGTGTAAGCCTACATTAATTTGGGCAAGTGATATCACAGAACCAAAAAGAGATGGAAACTAGGGTCATTTGCAATTGGAGCAAGATTTGGGGATGATGGCTCCTATCCATGCACTATGGGAGGGTTGGAGACATGAAGGAGGATTAGAAGCAACATTTTACTATAACTAGTGTTATTGTTAATTTATATTAAAATTAGATTTTACAATTCTCCCTTCCCCTTACCATTACCACCCCCACCCCCACCCCCACCCCCACCCCACCCCTACCACACTCACCACCACCCCCCCACCCCACCCACCCCCTACCCCCCACGCCACCCCACCCCACCCCCGACGGATAAAAAAAATTAATCATTTTAAATTTAGTTTTAACAACCCCGGCCCCCACTCACTCACTCACTCACTCCCACCCCTACCCCCTGCCCCCACCCCCGTTGGATAAAAAAAAATCATTTTAGATTTATTTTTAACAAACCCCCGCGCGCGGCGGGTCAAAAAAAAATAGTTGAGCTTATCGGGTTATCCGAGTCCACCCGCCTCATTTGACCTGTATGTTAAATGGGTTGTAACAAGTATTAGTCGTCCCAACCCGTTACCCGCTTTAACCCGGCTCAACCCAACCCAACCGATTGCCAGGTCTACATTTCTCAATTATTTCTCTCCTCCTATATCACATTGTTTGTAGATACAATGACATTTTTTGTATTTGTTTTTTCATAATCAATTTAAACATGTAGCATTCAAACATATACAAATTAATTTAAAAAAAATCACTTCCGAATAATCATAATAAAATGCTTTGAAATGTCATCATGAATTATAAAATGAGAAACCCTTTCTGAAGAAATACAAAACAATTCAACAAAAACCACTAAAGATAAAATGTTGACTGGCTACCAAAATATCCTTACAAATATAACCACTCTTGTTTGCTTCAAACAAACAGATTTTTGATTATTTTCAACTCATCTTCATAAGGATCAACTGATTTTTGAGTAATAAAATTAATATAGAAAATGGGAAGAAGAATATGAAATCCATACCAGTATCAGATTCCGTTGGATTCCTGTAATTTTGTTGCCCATATACCAGTATCAAAAATAAAATTATTTTTTGAGCAATAAAGTGAATCCGGGTTAATGAAGGTTTCGTTGCCCATATACCAGGGATCGAAAGTTATATTTTATACATGTTACATGTGTTGTATTTATGCGTAACCATGAATTTAGACTATGAAAAAAAAAAACATTTTTGCCCTTTTAACTGTCACCCGGTTTCATTTGGGCCCTATGTCTTTCAACAATTGAGCTATGTCCTTTTATCTTTCAATCGGTTTCACTTGGACTCTTATGGTAAAAACTACTGTAGTAAAAATCATTTAAAATTTGAAATATGCAACACACATCACATATTTTGAGGGGTATAATAGGAACTCTCTACATTTGGGGCTAAAAGGGCACACTCCAGCCTGTTCTGCCCCCACCTCTTATAAGAACAAAATAAGAGTGGTGTAAGCCTACATTAATTTGGGCAAGTGATATCACAGAACCAAAAAGAGATGGAAACTAGGGTCATTTGCAATTGGAGCAAGATTTGGGGATGATGGCTCCTATCCATGCACTATGGGAGGGTTGGAGCCATGAAGGAGGATTAGAAGCAACATTTTACTATAACTAGTGTTAATTTTTGTTCTCTATTTACTATTCCCTCAGTCATTTTTGGACAGAGGTAATTAATAAGATGTATAATCGTTAAAATCATCTTAGTTTTGACTTGCATGATATTTTCTTTACAGGAATCCGAGGTGGCCATAGAACTAAGCAACTCAAGGTTTACTGGTAAGAGAGTAATGGTCTTAGTTTCAAGTTGAATGAGAGCTTCTTTGACCTCTTTAATGGCACACCCAATTTTGTTGAGCTTTTGAGGTGTTTGTAGTTTTGTCTCAATTGATCAAAAAAGACAAGGATTACTCCTTTGTAGGAAATGTTTTGAATGTCACCCTGCCTATATCGGCTCATTTCTTTTGCAGTTTGATATTTACTTTAGTTTCTCATATTAACGGAGAGATTAGTTGTAGGCATTCCTCTTCTGATGGATTGGTGAGACTGTAGAGAATACCAGTGCAAGGGAGGAATGATTGCCACTCCTACATGCTTTGCTGTAACACATTTTGTTTTAGGATGATATTTTAGATTGGAAATAAAGTCATCCATTTTTCGTCAAAAGATGTAGTTGAACTTATTAGTCACCGTGTATTGACTACTGCGCCAATTGTATTTCTCCTTTTCTTTTCTGGGTTATTTATAAATAAGCCTTTGTGCTAGTAGATGCTCGCGTCTGAGTATGCAATAAAGCTGATAGAAATCACTTTGTTTTCCTTTTTGTAGTATGTGGGGTATCTATTGTAAAGGGCACGAATGTAGATTTCACATTTTTTTCTTGTAGGTGTATTTTGCAACAACAAGCAAGGGTTCCCGCCACCAATACGTCAATCATCAAAGTTCGTCTCACTTTTTTGCAGCAAGTTGGATGAAAATGTATGGTGATATACAATTTTCCCCTTGTTGTCACTTGTGTCTATGCTGCTATTGAGCCCTTATTGTTCGTTCATTGATCAAGCAGAAAGATTCTAGGACAGTCAATGCATTCAATGAAGAATTAACATGCTTAAGTCCTTGTGATCGACGGAGAATGAGATTGAATGGTCAGGGTTCAGCAAGAGGAAGACCTAAAAGAGACAAAAATGGGTTAGCTTTAAGGAAAACACCTTTTCGATCTCCCAACACTCTTTTGGTTGATGTTGATGAACAAGTCATCACAAATCACAGACATCCTTCTCCAAGTTCACCTCGTAACGTGAATGTCTCATGCTGTATATCTAAGTAGGGATGGTTCCTTCCTGTTGTCTATCATCGTTTGTCTTCTCACTGTTTCCCTTATTTTATTGGAGCTTGCAAAGCTTTTGCAATTGAGTAATCTTAATTTATTTGAAATTAAACCTATTGCTTAATTTGTTTTCTACATTTAGATAAAAGCTAATGCTCAGGCACCATGGGGGGTGTTCCTTTTGATGCTCCTTTAAAATATACGTTGTTTCTATGATTTCTTTAGTAAGAATGTACATGCCAAGTGTCTTCAGCGCTTCATTATGGTGTATGTTCACTTGCCTTACTATTATGGCACATGGATTATAAGTATCTACAGAAGTAATTATGGTACTCCCTCTCTCTGAAAATAAGTCTCCCCTATTGACTTTACATGGGTTTTAAGATAGTATTTGACATTTTGTGCTTTTCGTATAAATCCCTTGAACCATCAATTAGTGTTGTCAAGACTCAAATTGATGGGGCCCTTATCTTTTCTATTTTTTTATTAGAGGATCTAGACATGTTCCCATATTCCCCCCATAGGTGAATCGAATTCTGGACCTATGGTCTCAAGTGAGGAGTGCCAACCATTAGGCTACAACCTTCTTGTCCCATATCTTTTCTATCTCATAACTATATACAGAGTTTTATAGACATTTGTCTTTTGAAGACCCTCTGGAAAGGAAAAAGGGGATCTCATTTTAGGATGCCCCAAAATGAAATAGGGAACACTTAACTTGGACAAAGGGAGTTCTAGTTTATTTCTAGCTGCATCTTAACATGCTATCACCTCATTACCATTAGTTCATTTGTTTCTATCTATTTATGGCTGAATTCTAGTACTAAGATTGGCCACTGATTGAAAATGATAATTGAGTGCTCTTGTTACTGGATTCTTAGTTCTCCTGGAATTACAACTCTGTGTGTGTGTGGGGAGGGGGGGTGAATCAGATGTAGCATTATGCACACCTCTCCCCGCTGAAACAAATTACTAAACGGAAGTATAATGTCAGTTAGTAAAACATGCTAGTTCACTGCAAAAGCAGCAAACAAGGTCTATCTTACTGTTCTATGTTCTTCTATATAATGTATGTTTAACGTCTTCTCCAGAAGGATCACTGCGATATTCACAACCTCAGATGATTTGCATTTGTTTGTCCTGTATATTTTATTAAGTTGTCCCCTTCTTTTGGTAGGAGGAATAATGTTGAAGACCAGCCTGCAAGAAATCTGAGGCCAAGAAATGTAAGTAGTTCCCCTTTACATTCTAGCTATTTTTCAGACGTTTTAGTATCCCTTTATGGTGCATCATATGGTACTCAGCATGTTCCCTTTAAGATATTTCTTACTTGTGTTTAATAATATTGTGTATGTCTTGCTTGTAATATTTCTTACTTGTGTTTAATAATATTTTGGTAGGAGGAATTATTTACTTTTTACACTGTATGGTGAAATATTAAAGAACGTTCCAGGACGTACATATACTCATATGGGAAAAAGAAATGGAACAGGAACAGTAGAAGCTAAATCTACCAAGTGAAGATGATTCTGATTCTTGATTTTATATACTGAAAGCTGGATACAGTAATTATGAATCCTAGTTAAAAAAAATAGAAATAAACATTTTGATGGGTCTCGTTAGTGACATCTTTTTGAATAGTAATAATATTGTTCAATATATACACTTCAATGGATGAACTTTACAGGAGTACCTATTAACTGCGAACCTGTTTAAAATATATGAAGAACTCGATTTCTATATGTCTAGGAGTTAGATAGATCGTGATGTGCTTGGGAGCCCCAATATTGTATGCACTATTATTATTCTTGTAGCCAACTGAATAAAGTCATGGGTGATAAAGTAACATTAACCACAGGGCTGGAATTTTATCCTGCCACATATGTTAAGATATTTAGTTTAATACTCTCTTACTCAGTGGTTAGAGAGGAGAAATATTGCTTGCAAATACTCCTCTGCTCCTTGAACTAAAATTCCAAATCTGGTCTACAAGCCAGTTAAGTATTATTCCTCCACTCCAATTCAGATTGGACTCTGGCCTGTCATTATTATTGCTGAAGCAAAGTTGTTCTAGCCTGACACAGATGCTTAAGCAGTTTCTAGATCTATGAATTACTTCGAACGCTGGACCATCAGGGCTCCTGGAAAACTGAGGAATTGAATGTGCCTTAACCTGATTTAATTTTCCACTGAGTGTAGCAGGATTGGCTGTTCGAATAATCATGGAACTGATCTTAAAACCTTTATGACGATTGAAATGTTCCCTACTCATGGTTTAGCAGCCTGCATCTATTTGGCTGAGTGGCTTCAATTTGATGGGCTACTGCTGAAGGTAAAAGAGACATAGTTTAAATGCAGAGTTTTATTGCACTAGGAACTGCTGTTTCTTTCTTGTTCGATGATCAGGGAAAGGAGCATCCAGAATTAGCACCAGTCTCTTCTCTATTGGAGTTGAGAAACATGTTTAGGTTCTGACACTCGTCTCAATAAGTTCTTGTCTGATGCATGTCAAACATCCAGGCACTAGGCTATATATATATACTAGTAAAAGCCCGTGTGCAAGGACACGTGTTTTTTTTTAAGGACAAAATGTGAAAGGGACAACTTAGTGAGGGCAAAATGGGAAATTCGGCAGATGAAACTGTTCATTGTACTGTTCATCCCCCTTTGCTATTTATACTATAGATATACTCCCTCCGTCCACTTTGTTGCTTCACAATTACTGTTCACGCGTGGATTAAGGAAAAAAATAATGATATAAATGTTGTGAGTGTAAAAGTAAAATAGGAGAGAGAATGAGTGGAGGGAATAGTAAATTATAATGGTGTTGTGAGTATTAAAATAATGTAGGAGAGAGAATGAGTGGGATAGGGTTAATATTTTAATAATAAAAACTTTCCATTTTAGGTAAAAAAACAAAGTGTGAAGTATGTATTTGGACGCCCAAAATAGAAAGTGTGAAGTAAGTAAGTGGACAGAGGGAGTATATATTAATTACTACTAGCCATTTACAGTAGCTACCAGAATTTTTTTTATCTTTTTTTTACATAATTAATTAATTAATTACTTTGATTTTAATTATGATGCCTCTTGATAGTCTCATACTTTTTCACGATAGGAGTGGTTAATGCTTACTTCATCATATTTAGTGTGCAGTCTTGTTCTTCTGTGCAACTGAAGTGGTTTGTCTTGTGGAACGTTAGAGTTTACTTGAGAAGTTCATGCAACTTCATTTCCAACCCTACACTGATGTTTTCACTGCTGAGTTAGAGTTTACTTGAGAAGTTCATACAACTTCATTTCCAACCCTACAATGATGTTTTCACTGCTGAGTTTCCTACTTCACATTTATGTTAAGAAGATCTATTTGGGTTGTTTTTGTGCTAAAGTCTGATTGTCTCTATATCCATGGCCCTTGATCTTATATATACACTTTTTTAACAGGCAAAGGCTTTTGTTATTGTGGATGAGGAGGAACCTCAACGTATGCAGACAAAACAGCCAGCAGAAAAATTGGACGACAGGTAATAGGATCTTATTTTCCATTACTACCTTTTCTTAATATCCGATATAGATAGCTGTACTTCTAAAAAATTGATACATATTTTCATTTCTCAGCATGAAAGAGATTGTAATCTACTATCCATCAAGGTATATCATAAGTCTTCTCTTGAATTTAATGGACAAACTCCCACTGCTATAAGTCATTTCCGGAATATGGATTTCTTATATCCAAGTATTTTTTGCCTGTTCTGTTCGCAGGGATGATCCAAAATCAGTTGAAATCAGTGCTTTAGACATGGAATGCCTTGCTCCTGAAGCATTTCTGTCATCACCGATCATCAATTTTTACATCCGGTAATAGCTTAATGATTATACATGATTCTTAGGCGTGGCTATATTCCTAGGCCTGCCTCATTTCTGGTTTTGTTACATTGAGAATCTTCTTGATATCTGGAAGTAAAATATGGGGGAGATAAAACTTATGAATGCAAATTGTGGTTCTCAGGATAAACAGTATTCTTCATTTCTCTAACTTGATACAGTCTGATTTCTCGTAATTTTGGATGTCATGAATATTGATGGCACTCTATGAAGCACGCATACCCCAAAATGGCTGCGGTGCGCGTATCAAATGTGATACTCGTGGGATACTTCCGGACACATGTCAGATACGTCTTATACGTATCCTGATAATAATATAAAACATTTCAACTTAGGTACCCCTCGGATACATTAACGATACATCCTGGATACTCGACTAGAATAATAAACTCTAGTTTTACTAAGAAATCGTGCTTCTTAAATTTTGATGCTAGAAGACATATGAAACTGTAAAAAGAATTAAAGAAAAGAGTTAATGAGAAAAGTGTTTAGCTCATCGGAAGGTTTACTGTTTATCTGTTACCATTAATCTCTCTAATAATGTACTCATGATATGTACAATATTTTGTAAGACTATTTAAAGACTAAGAAATACATGTACATATATACAAATATATATATATGTGTGTGTGTGTATAGCCGTATCCTTGATGTACCTGTATCCTATATTTTTAGATTTAGATGTATCTACGTACCCGCACTCTATTGCACCCGTTTCTCGTACCTGTATCAGTGCTTCATAGATGGCACTTCTACTCTAGGATTAGGGTTGTTACACGAAACGAGCCGGCTCGAGCTCGAGCTCGGCTCGTAAAAAGCTCGAGTTCGAGTGGGCTCGAGGTGAACTCGAGCTCGAGCTCGAACCGACTTCCAAGCTCGGTTTTTTTTTCCGAGCCGGCTCTAGTTCGGCTCGTATGTTCGACGAGCTCTGACCGAGATCGACTCGGCTCGAGCTCGGATCGTTAAGCTCGTTAAAAGCTCGAATAAATATAGTGAATTATGATTTTTTTTTTTTTGAATCAAGGCTCGTTTAGGCTCGAGTTCGATTAGAGCTCGAAAAACTCATTTGATTTCAGATTTTTTCAAAAAATAAGTCCAAGCTCGAGCTCGGCTCGTTAAAACTCAAGTTCGAACAGCTCGCGAACAGCTCACGAAAAGCTCAAAACTCGAGTCGATCCGAGCTCGAACGGTCATACTACTAGGCTCGAGCTCGAGAAAAGCTCGAGCTCGATAACTTTTATTCGAGCTCGAGCTCGAAACTTAAAAGCTCGGCTCGGCTCGTTTACAACCCTATCTAGGATCAGTTCTCACTGTCAATCGAAATATCTCCAAATTCAGTTCTGGTATGTAAATTGGGTGAAGTCTTGGTGACTTGCTTGGCGATTTGATTTAAAAACTTAGGGCATAAGATTTAGTTATTCAATGCATGAATTCGTAAACACAATAGACGCCATTGGGACTTTCTTATAGACCTTTTTACGCTCCATTAACATGTAAAAGAATATATAAGTAAAATTTTAAGGGAAGGAAGAAGATAAAAGAGGTATTCTCATAGCCCCATGGCTGAGATAGTTAATTGGGGTATATCTCTATAAAAAGTCAGGACTCCTTTCATGCCTCCTAGAGAAGAAATAGCCAAAAAAAATCGAAAGTCAAATAGGTGGTTTCCTTCTCTATTGGAGCTGAATTTGAACCTTACTTTACTCGAAAGCTCTTATTACCCAGTCTTTGATTTTGAACTTAAAGCTGTTTAAACACGTCTCCATGGACTAGCATGTTCTGAGTTTCTGATTTTGCCTCTGGCATTATTGCTACCCTGACATTCTGAAATACAAGAGATTAAATAGTCTTTTCAGTAACTTTGGTGTATATATTTCTCTCGGTTCTCTTATGAATTGCCAGTAAATGGTGTACATTTTAGATGCAATTAATACGCTAAATGGATGCCATAACGCAATTATTCATTTATAGACATAACTGAATGCACTTTTGCCTTCAGCTTGCTAGATGAGTCGTAAATTTGAATTAGCTGATTGTTTCTTTTTCACTAGATACCTACAGAACCAAACAACACCATCACAACGGGCCAGGCTTGATTATCACTTTTTCAACACATTTTTCTATAACAAATTGAAAGAAGCCATGGACAGCAAGGTATTCTCTCTCCTCTCTTTCTTTATACTCCCTCTGTCCCACTGCAAACTTTCCTCATAGGGCGTCCCACTACAAACTAGACACTTCCTAAAATGGAAATGATTTATTATTTTTATATTAATGAGACACACATGTCATACTCACAACAACAATTCAATGATTATTCCCTAACCCACTTTCTCTTTCCTACCTCACTTTTTATACTCACAACACCTACTCCACCAACACTTTTCCTTAATTCCTGTGCAAATAGTAATTGTGTAGATTGCAGTGGGACGGAGGGAGTATATATATATATATATATATATATATATATATATATATATATATATATATATATATATATATACTCCCTCTATCTTACTTACATCAAGATACTTATTAGTTTTTTTTTTTTTGAATTATATAATATTTTGGTTTCTGAACTTGGCCAAATCTCTTAGTTTGGTCCATATCCAATATTTTTTGTGCATATGGTCCCTGAACTTGGTTTCCGTCTCCCATTTTACCTTCCTACCGCTATCCTCAGCCTTCGGGTTTCAAATATCCAAAAATACCCATATTACCCTTAATGACACATATACTATATTTCAAAAATACTCATATTTCCCTTAATGTATATCATTTTAATAGGTGTTATTAACATACTACTATTTTTTAGTTGAATTTTTTACTACATCCCTTTTAAATTATCGTATATTTATCAATAAGCAATATTCCAGCAAGTTATTTGAGTATTAAACACATTGGTTTTTATGCTAAATCAGGAGATAAAGGAAGTCGGTGCTCCCTTTTCTGTTCATGGACATTGGTACAATCTGGTTCAATGAAAGATTACCTAAGATTCATAACTCACACAAAAAACTAATTAAACAAGTATGGAAGTTTTACTTTCTTTTAACTAAGTTTTTTTTTCTCTCTACTTTGGACATGTAATTATTATAAAAACTCCTGTAAGAGGATTAGTCTGTAGTTTCTGAAGCTAACTGGAAAGGGATGAGAATTCAACTTTTTCCATCTTGCTGTGTAATATTCCTGAATTTTTTATGCAAAACGAATAACACAGTAACACAAAGTGCTTGATCCAAACTTCTTTTCATCTTAACGTCACTCTTCTTGAAACACTTTTTCTCAACTCTTTCGCATTTAATTTTAAAATTAAAGTTTCATTTAGTTCTGAACTACCTCTATTTTCCTTTATTGTAGCAAAATGAAAGGGAGGCATTATTTGTGAAGTTCAGGAGGTGGTGGAAAGGTGTAAATATATTTGAGAAAGCATATATACTTCTTCCAGTACATGAATAGTAAGTTATTGGGCTTATTAGTGAAACATATATTAATGTTGATATGCTAGTAGCTAGCTTGGACGTTTTCAGCAGTCACATATCCAGGAGTTATCTTTGGCGGGCACCAAATTTTTGTTTAGTTCAGTGATAATTTCCAAAACTAATCTTCCCTACTAGTAGCAATCTAGCTTTCCATTGCATAGAAAAAAGAAAATGCACATCGAATCGTGAAACTCAATATACTTCTTCCGTCCCATAATAAGTGTCGCGGTTGACTTGTCAAACTTTTTGATGAATGTTCTTTAATTGTTTGTACATTGCTCTTACCTTGGTAATATTGCACTAAGAATATATTCTTACTTAGAAACGCGACATTTATTTTGTGATGAACCAAAAAGGAATGGTGACACTTATTATGAGATGGAGGCAGTATGATATATAAAAGTATCCGTTTAATTATTTTTGAAGCTTTTGCCAGATTTTATCTCTTGTATTCACTACTTCATGACATGAAGTAGTGAATACAAGAGATAAAATACTATTGAGGCGCAACTAATAGTTGTGTATTACTTGAGCTTATTAATTTCATGTTACGCACAAAAAAGTGAGATTAACAACATGATACTTGATAATACAATCTTTTCAGAATCATTTCATGAAATATTATTTTAATTTTACTATTGTGTATCTTTTTCTTTATTAATAGTTCTAAATGACAGTATCTTTTTATAATTCAAGCCTTGTTCATTCTTTGTATAGTTCAAGCCTTATTATTTGCATTATTTTAAAAGCAAACTATCTAACGTGTACTTTACAGCGTTCGTTCATTTTGACGTTCCTATTTATGCAGTCAGCATTGGAGCCTTGTCATTATTTGTTTCCCAGACAAGGAAGATGAATCAGGGCCAATTTTACTGCATTTGGATTCACTTGGATTGCACCATAGTAGATCGATTTTTATAAGCGTCAGAAGGTAAAATAAAGACCTTTTTATCTACTCTATAACCTTTAACTTGAAATACCATTTATGTGCTATATGTGAAATATGGATGTTATTGGAATAATTTCGGTTTTGTCCATATATGTTTGTAACATATTTTTCTTGTTAAAATATTAGGGAAGTGTGTATTGCTATATATCTACAGACTTTCTGTTTGACTTTTGAACATGTAATGTGCTTCTAGCTTCTTGAAAGAAGAGTGGAACTACCTTAGAAAAGAAGAAGCTCGTTTGGATCCCTCCATTGCGGGTAGAATCTGGCAAAATCTCCCTCGTCAGATGGATGAGAAGATCATAACGGTAAACATTTATTCTGAGGGGATCATATTGATATTTGTTTTATTTTTATTCATTTTCCTGTGGATAATATAGGGTCCTTGAAAATTATTTTGCATCTGAGTTTGAGCAACATGTTAGATCATCAACACTTGCTTGTGGGATTCATAGACTAATCTTTTGCATCCTTGATGCATCATGTTGGAGTCAAATTTTTGAAGGTATTTTGGGCTCTAGTAATACTCTTTTCTACTTGAGAAATCCCTATATGGACTTGCATCTTCATTAAGTAGGGAATTGTACATGTTTGATATGGAATACAGTTCACAGTTCCTTTCCTCACATGATACTCCCTCCGTCCCAAAGTGAATGACCTTTTTTTTTTTTTTTGAAATTTGCTCTTGGTCAAGAACAAATTTGCAAGTTTTTTGGTCTTTCATTTTGGGATAGAGGTAGTAATAAGCTTTGGAGAAATTGCAGATTTCTGTGTTCTGTGTGTTTGTGCTCTCTTTGCTTTTCGTATCACTGTATGCCAAGGACAAGCCATTGGCATGACTAAGATTATGTGGTTGACTTAATGTTTTATTTCTCTTTATCCGTTTTTTAGCTATTATATATTTATAATGAATGCTTTGACAAATGGCATTCAGAATTAATGTACCATCAGCCCATTTGGTTGATATATTTGTCTCTGTGCTGGTTTAAGTTGGAATATAAGCATTCAGAACTAATTAGTTAATACCCCCTCCGTCCCAAAATGAGTGTTATTCTTAATTTTTCAAGCAAGTCAAGGAAATTGACTTTTGAGTAATTTTTTAAGCAAGTTAATAAAATGGGCTCATCGTGGGACAGATGAAGTAGTCATACATCTACAAATTAGGTGCTCATTTTCCAACCATTTTATGCTGAATAAGCTGCAGTTGGTTATTACATCCTCCATCCCAAGTAGGGGTGACAATCGAGTTTATCTAGGTTCAATTGTACGATGCTCTAAATTATTGTACAATACACATTATACATTAGTTTAAAGCATGATACAGTTACACCCGGTTAAACCCGACCGACACTCCTAATCCCAAGTGTTAGGACATCATTTGGAACAGAGGAAGTAAAAGACTTAGAAAGATGAATTATAGTAGGCTTATCTGTGTTGAATTTATAACGCGAGAACTGAAGAAAACAAAAGGATTGCAGGCGAGGCTGTTTGTCACATAATTGGGGTTCTGAAGCCAAAGGGCTCTAGCTCAAGCCGCATCCATTATTCCTTTCCGTATGAAAGGTCAGGGGTTCAATCCCACCAAATGCACTTTCAATTGCTACTCTTGTAATATATTAAGTCATTCATAAATAAATAAACCAAAATTTTCATTTGAAAAAATTGGGGTTCTGAAGGTTGTCCTTGAGAATTTGGAGCTTAAAAATGTGATCTTTGGAAATTACTCACCTCTTCTTTGTTTCATGCCTCATAATCTGGTTGCCATAACTTTGATGGTTGTTCTGATAATTTTTCTTTTCCTAACAGGTTCCGCAGCAAAGAAACAATTATGACTGTGGTATCTTTGTTCTTTTCTTTATGGAACGTTTCATTGAGGAGGCGCCTCAAAGGCTAAAAAAGAAAGATTTGGAAATGGTACTTCTCCCTCCTTCGAATTACAAACTACACACTTTCCTCCTCTGATTGATTCTCGGACTCTTTGGTTTATCCCGCCGTACCCGTGTCTGACACTCCTATTTTAGCTTGTTGACAAGGGTCCGGCCAGATAAACCAAATAGTCCGAGCATCATAGCTTTCCTTATTGGGCGTCCCACTACAAACTACACTTCCTAATATGGAAATGTTTTATTACTTTTATATTAATGTGTGTGACCCACATATCATACTCACAACAACAATTCAATTATTATTCTCTACCCCACTTTCTCTCTCCTACCTCACTTTTCATACTCACAACACCTAATCCAATAACACTTTCCTTAATTCTCGTGCAAATAGTAAGTGTGTAACTTGTAATGGGACGGAGAAAGTATCTATAGTATAAATCACACCTCCACTACCTACAGTATTATGAACAGTTTCATCTGTCGAATTTCCCATTTTGCCCTCATACATTTGTCCCTTTCCCATTTTGCCCTTAAAAAAAAAAAACACGTGTCCTTGGACTCGGGCATGTACTAGTATATATATATATACTCCCTCCGTCCCAATAATAAGTTCACCATTTTGGCCCCGGCACGCAAATTAAGGGTGGAGAAAATGTTGTGAGTGTAATAGTAAAATAGGAGAGAGAATGAGTGGAGGAAATAGTATATTTGAAAAGTGTTGTGAGTGTAATAGTGAAATAGGAGAGAAAATGAGTGGAGGAAATAGTAAAGATTCTTTGCCAAAAAAGGAAAGGTGAAGCTTCTAACGGGACGCCATTTTGGGTAAAAAGTGAAGTTATTAATGGGTCGGAGGGAGTATATATTAAAGATTTCGTTCTTAGATCCCAACCACTTTTTACTGGTGGGACCACATTTTATCTCAAGTTTTGTTGAACTGCTTGTGCTCATTGGTGTTTGTTTGTATGTTGATTCTCAGTTTGGGAAAAAATGGTTTGAGCCCGAAGAAACATCAGGCTTTAGAAACAAACTCCGGAGATTACTTTTAGATGAATTTACGAAGGCGAGTCCAGAGACAGAAAAGGAGAAACTCAAACCCGAGGAGATTTTCGAAGTTTAGCATTGTCAGGAAACTCTCAAAATGCTTCCCTCAGGAAAATGAAGAAGTCATTTCAGACTTTGGAATGCAGCATATGAAGACTTCTTAATTTGTATATATATGTAAATGTTGGAAAATGAATAGCTTCTGAAGAGTAGTAGTACGGTATAGCTAGACATGCCCACGGTTCATGTTTGAACCGGATGAATCGGTGGTTTTGAACCGTTGAAAACCGTGAACCGGATGAACCGTTAAACCGGGTGAATCGTGAACCGGCGGTTTACTGTTCATATGCGGTTTAGGCTTCGAAACCGGCGGTTTGGACCGGCAGTTCATATGGTTCATACCCGCGGTTCATATTGTCTAAATTCGAAAATCTAAAAAATTTCTTACCGTTTGGTCTGAATTCTGATGTGAAGTAAAATAATTTATAAGGGTATCATCCCTTTTTTTTAAAAAAAAAAAAATTGTCTCATACCACCCATTAATTTCTATAAAAATATGAAATTTAAAATTTTCTTAACACTTATGTAAAGTAAAATAATTTATAATGTATCAAAAAATTGAAAAAAAAAACAAAATTTGAAAAAAAAAATTGTTTAAAAACTGCTAAAAATATTTTATTTAAAAAAAAAAAGGTGAATCAGATGAATCGGTGAACCGTATCCTGAACCGTGAATCTTGTTAATGGTTCAACGGTTTTGATTTTTGACGAACCGTGAACCGTCATGAACGATGAAAAACGATTTTGATTTTTAACGAACTGTGAACCGTCATGATGAACGGTGAACGGGGCATGTCTAGGTTTAGCTACTGACCAAGAGCTGTGTTTTAGCTTCATATCCATCTACTGCCTTTGTAAAACAGGACAGAAGTCAAAAAAAGGGTTAAGCTCGGCATGTCTAGGTTTAGCTACTGACCAAGAGCTGTGTTTTAGCTTCATATCCATCTACTGCCTTTGTAAAACAGGACAGAAATCAAAAAAAGGATAAAAGAGCTTAAAGGAAGATTCATTTCGTTAGAAGTTATCGGTATTGATTCAAGTTTTTGCCTCCAGTTGTAATCTCTAAGAAGTATAAGGGCAATGCTAGAAGCACAAAAGAAGTTTACGAAAGATGAATACAAAAATGAGGCGACGATATTTCATTAGTTGTATCGATTGTGGACCCGTTATATTTTAGTTAAAGCACCAACAAAATTTCAATACATCATTTTGTAAATTAAATTTTGTAACACTTTTTTGTAGCTTTATTATTTCTCATAAAAAAATGAACATTCATTTTGAATTTTGAACTGTGACGGAGAGAGTAGTAATTAGTGAATGTTTAACCTTTCATTGATATCAACAAAAGAATAATAATATCATTAATATATCAATAAAACAATAATACTCTATCTTTGTCCCAATTTTAGCTTCTTATTTTCTATTTTCCTTTTGATCCATCTCATTATTTTTCTTTTAGTCCGTCCCACTACTATAAGCTTCTTACTATTCTCAAACGAAAAGGGAAAGTAATGAACACCGTATTTTGGACAACTTTATTTTCGTAAAGTTCAACAATGACAAAAAAACCTACTTACCAATTTACTTTTTATCTGCTTAAATTAAAGAACTTTTCTATTGTGTGTCCATGGGCACATGATAAGGATTAAAGATTCTCTTGTAATGTGTGTCAAATTAATACTTGACACATATTACAAGAGAATCTTTTAAAAATTCTCTTGTAATGTGTGTCAAGTATTAATTTGACACACATTACAAGAAAATCTTTAAAAGATTTATTCAAAGATTCTTTTGTAATGTGTGTCACACATTACAAGAGAATATTTAATTTTTATCATGTGTTCAAGGGCACACAATAGAAAAGTCATAAATTAAGTTATGATAGCGTTTTGGATAAATATATTCTCAATCCTCCACTTGACTTTATTACACATTTTATATTGATTTCTTAATTCACGTGTAAAGTCAAACAAAAATGAAAGTAGAAAGCTTAAATTGGGACGGAGCTTAAATCGGGATGTGGATGAAGTAAGATTGTTGTATTGATTGATTAAAAAAAAAGTGTAAATTGTACTCCCTCCTCCCTAAAAGTTTGTTCCATTTGACTTTTTAGTTGAACTTTGATCACAAATATATGACAATTTAATTATGTTCATAAAATTCTAAAAATTCACCATTAATAATATTATCAATAACAACTTTTAGAATTTCATGAACATGATTAATCTCTCATAATTTTGTGATCAAAATTCAACAAAAAAGTCAAATGAGACAAACTTTTAGGGACAGAGGGAGTATATTACTTACTCTTAATACAGAAAAAATAACGACATTTTTGTATTGATTGATTAAAAAAAGTGCGATGGCATTTATTGTATAGATTTAAATATTTGAGTTTATTTTCTTAAATTTCAATCAAATAATTAATGAAGTATGATATTTAAGGAATATACTAGTATGCATAGAATTGATCATAATTATAGTGGTCACTTAAAAGTGTGTCAAACAGAATACTACTATGCTTCAAAAATTGCAGTAAATAAAAAAAATAAAAGTTGTCTGATGTACACTACTGGTCCCATGGTCTAGTGGTTAGGACATTGGACTCTGAATCCAGTAACCCGAGTTCAAGTCTCGGTGGGACCTACTTTTTTTTTTTTTAAGCCTTTCAGCATAAAAAGAAAAAGAAACCAACACAGTGCACACCCTTACAACACTAACAAAGAACTGGATGTAAGATTTCATCCAAAATCAAACTAGAAACAAAACACACACACACATAGCTAGCAGTACCAAGAGCACGCCATTTTGGCATCAACATATGCGAAATACCAAGTCCGAGAGTCCAACTAACCATCTCATGTCTCTAATAAAAGTCCGTTGCATAAGCAATCTTAGTTTATCATACAAAAGTCGTTGCATTACGACATTTCTTGTTAGTAATAAACTGCAAGCCACGTGGGAAGTCGGTACAGTAGGGATTTACGAGTTCTTTTTACATTTACGTTTGTCCTATATTAGATCTACCTATGGGTGGGGGTATATTATATGGCTTTCTATACATTTTCCAGCTGAAAGCAAACTCAGGACTCACTGTCATTTTACGGTGTTCAACACCCTACGTTTTTTCCTGTCAGGGGTTCCATGTACTTGAGTTTTCATACCATATGTCTTCAGCTGGAAGTTTTCAAACGCTTCAGAAACTGCTTCTACCTGTAAAATAATCAAATATGTACCCATTTTGAGATCTTGAAAAATGTGCCGAGCAGCATAGCAACAACAAATGATTTTGTTTTTGGGGAGAGACAAACCAGTTCGGGCTTTTTGGAGTACACCCTCACTATTTTATCTTGATAACATGATGGCAGTAGATGGCTGATCCGGTCATCTTGGATTGGGAACTTCGTGATGCTGTCATAGTCCTGAGAGGACAAAGGCTGTTAGTTCTACATGCTAGCTAGTGGTTGGACCCAAAAAAAAAATATAATAATAACATAATACTCCCTCCGTCCCTGAAAGATTGTCCCATTTGCCATTTTGACTTGTCCCAAAAAGTATGCCCCATTTCTAAACTTAGGCATGAATGTTAGTGCAAATCTACTAAGGTACAAGAAGGTGAAGCTCTTCCTTAATAATTGCAAAATGTACAACAGGACAATCTTTTAGGGACGGAAGGAGTAATACACCCTCGGGCCCATTATAAATGCTTCTATCTTGATTTTTTGATCATTGAACTTTGACCAAAATTTGATGACAGTTTAATAATCTTCATGAAATTCTAATAATTGTATTTGATGCGTCATTAAAAAAATTACCAATAACATTTTTCAAAATTTCATGAGAATAATTAGATTTGAGTTATTTTTTTGTCAAAGTTCAATCAAGTTGACCAAAAAAAAAATGCGACATTTATTATGGCACGGAGGGAACAACTAGCTAAAGGGCCTTAACCAGCTTCTCAAATGACCAGATTGCGTCTTACATTCAGAAAAAAGGAGAGCATAATCATATGAAGAAAAGCGGAGATTCAGGAAAATTAAAGCATAGTACCTCGAAAAAGTTGATGCTGGAGTAGAATTCACATGCACAAAGGAAAAGGGTTAATCGTTATGAGTTGGGTAAAGCCAGTATAGACTGAGCTGAGGAAAACATTGCAAGATGAACCAACTCTTGCAACCTTACCTTTCCAGAGGGTTATCCTTTCCCCGTGTCAAATCAATTTTAACATTGCTCACAGCAATATCTTCTTCTCTTAGCATAACCCCACCAGATTTCTGAATTAAATTTGTTATGTTAAAAATAGAGTGCGCCTACGGAAAACTCGTATAATAGAATTAAGTTCAAATTTAGACCTGTGAACAAATGATATCTTTCGCAGTAACATTTTTGAAATGGTCCAGCATATGCTTAGGAACAGCAATCTCATTGCAGAACTGTGAAAATATCCATAAGATTGTAATTTAAGACTCCTTGAATATAGTAACACACAAGTTTCGGATAATTCCAACGATAAATACACCACACTGTCCCATTACTGCAGATTAAGTACCTGGTATAAATCCCTTCGCCTGATGCGGAGGATTAGATCTCTAGATTCCTTGAGTTCTTGATCAGGTGCAGTTTCAATAATTTTCAGTATTGAATCGTCCAACTGTATTTTTAAAATGTATGTATAAGGGATTGTGAAACAAAATATATTGTATAGGGTTTGAGACAAAGGTATGAAAAACTTGCTACCTTCCAGTATTGAGATGGTTCATGAATGTAAGACGCAATCTGGAGATGGTCATTTGCTTTTACTAGGGCATCTACAAACATGAGTTCTATTGCCTTTGAAAAGGAAAATAAATGAAAATACCAGTCATGTGTAAGAAAATCTGCAGAAAAACGTCGTCACATATTGATCTTAAGAGAGTTGTAAGTTTAAACTGTCACCTTCACTTTTGCATGTGTATAGACTGTGCGATGCAGATCAGCACGAGCGGAGAATAACTTATGGATATTAAGATCTGACAAGATTTGCAAACATAAACTGAAGAACCACTGGCTTATATTATACAGAGTATTTAGTAGAAATGAGATTTAAGAGGTACTAACATTCTTTAGCACGATAACATATTTCATCATCTATAACACGCATTGTATCCAACATTCTGCAGGTTTACAACAATGAAACATGTAGATGGACTTGGAAAGCATGAATTATATACAGCACAAAAATAGAGCAAAATCTAGTTGTCAATCAAGTATCTTCTGAGCTCTTGTGATGAACACAAGTGAACTAAACATGTCCCTAACAAGATAGCATTGCACACCTTTCAAACTGGAAACTGCAGCCCAGACCACAAGCCCGAGAGTCGCGAACAAGATAATCAAATCTGAAAAGAATAGCAAAGAGAAGGAAAAACGAATAATGAACAAGAAAAGATATGGATAATTTCCTCACTACCTATCCAACGTAGATTTGTAAGTTCTTCTACAGATGGTGAAAAGGAATGACATACTTGTCAACATCTATCCCATTTCGACCATTTGCAACAATATCATATAAGAAAAGCTTCTCTTTTGAACTCTGGAGAGAAGGAGAGAGAATTAAAGGCATGTGAGAAATCATTGAGGTTTTGTTTCTGGGAAACATGACCATACAGGGAAAAAAATGTAAAATGTGCCTTACTTTTGATGAAGCATGCTCAGAACTAGTTATCATTTCCTGTAAGACATATGCGAAAAAAATTCTCAGCACAGCTGATACCAATAATGACTCTCCAAAATTTAGACCCGGGTAATGAACAGAAACCGGAAAGCACTTCCATCAAATGAGCTCAATGAAATAGATTTATTTGAAGGCACCTCAACCATCAACTGAGTATCAATGAAGAGTAAGGACTTCTACCACAAAGATTTGGAATTAAATTGTACATAAAGGATAAAGGGAGCTTTGGCCTCTAGAAAGAGGGAAAAACACACAGTAAAAGTTGCATATGTCATGACTACATTTAACCTTGACTTTCTTCAGACATTCAGAATCGATATCAATACTGTGCTCGTCAACAATATAGTCTATCATGTTCAAAGACATATCCTCGTGAGACCTGGAGAATAAAGAAAATGGTACTTAGAGGACTATACTTAATAATTCTCCAGAAACTAAATTAAAAGATTTAGAATGTAGTAAAGCAAGAAACCATATATTACAGGTTCATACAAATGGATGGTGGGTGGGTGGGGGGGGGGTGCACTGGAAGAGAAGAACACAGATAGCTGAAGCTCACTTCTTTCAAATAACAATTAACATGGCAGATATTAAATCAAGAACTGATACACCAAACCTGTAATTCACATAGTTGTTATAAACTGCTTAAATGTTGTTGAACAAGCTCTAAGCATAAGATATATGATTATATCAAGAACTGATACACCAAACCTCTAATTCGCATCACATGAGTTGTTAACAAAATTCAAATGACACTAGCAACCAAATAAATTTAACTACTCTAATCAAAGTTGCTTCATAAATTGCATATCACAAGCGTGATTAGAACTATTCCAGATGAAAAGAAAAAGGTATATATTTTCAATAAAACCTTAGCATGGCAAGGCTAGATATTGGGAAGTTAATGTGCGTTTACTTTCTGCGGTTAGACTTCCAATTATGTAGTCTGGAAGCTTATGTGTGTGTGCTTTACAGTAGGAATGGAAGAAAATCACCATTTGGAGCCAGGATGAACCCTAGGAAGAAACTCGCGCTCAAACAAATGGCTGAATGGTCCATGGCCCACATCATGTAGTAGTCCTACAAATGGAGCAAAAATTAAATAAAATGGGAACATCAATGAAATTGAGCTTGTAACATTTCTACTAATTACCAGCAAGCTTTACAGTCTGTATATCAGAGCGCTCAATGCCAAGCTCCACGCCCTGCCAGTTCGGCATGAATGTGGAATTTTCAGTAATAGATTAGAGAAGAGTGATGACTATCAAGATGTCTACGTACTTGGTAAGCCTTGATTTTATATATTGTTTCACCAGCTAACCAATAAACTCCAAGTGAGTGCTCAAATCTAGAATGTACCGCACCAGGATACACCATGTGACATAAACCTGACAAACAAATTCAAGCCCAGAAGGTCAATATTCCTGTGTAAGCATTTCTTTTTCTGTGTAATGGTACAGTTGATGTATGCTTAAAATAAGTGGCAGAATTTTGAACATATAATATTTCACGTAAATATAGCCAAGGTGACTCAGGTATAATTTCCGCAACTATTTACCCTGTTCAATTGATCAAAACATATTATACATTTCACCATGTTACTGTTCTAAAACATTTACACCGAGATAGAGTAGACCTAATACGTCTTAATGCATAAACTTTTGAATACTAGAAACTTTCATATGGAGAAAAAACATAAAATTGGAGACTCTGAACTTTTATCTTAATTCTTACATGATCAAGTATAGTCATCCTCTACCATGTACTCCCAAATGAATGGATAAAATGTAGGACAGCCAGCTGGAATCTCAGGTCATGAAGTTTTATGCTATTGGAAAATAAAGTTGCAAGATTTATTAAAGTAATTTATCTCCATAAAAATATTCTTAATTGGTGATGATGAGAGACCTTTTATGTAATTGCAAAACTATGAAGCATAAATGTTGCCAGCTTCGGTAGGTCTTTCCTTATTTACTTCATTCTTTAAATTTCTTCCCTTAAAATTAACCTCATAGCAAGGAGCAAATTGTTGATGCAACAGACAACCGTATTGGCTTATTCAATGTAAACCATTGTTGTGCATTCAAACTCAATAGACAGATATAAGTCAGAAGCAGAAAATGCTCTTCAATACACAAAATAACTCAACAAACTTTTGTTGGTTTGAGCACAATCCGTTTGATTCAATGAAAATTCATATTTGCAAATGCTTTAATTCCAAGACTGACTGTTACGTGACAAGAAAAACTATTCCTCCACACATCATCAATCCGTAAAGGATCAGATTTATTTTCTACAAAAAGTTTTTCAATCATATATTAACCTGGAAGCGATAGCCATAACATACATAAAAACAAATTCTATAATGTATACCACATTAAATTCTACAATGAACTAATGAGATATTAGTTGTCTATTCCAAAATGCCCCCCCCCCCCCAAATGAATAAGTAAGGCTGCTATAATACAATTTCTAAGAAATGACTTACCGAGTTGTTTCAAATCACGGAGTCTGTAGATGAGCAGAGAGATTATCCATGAAAAAACAAAGTTAAAAAAAGCAATGAACACGAGATTCAATAATCAGTACAAAAATGTATAAGTAAACAAAGGCTTGCCTCTGAAACTGTTCAGTGTCAATGAACTTCAAGGAGAGCTGCAGTTCAAAGAGAAAGTACTCAGAAAATTTCAAATCATAGCCTAAATTTTTATATCTAAGTCATAGCAATGTAGCCAAGAGCACTTCACATAACTTCATGAGAAATAATAAAATCAATACTCTATTCATTAACTTAACCTACTATTGAGAAATTTGATAGCCAACAACTGCCGGAAGAGAAAAGCATTAAGTAGGAAAATCAAATAATCTATTATAAAATCTAATTGGAAAAGTAGATGAAATCAACAGGCTGTACAATATTACAAGGCAGAATGTAAACCTGGAGCTAGAAATTCGTAAATGCCAAATCTCAATAAGATATTCGTCAAATTAAATTTGCATCGTTCAATTTCCCCTTCCAGAACTGTTCATTATCTCGAACACAAATCCTTAAATCATTAAAATATTTAAAATCAGTTCTAAATTCCTAATTTAGGTTTCGTTCGAGTTCGTCTGTCTATCCTCATGCAAGTGTTCGATTTCGTGATTGCGCTCGATTCTATTCGGTACAAGCAAACAAAAAAGCAACAAATAAAAACAAAAAATCGAATGAAAATTAGAAATATCGGAATTAACTTAATCTCAAATAGTCAAGATGACATTAACTTTTCACGTAGAAAGTTGTTTGGTATATATAGTGGTGATATGGGATGTTAACGAATCCCTTAGATCACGAAAACAATGAGGGTGTAACGGTCTCCGAGATTCTAGGAGACGGTTACGAATCACGACATGGATATACGCACGTGTTGTTTGATCGAGGTCGCCAAACTGATCGAGGTCGACCTGAATTCGTGCCTTGGCTAGGCAAGTAGGAGATCGTAGGTCGGACAAAGGTAGGTCGGGACCAAGGAAGGTTGGACAATGAGCTAGGTCGGCTGATCTTTACTACTGATGGGCTGGTGAAATTCCTTCGAGTTCGTCTGTCTATCTATCCTCATGCAAGTGTTCGATTTCGTGATTGCGCTCGATTCTATTCGGTACAAGCAAACAAAAAAGCAACAAATAAAAACAAAAAATCGAATGAAAATCAACGCAATTCCGAAATCCATAAATTAAAATAAAAATATCAGAACTATTACTATAACATAGCTGCAACCTAACACTAGACAGCATAAGCAACAAAAAATGGCCAGCGCTATTATCGAAACGAAATTCAAAAATAAAATAAAACGAGGAAGGATGAAATTGAGGAGGTTTACAGGATCGAGATTGATGTTGCCGTGAACGTTATCGTGGACATGCTTGAAGAATCGGCGGTCTTCCGTCGACGATAGGAAGGTGTTTTGTGGACGAACTTCGCTACAAGCTCCCATATCCCGTCGCTGTTGTCGTCGATTTCAACCTACGAGCGCTCCAGAGAAAAACTGTGTGTGTGTGTGTGTGCGCCGGCGTTGGGGATTTGAGAAGTGAATAAAGTGTGGGGAGACGAAAAGGAGGGAGAGAGAAGTAATGGTAGCACTAGCAGAAATGTTGGAGTACCGCCAAGGCGCCAAAAGAGAGGCAGAGGGAGAGCCAGATGGACGGTTTTAAT
Organism: Adenophora triphylla var. japonica; assembly: GCA_022495995.1. Classification (NCBI taxonomy): domain Eukaryota; kingdom Viridiplantae; phylum Streptophyta; class Magnoliopsida; order Asterales; family Campanulaceae; genus Adenophora; species Adenophora triphylla. The sequence continues at coordinate 342,410 of JAFEMH010001072.1, forward strand.
GTTTTTTAATACCGTATTAATAAAAAATTACGTTTAAATTTTTCATGATAAATTGTTAAAATCTTAAGAAATACTCCTCCCTTCCGGGGGTTAAGCTTCACAATTTTGATAAAATTTTGGTGAAGCACACAAATTAAGAAAGCAATATATATATTCAAAAATAATGAGAGTGGGAGAAGGGTTGTGAGAGGAAAGAAGTGAGAGGATATGATAAGTGAAACCCATAATTTAAATATGTGAAAAAAAATTAGTGGGTATAATAGAGTATTAATAAACCTTTTCCATTTTAGGAAAGGTGAAGCTTGTAACAGGACGTCCTTTTGAATAATTGGTGAAGCTTAAGCGGGAACGAAGGGAGTATATTTTTTTTCTAAGAATTAGAAAAAAAAAAAAAGATATGTTTTTAAAGCGTCCGATGATATTTTTGTGATTTATCAATTTTTTTTTAAACATGTGCTGACATTATTAATACATTCCGACACTTTTTAACATTACACCTGACACTCTTTAACATTACTAATGACAAGCTCTTAACCTTCGTTAGCATTAACATTGACACTCGAAAACACGAGCAGCACTGCTTTTAACATTAATCCTAATAAATGTCAATTGACTCATTAATATTATTACATAAATATGATCTACTTATTTAGAGTGCCATAAAATTTGTTGAACATGCTTTTCTTGACAAATTATTCCAAAATCACATGGATTGTGTGGAAAAGGCTTTTAAAATAATAAAACATCCTAGCATTTATTATTAAATTAAATATGACTTTCTAAAAATTATTAAGGCATAAAAGAAGTACTCCCTTCGTTCCGCTCGAAATGATACAAATTTTTTTTTTGTGCGTCCCATTTGAAAAAGCACAACCCAAAAATGGAAAGTTTTTTATTACTTCTTTATTTGTGGGACCCACTTGTCATACTCTCACAATAAATATCCACTAACTATTCTCTATCCCACTTTCTCTTTCCTACATTATCTTTCAGTCACAATATTTATTTCACTATACACTTTTTCTCTTTTTTACATCACTTTTATTAATTTTCGTGCAAGACACAAAAATTGTCATTTCAAACGTGACGGAGGGAGTAATTCATATTTGCACGGATGGAGTGAATATTAAAATGCATAAACGTGGTAATGAGTGGAATGTAACGTAAAGGGAGAGAAGAGTGATGGGTCAAAAAATAAATCGGAAGGCAATCAGTCAGAGGAAAGGAAAGGTAACAAGCAAAAGGAAAGGAAAGGGAACAAGCAAACGCAAACAATAAAGAGAAATGAAAGGAAGGGAACAAGCAAAAGGAAAGGAAAGAAAAGAACAAGCAAACGTAAACAATAATGAGAAATGCTCGGGTCACAAAAACAAAAAGAAGTCATAAAAAATAGATATAAAATGAGCTTATGATATTTTATTGGTTATATCGATTGTGAAGATACCACTCAGAGCTTCCATATGCAGAGCTTCATGTTTGTTGTAGCAAAATATACGGGAAATTTAAATTTATAAGTAAATTATACTCTCTTTTTAGTTTTATTAGTCAACTAAATTAAATTAGAAATTAATGAAAATTTAATTATTTTTATACTATTTTGCAAAAAATAGTTATTGATATACTAATAACAATATTATTCATAACTATTTTTAAATTTTCATAAAAATAAATAATTTATCATTAAATATTGATCAAAGTTCTACTTAATTTATCAAAAAAGTCAAGATGCGACATTTATTTTGGGACATATGGATTAAATATTACTACCTAGTTCCTAATGAATGACCGGAAAATTTCAAATACTTTTGATCAAGATCAAGAACAAATTTCAAATTTGATTATTCATTTTGAGACAAAAAAATATCTTTTTATAATAAGTGTCATTGACATCGTAGTTTCACGTCATGGCGTTCTGTTGTCTGTGAGGAAAGTTGTTGTAATCAAACGATTTTGGCCTGATCCGGTAAACGCAGTGAAGTCAATTGAGCAAGACGGTGACACGCTCTTTATCGAAGCCGTGTGACTTAATTTTGAAATTTTACATGGATATGCACCTGAAATGAGCGACGGACTAGAGATTGCAATGCTTCAAAATGATGGACTAGAGATTGCAATAGACATTTATAGAGTTGAGCCAAACTCATTTTTCTTTCTCCTTCACACTTCTTTTTCATTTTGTTTACATCATTATTACATGTGCATGCTTTTGTAGGAAGGGATAGGTTAACACGCAAAGTGTTGAATGACATCGAAAATATCTTAAAGCATGTTGTATGGGTTGCTTGCACAAAGGGTGTTCCTACAGCGATTGACTTGGATTCTATGTAATAGGGGCCTATTTGAAAATATAATCTAAAGAGCTTGCTTTTATTGCTTTTTATAGTTTATTCGTTTGCAGTATACATGCATTTGTTATGATATATTATAATAGTTTGTCATTTTTTATTTGTCCATTCAATAAACAGAGAAGAACTGCTTTTTTTTTTTTTTTTGTAACTATCATTTTTCCCACTATTTTCATTTTTGTATTATTACCGTGCCATTGACATGAGCCGGAGAGTACTATTATTTATACATTGCTAATATCATGATAAAATTACTTTTAGAACGAAAAGTAAATGAGTGGGGCCTAATCATAATTAAGTTGGGTCCATAATTTCTTCACTTTATGGTGTCCAAAGCTTAATAGTTAATTCCACTTTCACACATTATCAAGCTCTCTGTTTTTGGATTTTTTTGACCTAATAAATGAGTGGGGCCTGCCTCATTCTTACTTGTTTTTTAGTCTGAGGCAGGTAATCAAATGCTTGTCCTATTTATTTTTTCTTAATATTTGTGTCATATCAAACTTATTAAATTGGGACGGAAGAAGTATTTTGGTTACATCAATCAATGATTTTATCGAAGCTTAGACTATCCACATTGGTGACTCTTGTAAGAGGGTTACCATGGATCAAAAAAAAAAAATCACTAAAATGCATGACTTCGGATAGCCAACCAACTTAAGTTGGCATAAGTTGGGTCATCAAAATGGGACACATGTCACCCAATAATTGAATGACATGTATTTATATAAATATATAGAATAATAAAATAAAAAATATATCAAAATTTATAAATTTTTTTATAATTGTATGGATAATTATTTTTAATAATTGTACGAATAATTTTAGAAATATTATTACTAATACATTATTTTAAAAAATAAAATGATAAGTATTTTAGATAAGTTGAAATAAAGAAAAATAAATATTTTATTAAAAGATTGGGTTGGGTCACTGATGGAAGTATAAATTATACTCCCTCCGTCTCGATCGAAGTGTCTCAACTTTACATTTTGGACGTCCCATTTAAAATGTCTCAACCCAAAAAGGAAAGTTTTTATTACTATTCCACCCACTCATTCTCTCGGGTAGTACTATATACAAGGCATGAAATTTACAAGGCACGTGCAAATGACCAAAATACCCTCATATATATACTAAAAAAAAAAAATTCCTTCCCTCCCCCATTTCAAACGTCGTTCTATTCCTTCCACCCTTACGCTACGCTGTTCTCTCTCTCTCTCTCTCAAAACGTAAAAAAACCAACGGCGCTCTCTCTTCTCTCTCTCACTCGACGGACGCCGCCGATCACCACCGCCGGAAAAATGAAGACAAACCTCCCTAAAACCGGTGGAAAGTCCGCCTCTTCTCCCTCCGCACCATAAGTAATTCTTTTTAACCTAGATTTTAAATTTGAAAACCCAACAACAAATTTATGCGAGGAGGAGGAGGAGGCGGAGGAGAGTGTATATGTGAGGCCTCGCAAGAGGCGGGAGGCACGGGGCAGAAAGGGGGAAGGGGCTAAGGATGACCAGTGGCAGCTGAAGAGTAACCCCGGTGGCGGCCCGGAGGAGGTTGAGTTGTTGTACGGGTTTGGTCATCATCGAGCCCGTAAGATATGGGAGAACGCCACTTGTGAGCCGGTGTTGAAGCGCCAAACGAGGCAGCAGATTCTAGATATGTAAGTATATGATTTGTTTATTAAATAGCCATTTGCAAAACATTATCAAGAATCAGATGACATTTCGTGTTCCAATACCCGAAATGTTGGTGACATTTCGTATGTGTTCATACGAATGGTCACCAACATTTCGGGTATTGGCATACGAAATGTAAACTGAATCTTGAAACAGAGGGAGTATTAATTATAATTTTTTGTTTGTAATCAACAGGTTCTCCCATGCTTCTTTACCGGAGGATGATAGAGCTTGGTGGGCTCGTGTTGAGGGTACCGGCCTCCATTTCCTACATGATGCTACCATTCGCCGCCTAGCATGGCGCTCCTAACGTTTGTGGAACGGTGGTCTCTCGAGACTAATACCTTCCACATGTCGTGGGGTGAGATGACGATCACTATGCATGACGTCACTCATATCCTAGGTATATTCTTGTTTGTTGTCTATTTTTTATAAATTACATAAATTTTATCAATTTCATAAATTTTATCAATTTTATTAATTATTTCATTTTTAATTTGTAGGCATCAATTTCGGTGGCCTGTTGCGAGGCGGATCCAGAGCTGACGTAGCCGAATCGGGGCACGCCTTGAGACATGTCGGAATTGCACGACCTACTCTTTAGATGGCCTCCGCCGGCCCTTTGAGTCCCCTTCCGACATGACCGCGATGAGCGCGCTTCTACGTACATCATGTTCCTCCTCGGCTCCACACTGTTCGTGGACAAGACTCAGGATAAGATGCCCTCAGACTACCTTTCATTGTGCGTGGATATTGACAGAGTGGGGGCTCTATCCTGGGGGACAGCTGCGTTGGCATATCTATACCGGGAGTTGGGGAAGGCATCTAGATACGGATGCAAGCAGATTGGTGGTTGTTTGAGTCTTTTAGAGGTAATATTTCTGTTCGTGGTGTGGGTTCCGAAGTGCAGTAACTGATCTGTGTGCATCGACAAAATATTCGTAGAGTATGGAGCAATCCAAGTCTCGCGGAGGTAGGTCAATAAATCAGGATAAGATCTGTAATGATCGCAAAACGATTGCCAACGGGTGTCCCACTCTTCGCGAGTAGCGGCTGATATTGCTTTATTAAATCTCCTCATGAATGATAGTGCAAACTCATTGCTACCAGTTTTAGCCAACGCTCTCTTTTTAACATTGACTTCGATATGCCTTCGACACAAATGGTGTGCGGTCTCGGGAAATACCATTTGGACAAAGATTAATGAAAGACAAGTCACGATCGATTAAGAAAATAGTTGGCATGTGGGGAGTATGAAAAAGACTTTGCAAATTCTAAGGTGCCCACGTGTAATTTCTCGCCTTCTTATTTTGGAGGAACGCATAGGCAATTGTGAAATTCTTTCCCGTTGAAGTAAATCCTATAATCTCAAGTAATGCCATTCCATAGCAGTTGGTGTTGTAAGTGCAGTCACCTTGTATCATTTAAAGAGAAATAAAGTTAGAAATGAATAAAATTGCAATTCAAAAAAAATGCATACGACTTGTGGAAAACAGAGTCAAAAAACAGATTCAAAAAAATCAAAAATTTACCTTGTACTACATATGAAAAACAGTTAAGCATATCTGATGCTCGTGGGTGAGAGAAGAATATGTCACCGATCATGTCACTCTCGTTAGCTTTCCTCATGAAGAAGGTATATTTCTTATCCTCGAGTGCTTTTATGAACTGTTGAAGCGAGGATCTCCCTTGTCGTTCTTGTGACTTGCATTTTGTGAGGGCATTGTGGACGTGTTTCGGAGTACTCACGTTCTTCTCATCCTTCCTCTTTAACATTGATAGAATATTATTTGGACGCACCGAAGACTTACTTGCGCTACACACCTCCTCATATTCAGAACTAGTCAATTTACCCAACGGATGACCTTCGGGATACGTCGGAAAGTCGTGATTATGAGAACCATGCTTCACAACGTAACCCCATACCCCATCACCCCTATCTTTGGCCCGGATTTCAAAATTTCACCCAATCTTCTTCGTACTAGTCAACCTCACATCTTTAGTTTTTCCGGACCTGTACTTGCCACCAAAATGGCATACAATCTTCGCGTAGCCTAGGATCTTGCCACTTGTCTTCCTCGAATCTCCTATAGAAAGGGTTATATTTTGACGGGCCGCGATATCACGTACGTGTTTAACAAGATCATCCCTATTTAAAAATAATAGGGATGTATCGAATTAATCACTGACATCCGATCCCTACAAATTGTATTACCATCAATTAGAAAATTGCACAATAAGCAACAGGCTGTATGACATTTCGTGTAACATTATACGAGATGTTTCTTGAATATCTCGTATAAATGTACCCGACTTAAACACATTTATCTCGTGTTATATAATACGAGGTAATACGCCATAACTCGTGTATAAAAACACGACAAATAGCATAAAACTCGTATAATCTCACACGAAATAGAGTAATATCAGAATTTAAAAATCCAATCTTGAAAAACAATTTCGTTTCAACATTGGATTTTTATTGCGATTTTGATCAAAACACCAAATATAACTTTAAAAACTTACTTCATTGCTGCTTGGATTTTGATTTTGATGTGGAGAATTTGGTGGCAAACCTTCTTCTTCAAAAATATATTCTACAAGCTCAAGATCAATATGATCATAAAAACTTGGAGAATGTTGTGGAGAATCCATACTATGGTGTTAGATGATTTGAGAATTAATGAAAATAATGGGTATAAATTTATGGGTGTTAAGACTTGGACAATGGTGTCACAGCTGCATGGGTGTACAGCAATGGTGTCTCTGTTGGGCCGTTGTCTGCGTGTATATCGCGTTTTATGTAGGGCTTCAGGGTGTATCTCGTGTGTATATACCCGAGATACTTTGGTACATATCGTGTATACAAACACGATATAGTCTTTGTTTCTGGTAATTATCTCGTATGAACAATACACGAGATGCACCCTGATTCATTTCGTGTATTGTTCATACGAAATGTATTGGTAAATGTCGTGTATTTAAACACGACACACCATATAATAAAATAACAAATGGTATACGGCTACCTCGTTTATTTTTTTTTAATTTTTTTCTACATTCTAGATGACATTTAAAGTGTTTTTCATCTACATGAGTTTCCTCCAAATCCAAATGGAAATTGAGTTACAAATATGTGCCATTATTTAGGGTTTTTAGGATTTTATGTGTCCCGATCTTGTGAAAAATGGTATACGGCTACCTCGTTTATTTTTTTTTTAATTTTTTTCTACATTCTAAATGACATTTAAAGTGTTTTTCATCTACATGAGTTTCCTCCAAATCCAAATGGAAATTGAGTTACAAATATGTGCCATTATTTAGGGTTTTATGTGTCCCGATCTTGTGAAAAATGGTATACGTCTACCTCGTTTATTTTTTTTAATTTTTTTTCTACATTCTAGATGACATTTAAAGTGTTTTTCATCTACATGAGTTTCCTCCAAATCCAAATGGAAATTGAGTAACAAATATGTGCCATTATTTAGGGTTTTTAGGGTTTTATGTGTCCCGATCTTGTGAAAAATGGTATATGTCTACCTCGTTTATTTTTTTTTTTATTTTTTTCTACATTCTAAATGACATTTAAAGTGTTTTTCATCTACATGAGTTTCCTCCAAATCAAAATAGAAATTGAGTTACAAATATGTGCCATTATTTAGGGTTTTTAGGGTTTTATGTGTCCCGATCTTGTGAAAAATGGTATACGGCTACCTCGTTTTTTTTTTTTTCTACATTCTAAATGACATTTAAAGTGTTTTTCATCTACATGAGTTTCCTCCAAATAAATAAAGTGGTATCACTTAAATATGATAGGTTATATGATATTGTATGATCCAATATGACGTTTGTTCCTTGTCATGTATAAGTGTATAAATTTTGCTCAATTATCAACACAATTCAATAATATAATATAGCATATGCGTATCATTAACATCGTGTTGCAAATCATCGAAGAACACCTTCATTTTGATATGTTGTATGGATATACACGATATTAGGACATTATATCGTGTTGTTTTGTACGACATTTATGACAGAGTAAATTTAAATTTCGTATAATTTCATACGACCTAATATTTAACCCAATTAGTTGATGTCGTGTAAAAGTACACGACATGAAGGCTTCATGTTGTCCTTTCGAGCACGACACACGAAGGGTAGTTTGGGAATTATTGGTGCCTTGTATGTAAGGTGCCTTGTATATAGAAGTTACCCATTCTCTCTCTTACTTTACTTTTACACTCACAACATTCTCTCTCCTAACTATTTCTCTCACTCATTCTCTCTCCTATTTAATTTTTTATACTCACAACATTTAAACTTTTTCTCTTTCCTACATCACTTTCCTTAATTCCCAAGCCAAATCCATTTTGAGACACTTCGGCCGGAACGAAGGGAGTATAAGGTTGAAAGTGTGTAAATGAAAATAGAAAAAAATAATATTTTATTTGAGGTTGAATTAAGTTGGATTGAGGTCACTGATGACTGATGATAAGGATAAGGATAGTCTTAGAATTAGAATGACTGGCAGACGTAGTGGTAACGCGCCTGGACATCCCCACCCCAGCCCCAGGTGAGCCAAGCTGTCCTTGGTCGGGTAGCCATTTGATTATTTATTATTTAAATAATTTATATTTCAAATGAAGATCAAAGTTGGCGTTTGTAGTCCAACGGTTAGGATAATTGCCTTCCAAGCAATAGACCCGGGTTCGACTCCCGGCAAACGCAACATTAAATTTTTGCATTTAATTTCTAGAACTTATCTTTCTTTTCTGAAGACAGTAAATGAACATGAGAGGAGAATTTGAACCAACTTTATTGAAATTTGACCAATATGTTATGTAATTCGTGAAAGAAAATAATTTTTTAACGGCACAGCTCACTTGCCAATCATCATACTGGGTGTAAGTGGTTCGGTTTAGCTCGATTTGGACAAATTTAGAAGTCAAACCGTTATTTATCGGTTTGGAGAAATCTCAAACCGAGCTATATCATGTAAAAGTTCAGATCGAGCTAAACCAAACCGCTATAGTTTTCTTCGATTCGGTCTAAACCACAGTTTGATTTTGCGGCACAACTCACTTGCCAATCATCATACTGGGTGTAAGTGGTTCGGTTTAGCTCGGTTTGGACAAATTTAGAAGTCGAACCGTTATTCATCGGTTTGGAGAAATCTCAAACCGAGCTAAATCATGTAAAAGTTCAGATCGAGCTAAACCAAACCGCTATAGTTTTGTTCGGTTCGATCTAAACCACAGTTTGATTTTGCGATTTAACCGCAGTTCAAACCGCAATCCAAACTATGGTATATACCACATTCTAACCACTCTATTATCATGTATTTTAAATTTTCTGACTAATAAATAGAAAATATCTATAAAAGAAAAAACACAATTAAAAAATATAACAATCCAAACCATACCAGTTCACAGTTACAAATCAAAATTGTAACATTCAAAGTATCTTTCAACGAAAATTAAATCAGAAAACTATATCAAACGAAAATTAAATCAGAAAACTATATCAAAGTGCAATTGTTAATACACTGTTAGTGTTTGACATCACAATATGAAATAATTGTTAATGCAATGATACCCTTCATTAAAATTCTAAAGGTCAAAATAAGCAGCAAAAGTGATTTATAAGTAATGAATGTAAACAAAATTTCACAGTGATTGAAACACAAAATGAAACGTAATAGGTTTAACGGTCTCGAATCGGTTTGATCTACAATGGTTTGGCTCGGTTCGGTTCGGAGGTGGTAGATCGCAAGCTGAACCAAACCGTGTGGTTTGTTAGTTTTTCAAACCGAGCTAAACCACTCATGCCTAAAAGCCGAACCAAACTTTGTGGTTTGGTTCGATTTCAAACCGCGATTTGAACCAAAACAGTTACCCTAATCATACATGTCATTGGCAGTGAGAAGAAAAAAAAACTACCAAAACAACGAATTTTATTTTTTGGTACTAAAAAACGAAAATTTTAGAACAACATATATACAATCTGTTTTCTGGCCTTTGGCGGCTAGGGAGAATAAATCCAGTTCAATGAGTCCAAGAGTCTGAATTGCTCAAGTGTGTTAGCTCTAATTTCCAGTTCAATGAGTCCAAGAGTCTGAGACGAGTGCCGAGTTTGATCAGTCCCTGCAAAACCATGATAGAAAACAAGAGTTAGCCTCTAACCATCAGCTAAATTAGTCGGCACCTAATGTGGTGATTAAATGCCGGTGGTTTAAACAAATAAAAAATGATAATAATAAATGAATAATATCGTTATGGGAGACTTATGTATTTAATACTCCAACAACAATAACAACATTACCCCAGTGCCGCATACCGCATAGGCGTCGGATGTACGCATCCTACCACCTATATTAAAGTACATAGAGGTTGTTTCCGGATGACCCACGATGAAAATTGCGTCGAACTGACTGTTGCTTCATAACAAAGAAGCGCAGACAATTTAGTGAGCCATTTTGCTTTATTCCATCATATTCTCAAGCAAAAAAATAGTGAGTCGTTGGCTTCATCGGAAATGATGGAACCGATTTGCAAGTGACATGAGATTCTGAACAACTCTAAGGTAGGTTTTCTTCTCATCGAAGTGCTTTGAATTCGCTAAAATTTCCGTTGCTCAGGGAGTTAATGAACGAAGACTACTTTGAGCATATTGCTTCTTCTTCTTCTTCTTCTTCTTTTTTTTTTTTTGGTGTGGGGCTCTAGAACTCTAGATGTGTCTTCTTCAGATTCTCCACATTCTCTTCCTATCCCTCAACAGCATGCTGAAACTTAATCCTAACTTCAGAAACCAAAAGCCTTCAAAGCAATTGTGTCTTAGTTACCTCCATTCCTCATCATGGTCCCACAAATCTCTGAATATCGTCTGGCAACGCTCGGCCCTTCCTTACTCTCACCAATCGCTAAATTTCTTTGGTAATTTTGGGCACCTTATAAGAGACTTACATGTTTCCCCCACATATTAAGATGTTTACAATTTTTCTTATTGTTGAACCATTCTACTAAATTTCATAAGTCCCTAAACTTATATTAACAATAGGTATTTTAGTTAAAACCGTGATTCTATTCTCCATGACCATTGGAATTTTCACTAAAGCCTCTACTTATTGTACTACCTCCGTCCCCAATTGAATGTCCAAAAAAGATTTTAGTTTGCTCTTGATCATGAGCAAATATGGATATTTTTTGGACATCCAATTAGGACGAGGGAGTAATAAAAAAAAATTAATGCCCCTCACAAGTAAAAATCCTCACTCAGGCAATTTCAACATATAAACTGAAATCTTGTTGGCCCAAAAAGGGATACCAATATCATGACTCATGAGTTTACAAGAGGTAATATGCAACACATATATCAAGAGTGTGTGAGAACCTACATCAAGCCTAAGGACAACCATATCCAGCAAAAATATCCACATGCAAATGAACGAAGCTGCTAAAAGAATAATTAAGGGCAAACCCCAGTGTGCCAAGCGCTCCCCGCCAAGCGAGGGTTGGGAGAGGAAACCATTTGCTAGAGCCTTCCCCTGACAATTGCCAAGAGACGCCGTTAAAAAGAAATAAAATTCCTTCAAATAATAATGGAATATAGTTCTTACCAGTATTTGATTAAGCCATCCCATCCACACGTAGCAACTTTACTTGTTTCCGATGGATGCCACTCTGCACCAATGCAAACTCCCTCGTGGCACTTGAGAGTTCTTTTTACTTCGCAACTTTCCCAATCCCAAAACCAGCACTTACCTCCACCATCTCCAGACATGACAAACCGCCCATCCGGTGAGAAATTGACCTGACAAGCATACCCAGTGTTGAACAATCGCAGCGGAAGCAATGATTATGCAAACAACAAGAACACAAAACAGAAACAAGCAATTGAAAATTGAACGGGAATAAAGATAAAATCAGTTTGGGGCAATTGGAATCCGTCTCTATTAATTATGTGCAATGTCACCCTTAATTACATAGGATACCAGCTGTATATATATACTACACAACCCTATTCCAAGAAGGACTATAATATATTAGAGACCCAGCCCAAATAAAACCCCCCGTATGGGCTTTGAGGCGCCCGCCCAAGATCAACCAGGCGCCCGCCTGGCGCTGTGCAAAACCAGGCTGCTCCCTCGACGTGTGATGCGCCCGCCCCAATCTTCTTGATGCGGCCGCCTCAAGCATGCCACGCCAAGACCAATACTCACGGACCTCCAGGCGCCCGCCAAGCCAAGAGCCAGGCGTCCGCCTCAAACCAAGGTATCATGGCCCCATCTTCTGCTCTCCAAGCGCCCGCCTCACCCTAGGTGGGGCGCCCGCCTCGCCTGCAGTCGATCCAGCCTTGAGGAAACGAGCCACATCCAACAATCTCCACCTTGGCGAGTGTTCACCCAAACCAACAGAAGATACATGGAACCAGCTCGAACCTCCCCATCTCTAACAGCTCGAGATGTGCAACAAGTCCAAACAATGCTTGAACTTGTCAGAGTAACCGGCCGTCAACATATCCGCAAAGATTCTCCAGAAGGTGAACCTTTTCTAGCACAACCTCACCCATATCAATCAACTCCCGAATCTTATGAAACCGAACATCAATGTGCTTCGACCGTTGATGATAAATGTGATTCTTCGCTAGAAATATCGCGCTTTGACTGTCACAAAGCAACTTCACTCCACCTTGCTCAATGCCCAACTCGTTGACCAAACCCCGAAGCCATAAGGCCTCCTTTGCAGCTTCAACCGCTGCCATATACTCCGCTTCCGTTGTAGACAAAGCAATGATAGATTGGATCATAGATCTCCAACATATGGGTCCACCACCAAGAGTAAACGCATAACCCGTAGTCGACCTTCTCCGATCCAAGTCACCCGCATAATCTGAGTCAACATACCCCACAACTGAAAGCTCCTCACTCTTACCTCCAAACATGATGCCATAATCCATAGTGCCCTTCAAATATCTGAGAATCCACTTAACTGCTTCCCAATGCTGTTTGCCCGGATTCGCCATATACTTGCTAACCACACTAATGGCTTGCGCCAAATCTGGCCTCGTGCAAACCATAGCATACATGAGACATCCCACTGCGCTTGCATAGGAACCTTTGACATCCTCTCGAATTTCTTCAGTCGAACTCGGGGAATCTGAGGCAGATAAACTAAAATGACTCGCCAATGGTGTCTTCACAGGTTTTGCATCTCGCATATTGAACCTCTCCAACACCTTCTCCACATATCCGGCTTGAGACAGCCACAATCTCCTAGATTTTCTGTCTCGGCGAATCTCCATCCCAAGAATCTTCTTGGCTTCCCCCAAATCCTTCATGTCAAACTCTCTACTCAACAAGGCCTTCAACTGATTGACCTCGTTCTTACTCCTACCCGCGATAAGCATATCATCCACATACAAGAATGTAAAAATACAAGAACCATCATCAAGGCTCTTCACATAAACGCAAAGAATCATACTCACAACGCTTGTAGCCAATACGTACCATGTAAGAGTCAAACCTCGTGTACCATCGCCTCGGAGACTGCTTCAGCCCATAGAGTGACTTCTTCAATCTACAAACCAACCGCTCTGCCCGAGCTCCGTGAACCCATGTGGTTGCTCCATGAAAATCTGCTCATCCAACTCACCGTGTAGGAACGCCGTTTCACATCCATCTCGCTTCCAACACCAAATCATAGTGCGCTACAAGACTCAACACAATCCGAATGGAAGTATGTCTCACAACCGGCGAAAAAATCTCATTATAATCCACCCCCTCTCGCTGCGAATACCCCTTTGCTACCAAACGAGCCTTGAACTTTTCCCCCTTTTTCTGATACTGCCTCCTTGCGTTTGAAGATCCACTTGCAACCAATAGCACGCTTCCCTTTAGGAAGCTCCACCAAATCCCATGTATCATTCTTGTACAGTGACTCCATCTCCTCCGCCATAGCAGTTACCCACTTGTCCTTTTTCGGACTGTTTATAGCCTCCTTAAAAGTACTCGGGTCTCCACTACTAAGAACAAGAACATATGAAGCCATGTCTTCAAATCCATACCTGACCGGTGGCTTGATTACTCTCTTAGGTCTCCCAACTGAAGTACTAGCCACTTCTTGTGTAGGTTCCTCTGACTCCGGAAGAGTGAGATCCGCATCAGTATTATCCTCACGTAGCTCCACCTCAATAACTTGTTTCTCGCCCTCCTTGCTTTCTGGCACCTTCTCCTTATCTTCATGAGTACACTTCAACATAGCCTTTTCATCAAAGACTACATCTCTACTAATCACCACCTTGCTTGACTTGGGATCCCAAAGCTTGTATCCTTTCACACCTGTTTCATACCCGAGAAAGACACACTGTTTTGACTTTGGGTCAAGCTTCGACCGCTCTTCACCAGGAATATGCACATAGGATGGACACCCAAACACCCGGATATCAGTGAAGTCTACCTCATTACCCGTCCATACCTCCTCCGCAAACACATTTATCCAAAGAGACTCTAGGTGATCTCTGTTAATCAAGAAACATGCCATACTCACCGCACGCCCCAAAAGTTCTTTGCACAACCCCGCATGAATCGTAGACACCTAGCCCTTTCCGCAATAGTTCTCGTTTCATCCTCTCGCCCACACCATTTTGCTGTGGTGTCTTGCGAACCGTGTAGTGCCTCTTGATCCCATGCTCTCTACAGAACTTATTGAACTCGCCATCTGTGTACTCGTCCCATTATCACTCCTCAAACACTTGATTTTCCGCCCGTTTGATTTTCCACTTCAGCTTTCCACACTCAACTTCTCAAAAGTCTCTGACTTGTGCCTCATGAAGTAAACCCAAACCTTCTTCGAAAAATCATCAATGAAAGTCACGAAGTAATAATGTCCTCCTCTAGATTCTGTTCTGACCGGCCCCCACACATCTGAATGAACATAATCGAGAATGCCCTTTGTTGTATGCTTACCCGTCTTGAACTGCACCTTGTTCTGCTTTCCAAGAATGCCTCTGCTGCGAGTTATCCCGGAACTGGGTTCTCCCACGTTCCTGATTTTCCTTCACAAATAACCCCTCACCCGCAGGTTCATCAACGGACTTCTTCCGTTTATGAAAAGCTAGAAGAGCTTCTGTGACCGGTTGCAACTCCACGGTATCCTTCCCCCAAGTCAACGTAGTAACAAGATTTTCGTATGTCGAAGAAGTCGGCAACGAATTCAGCAGCATCAACGCCTTGTCCTCTTCCTCGAACGTTACCTCCACCCTAACCAAATCATTGAGTATTTGGTTAAACGTGTGGATATGAGCCTCAAGATCCGAACCCTCTGCCATCTTAAGCCCATACAACCTTTGCTTGAGATGCAACTTGTTCGACAGCGATTTTGACATATACCGGCCCTCCAAAATCTCCCAAACCTTCGTCGGTGATTCCTCATCGATCACGTGATACACCACCTCATCCGCAGCAACCGCCGTATTGAAGAAACGGCCCGCTCTTACTGACTCCTTCCATGGACCTTCTTCGATATCATCGGGTTTAGTCGAATGTCGAAGAACCTTTCCCAAGCCTGCTTGAACCAAGAAATCCTTCACCCTCCGTTGCCACAACGCAAAGTTTCCATGACCATCAAACTTTTGAACGTCGGACTTCACGGTGATAGAATTCCCCCCAGACATCGCAACCGTGCTCTGATACCAGTTGTTGAACAATCGCAGCGGAAGCAATGATTATGCAAACAACAAGAACACAAAACAGAAACAAGCAATTGAAAATTGAACGGGAATAAAGATAAAATCAGTTTGGGACAATTGGAATCCGTCTCTATTAATTATGTGCAATGTCACCCTTAATTACATAGGATACCAGCTGTATATATATACTACACAACCCTATTCTAAGAAGGACTACAATACATTAGAGACCCAGCCCAAATAAACCCCCCCCCGTATGGGCTTTGAGGCGCCCGCCCAAGATCAACCAGGCGCCCGCCTGGCGCTGTGCAAAACCAGGCTGCTCCCTCGACGTGTGATGCGCCCGCCCCAATCTTCTTGATGCGGCCGCCTCAAGCATGCCACGCCAAGACCAATACTCACGGACCTCCAGGCGCCCGCCAAGCCAAGAGCCAGTCGTCCGCCTCAAACCAAGGTATCATGGCCCCATCTTCTGCTCTCCAAGCGCCCGCCTCACCCTAGGTGGGGCGCCCGCCTCGCCTGCAGTCGATCCAGCCTTGAGGAAACGAGCCACATCCAACACCCAGCCACTATATGCCCTGCAAACATCTTCTTATTGAATTGAAATCTCTCCCTAGTGCTATAAATAAGAATCTTATTATCCAAACTCTGTGCTGCCAGCCAATTCGAATTAGGGTGGAGTGAAATGGCTGGCATAGAGTGCATGTCAGGTTCACTTATATACTCCCTCCGTCCCGCATAAAAATGCACTCTTCTATTTTGCAAGGTAATTAAGGAAAAGTGTAAGTGGTGTAAGTGTTGTGAGTATGAAAATTGAAATATGAGAGAGAAAGTGGGGTAGAAAATAGTAAGTTGATTGGTGTTGTGGAGTAAACTACCTTTTTGGTCCGCGAACTTTTTAATTTTTTACCTTTACGTCCGCGAACTTTTTTTTTTACCTTTTCATCCTTAAACTTGTTTGTATTAGGATTAATTCGTCCTTCAATTAGTGTTTTTGTTAGTTTTTTAACATTCCATCCATTTTTACATCACATTGCAACAGTTTTACAAAGTTATGAATCGAATTTGAACATTTACAATGTCGATAACTGATTGCAACAAGTCGTAAAACTCCAAATTGCAATTTGCCCTAAAATTTACCATTCTGTGGTACCGGTGTGTAGAACCCTCCTCATATAGACAAAAATGGCCGCCGCTTCCTCCAAAATGATGTTGAAGCTTCTAATCGACAAGAAAGCAAACAAAGTTCTGTTTGCCGAAGTCGGCAAAGAAGTCGTCAACTTTCTTTGTAGCATCCTCACTCTTCCGGTGGGTATGGTGATCCGGCTACTTTCTGACGAAGGCATGGTGGGTTGCCTTCCAAAGCTCTACCAAAGCATTGAAAACTTGGATCTCGACTACATACAACTTGGTCAACAAAAAGACGCCGTTTTGAGGCCAACAGTGCACAATTCTACCGAACAAGCTCCTCTGTTCTTGCTTCCTAGCGCCACCGGCAACGAGAAATCAGAGACCACACAGCTCTACACGTGCAGATCGAGTAGTAGATGTAAAAGGGGTTATTATGCGACCGACTTGGCGGGAACGCCGTCATGTCTTTATTGTGGTTCTGGTATGAATAATCGTGTTACAGTTGTGGAGGGAAAAAATGTGGCGGCAGCTGCGGTTGTTGCCGGTGGGTTTGTGAAACGGATGGTTACGTATATGGTGATGGATGATTTGGTGGTGACACCCATGTCTACTATCACGGGTATTACTTTGTTGAACAAGTTCAATGTTAAGGATGTCGGAGCACTCGAGGAAAAGGTTGTTAATCTGGATGAGGCTAAGGTAAGTGAAAGTGTTAGAATATATAGGAACGTCTTTTTTAACTCTCCCCAAATAAATATCCATATTTTATTTTATTTTTTGTGGCAGGGGTTGAAGCTGCTGAAGACATGTTTCAAGTCCAAGCATGTGCTGACTGAAGTCTTTCTTTAGGACCTATATATATAGCCACATGCATGGATGTTTAAAGAACTTTTTTCTGGTGTGATGGAAGCATGTTTTGGGTATCGTAGTTGTACTGATGGAGTTATAAAGAGCTGGTCGATCATTTGGAAGCATGTTTTGGTTATATAAGATGTACTCCCTCCATCATACACTAGTGTGGGAAGGACCAAAAAGGAAATAAGTCCACACTAGTGTGGGATGGAGGGAGTACATCTTAGATAACCAAAACATGCTTCCAAAAGATCGACCAACTCTTTATAACTCCATCAGTACAACTAAGATACCCAAAACATGCCTCCATCACACCAGAAAAAAGTTCTTTAAACATCCATGCATGTGGCTATATATTTAGGTCCTAAAGAAAGACTTCAGTCAGCACATGCTTGGACTTGAAACATGTCTTCAGCAGCTTCAACCCATGCCACAAAAAATAAAATAAAATATGGATATTTATTTGGGGAGAGTTAAAAACGACGTTCCTATATATTCTAACACTTTCACTTACCTTAGCTTCATCCAGATTAACAACCTTTTTCTCGAGTGCTCCGACATCCTTAACATTGAACTTGTTCAACAAAGTAATACCCGTGATAGTAGACATGGGTGTGTCACCACCAAATCATCCATCACCATATACATAACCACCCATTTCACAAACCCACCTTCACCACCACCACCGGCAACAACCGCAGGTGCCGCCACATTTTTCCCTCCACAACTGTAAGACGATTATTCATACCAGAACCACAATAAAGACACGACGGCGTTCCCGCCAAGTCGGTCGCATAATAACCCCTTTTACATCTACTACTCGATCTGCACGTGTGTAGCCGCAGTGGTCTCGATTTCTCGTCATGGCGCTGTGGAAGCAAGAACAGAGGAGCTTGTTCGGTAGAATTGTGCACCGTTGGCCTCAAAACGGCGTCTTTTTGTTGACCAAGTTGTATGTAGTCGAGATCCAAGTTTTCAATGCTTTGGTAGAGCTTTGGAAGGCAACCCACCATGCCTTCATCAGAAAGTAGCCGGATCACCATACCCACCGGAAGAGTGAGGATGCTACAAAGAAAGTCGACGACTTCTTTGCCGGCTTCGGCAAACAGAACTTTGTTTGCTTTCTTGTCGATTAGAAGCTTCAACGTCATTTTGGAGGAAGCGGCGGCCATTTTTGTCTATATGAGGAGGGTTCTACACACCGGTACCACAGAATGGTAAATTTTAGGGCAAATTGCAATTTGGAGTTTTACGACTTGTTGCAATCAGTTTTCGACATTGTAAATGTTCAAATTCGATTCCTAACTTTGTAAAATTGTCGCAATGTGATGTAAAAATGGATGGAATGTTAAAAAACTAACAAAAACACTAACTGAAGGACGAATTAATCCTAATACAAACAAGTTTAAGGATGAAAAGGTAAAAAAAAAAAAGTTCGCGGACGAAAAGGTAAAAAATTAAAAAGTTCAAGGACCAAAAAGGTAGTTTACTCGGTGTTGTGAGTGTAAAAGTAAAGTAGGATAGAGAATGAGCGGGAGAAATAGTAAAAATTCTTTGTCATTTTAGGAAAGTGAATTCTTTTGTGGGACGCCCAAAATGGCAAGAGTGCATTCTTATACGGGACGGAGGAAGTATTTGATAACTACAGGAATACCAAACTCCCAAACACGAAGAGATTTATCATCACTAGACGTCACAAATCTTCTGTTATTATCAACAAAAGTGATGGTATTCACTGCCCCCAAATGTTGATCATATTCCTGTGTAATTTGCCCATTGTTCATATCCCATTGAACAATCTTCTTATCACTCATACCCGCCAAGAGAATATTTTGCTTATCATCATCTGGATTAAGCTTTGCAACATAAGGCACCTTTCCTGTTGAAAACGACGATATAACCTGCCCCGTTTCTGTATCCCAATACTTAATATTCTGATCATACCCACAAGTCAAAAACTTTGTTCCATCATTGCAAAATGATATATCACGAACCGCTTTAGAATGACCCATATAAGTTCTCATACACTTCCCGGAATTACATACATCCCATATATATCTTCACTTTTGAATCCATTCTAGCAGATAAAATCAAATGCCCTTGTTTAGGGAAGAACTTGATGGCTGAGACCCCCTTCATGTGCCCATTCCAAGTATGCACCAATCTCTTTGGAACATAACGATGCTCATTAGAAGCCTTGGCATCCTTAGGGGGCGCAATCCATGATCTACCCTGATAATCTCTCTCCCTTTTCCCATGAAAAGTACTCTTTTCCGCCACAACCTCCCCTTTCTCTTTCTTCCCATCTTTCTCCTCCCCTTTCTTTTTCGCATACTCTTCTGCATACTTTTGCTGTTCTTCGGTCAATTCTCCTTGCAACCCTTCTTTAGTACCCCACCATGGGCTCTTTCGGTTCTTCAACAACCAAATATCCGAAGCCGGGTTCTGAACTTCAGGCTCATCAAGCCCAACATCACCTTCTCTCTCCAAAGTTTCCCTCATTTTCTCGAGCTTCCGCCTTTTCTGCTCGCTCTGTGGTAAATTATACACAGAAGTACCATCGTTATAAAAAGTATTGTACTGTTCATCAAGCACAAACGAAACAATTGAAGCGTCTTCTACAAACCCTAATTTGTGATTCGCACACCTTGGGTTATGCCGTCTTTGGCGTAGGGGTGGGCGGGACCTTGGATTGGTGCCCAGCGCTGATCGTAAGTCGGATTGAACGCAACGATGTGCTGGGTCGGATAAAGGGGTTTCGTGGATGATTGATTAGCGCCGGCGGCGGTGAGGGAGAGCGCCGTGTCGTCGACTTTGGGGGCCGACGATTTGGAAGGAAAAGAGATTCGAGTAGGGGATGAGTCCGGAAATTCCGGCGATTTCGCATCGTCGCAGGCATTGTTGTAGTAGGACATCAGCAGATCCATGGCTATGGAGGATTGAGAGTCAAGAATGAAACCCTAGAGTTAAAAATCTTTGTTAAACCCTCGACGACGGAGTTACGCTGGTAACAGTATACTCCCTCCGTCCACTTCGTTCACTGTTAACGCGTGAATTATGGAAAAATAATGATATAAATGTAGGGAGGGTAAAAGTAAAATAGGAGAGAGAATGAGTGGAGGGAATAGTAAATTATAACTGTGTTGTGAGTATTAAAATAATATAGGAGAGGGAATGAGTGGGGTAGGGTTAATATTTTAATAATAAAAACTTTCCATTTTAGGTAAAAAAAAATAAAGTGTGAAGTACTCCCTCCGTCCCGCTAATAATCGCACTGTTACTGTTTGCGCGGGAATTAAGGAAAAAAATAATGATATAAATGTTGTGAGTGTAAAAGTAAAATAGGAGAGAGAATGAGTGGAGGGAATAGTAAATTATAATGGTGTTGTGAGTATTAAAATAATATAGGAGAGAGAATGAGTGGGGTAGGATTAATATTTTAATAATAAAAACTTTCCATTTTAGGTAAAAAAAAAATAAAGTGTGAAGTACTCCCTCCGTCCCGCTAATAATCGCACTGTTACTGTTTGCGTGGGAATTAAGGAAAAAAATAATGATATAAATGTTGTGAGTGTAAAAGTAAAATAAGAGAGAAAATGAGTGGAGGGAATAGTAAATTATAATGGTGTTGTGAGTATTAAAATAATGTAGGAGAGAGAATGAGTGAAGGAAATAGTAAAGATTTTTTGCCATTTTAGAAAGTGTGCGATTTGTAATGGGACGCCCAAAATAGAAAGTGTGCGGTTTATAGCGGGACAGAGGGAGTATATATTTGGACGCCCAAAATAGAAAGTGTGAAGTAAGTAAGTGGACGGAGGGAGTATATCACAACCTATTAAAAAAAAAAAAAAGGTATATCACCCGTCCGTTAGGATGTGCTCCCGAGATTAAAATAGAAGAGAAAGAGAAGGAAATGAAATGAAAAGAAAAGAAGTTCAAAAAAAAAATTCTCTTTGATGTGCTCTCTAGTTTTGTTAGGAAGAAAGTGAAAGGAAAGGGATGGAAATTTTTTAATATTTTTCTTCATTTTATTTCCTTTCAAAAGTGAAAGGAAGTGGAAGAAAGTGAAAATTTCATTAACAAATATTTTTGAAATATTCACTTTATCCCTCAAATATAATTCTCTTTTTCTTTCATTAAGGGGTACAAGTGTAATTTAAAAAAATTTCCTTCACTTTCTTCCTAAACTCGGGAGCACTAAAGGGAAATATTGAATTCGCTTCTCTTCTCTTCTCTCCTCGTTCTTTCTTTTCTCTCCATCTAAAATTCGAGAGCGGACCCTTAAACTGCCCAAAAACTTTAAAAAATAAAGAATTTCATAAAAATATATATTTATATTAAAATTAACAATAACAATAACAAAATTTGAAAAAAATCTTGTAAACAACATTTGTTGTTTCATCCACAATTTTGTCCTATTCATCACACACTAATATCTTCAATTCAGCACGAATAATTACGTACAAAGCAATATATAATTGATTATGGTTGAATACTGATTTTTTTAGAAACAAACCAACCTAAGTCAGTGATTGACCTTGGCTCTTGTTGATTTTCATTGTATACGATACAATCAACGGAAATTGTCTTATCTGAAACTTGAACGAAAAACTAAGATCCGATGGATTTAATGACATCCTGGGGACAAAAACTCTATCCCCAGCGGAGAATTCTATATACAAGGCATGTTATATACAAGGCACCAATAATTCCCAAACTACCCTTCGTCTGTCGTGCTCGAAAGGACGACAAGAAGCCTTCATGTCGTGTACTTTTACACGACATAAACTAATTGGGTTAAATAATAGGTCGTATGAAATTATACGAAATTTAAATTTACTCTGTCATTAATTTCGTACACAACAACACGATATAATGTACTAAAATCGTGTATATCCATACGACATATCATAATGAAGGTGTTCTTCGATGATTTGCGACACGATGTTAATGATACGCATATTCTATGTTATATTATTGAATTGTGTTGTTAATTGAGCAAAATTTATACACTTATACATGACAAGGAACAAACGTCATATTGGATCATACAATATCATATAACCTATCACATTTAAGTGATACCACTTTATTTATTTGGAGAAAACTCATGTAGATGAAAAACACTTTAAATGTCATTTAGAATGTAGAAAAAAATTAAAAAAATAAACGAGGTAGTCGTATACCATTTTTGGCAAGATCGGGACACGTAAAACCCTAAAAACCCTAAATAATGGCAAATATTTGTAACTCAATCTCCATTTGGATTTTGAGGAAAGTGATGTAGATGAAAAACACTTTAAATGTCATCTAGAATGTAGAAAAAATTAAAAAAATAAACGAGGTAGCCGTATACCATTTTTGGCAAGATCGGGACACGTAAAACCCTAAAAACCATAAATAATGGCAAATATTTCTAATTCAATCTCCATTTGGATTTTGAGGAAAGTGATGTAGATGAAAAACACTTTAAATGTCATTTAGAATGTATAAAAAAATTAAAAATAAATAAATGAGGTAGCCGTATACCATTTTTGGCAAGATCGGGACACATAAAACCCTAAAAACCCTAAATAATGGCACATATTTGTAACTCAATCTCCATTTGGATTTTGAGGAAACTCATGTAGATGAAAAACACTTTAAATGTCATTTAGAATGTAGAAAAAAATTAAAAAAATAAACGAGGTAGCCGTATACCATTTTTGGCAAGATCGGGACACGTAAAACCCTAAAAACCCTAAATAATGGCACATATTTGTAACTCAATCTCCATTTGGATTTTGAGGAAACTCATGTAGATGAAAAACACTTTAAATGTCATTTAGAATGTAGAAAAAAATTAAAAAATAAACGAGGTAGCCGTATACCATTTTTGGCAAGATCGGGACATGTAAAACCCTAAAAACCCTAAATAATGGCAAATATTTCTAATTCAATCTCCATTTGGATTTTGAGGAAAGTGATGTAGATGAAAAACACTTTAAATGTCATTTAGAATGTATAAAAAAATTAAAAATAAATAAATGAGGTAGCCGTATACCATTTTTTATTTTATTATATGTTGTGTCGTGTCTAAATACACGATATTTACTGAGGCATTTCGTATGAACAATACACGAAAGTAATCAAGGTGCATCTCGTGTATTGTTCATACGATATAATTACTGTAAACAAATACTATATCGTGTTTGTATACACGATATGTACCATAGTATCTCGTGTATATACACACGAGATACACCCCGAAACCCTACATCAAAAACGATATTCACGCAGTACAACGGCCCAACAGAGAGAGAAACACCGTTGCTGCCGTACTCCCACGCAAACTGACACCATTGTCCTATTCTTAACACCCATAAATTTATGCCCATTATTTTCATTAATTCTCATATCATCTAACACCATAGTATGGATTCTCCACAACATTCTCCAAGTTTTTATGATCATATTGATCTTGAGCTTGTGGAATATATTTTTGAAGAAGAAGGTTTGCCACCAAATTCTCCACATCAAAATCAAAATCCAAGCAGCAATGAAGTAAGTTTTTAAAGTTATATTTGGTGTTTTGATCAAAGTCGCAATAAAAATCCAATCTTGAAACGAAATTGTTTTTCAAGATTGGATTTTTAAATTCTGATATTACTCTATTTCGTGTCATATTATACGAAGTTTTATGCTATTTGTCGTGTTTTTATACACGAGTTATGGTGTATTATATCGTATTGTATGACACGAGATAAATGGGTTTAAGTCGGGTAAACTTACACGAGATGTTCCATGAACATCTCGTATAATGCTACACGAAATGTCATACAAATTTGCTTATCAGGCAATTTTCTAATTGATGTTGTAGGGACCGGATGTCAGTGATCAATTCGATACATCCCTATTATTTTCAAATAGGGATGATCTTGTTAAACACGTACGGATATCGCGGCCCGTCAAAATATAACCCTTTCTATAGTGGATTCGAGGAAGACAAGTGGCAAGATCCTAGGCTACGCGAAGATTGTATGCCATTTTGGTGGCAAGTACAGGTCCGGAAAACTAAAGATGTGAGGTTGACTAGCACGAAGAAGATTGGGTGCAATTTTGAAATCCGGGCCAAAGATAGGGGTGATGGGGTAATGGGTTACGTTGTGAAGCATGGTTCTCATAATCACGACTTTCCAACGTATCCCGAAGGTCATCCGTCGGGTAAATTGACTAGTTCGAATATGAGGAGGTGTGTAGCGCAAGTCAGTTTCTAAGGCCCAAATAACATTCTAACAATGTTAAAGAGGAAGGATGAGAAGAACGTGAGTACTCCGAAACACGTCCACAATGCCCTCACAAAATGCAAGTCACAAGAACGACAAGGGAGATCCTCGCTTCAACAGCTCATAAAAGCACTCGAGGATAAGAAATATACCTTCTTCATGAGGAAAGCTAACGAGAGTGACATGATCGGTGACATATTCTTCTCTCACCCACGAGCATCGGATATGCTTAATCGTTTTCCATATGTAGTACAAGGTAAATTTTTGATTTTTTTGAATCTGTTTTTTGACTCTGTTTTCCACAAGTCGTATGCATTTTTTTGAATTGCAATTTTATTCATTTCTAACTTTATTTTTTTTTATTGATACAAGGTGACTGCACTTACAACACCAACTGCTATGGAATGGCGTTACTTGAGATTATAGGATTTACTTCAACTAGGAAGAATTTCACAATTGCCTATGCGTTCCTCCAAAATGAGAAGACTGATAATTACACGTGGGCACTCAAGAATTTGCAAAGTCTTTTTCATACTCCCCACATGCCAACTGTTTTCTTAACTGATCGTGACTTGGCTTTCATTAATGCTGTCCAAATGGTATTTCCCGAGACCGCACACCATTTGTGTCGAAGGCATATCGAAGTCAATGTTAAAAAGAGAGCGTTGGCTAAAACTGGTAGCAATGAGTTTGCACTATCATTCATGAGGAGATTTAATAAAGCAATATCAGCCCGCTACTCGCGAAGAGTGGGACACCCGTTGGCAATCGTTTTGCGATCATTTCGCATCTTATCCCGATTTATTGACCTACCTCCGCGAGACTTGGATTGCTCCATACTCTACGAATATTTTGTCGATGCACACAGATCGCCATCGCACTTCGGAACCCACACCACGAACATGGCCGAGAGTGAGCATAACAGTCAAGAAGGCCTTGGGAGTGCTTCTTCTACTTTTGACACATTATTCAAAAAGGCTCATGAGATTATGGAAATCCAAATAACAACAATCAAAGCTACTATGGAGCAATCAAAGAGTAGAATTCCAAATGATATGAAGACATGTGATCTCGTATCAAGACATATTGGGTCGAGTGTCAAAGACAAATTTTCTGACATCATCAAAGAAGAGCTGAGTCGTCATGGGATAATGTCATGGATCCTTCAGCCGTGGTGTTACTCGAGGCGAACACATGGACTTCCATGTAGTCACGAGATTGCATGCATACAAAACTCGGGCCGGATTGAGTTGTCCTCGATTCATGATTTTTGGAAGAAGTTGGACATTGAAGTAGAATACCGTCCCACCGGACCCGATTTTGAAGTTGTGTCAATGAACCGCGTAACGCACTGGACTCAGTAAAGAGAAGGTTATTTCAAACGATAAATGAAGCGGTTACATCCACAAACCGAGATGCTTCGAGCCGGATCATATTTCAAAGGCAAATAAACCCCGACCACCGCTTGTAGAGTACCGTCGATTGGGAGCGCATCGACAGACATTTTGGAGTCCCTACTACACCACCCTCCACTAGCGGCAGTGTCTAGATCTTCATTTATTGCATCAACCCAATCAGTTTGATGTCGAGATCGCCTTCAAACACTACACCATCTAGCCCTACCACTCCTACATCTCTTCCACCACTAGCCGCTTCAGGTCGTGGGAGAGGTCGAGGTCGAAGTCGAGGTCGAGGCCTGGGACTGTGGACTAGGATCTGGCGGGGTCGTGGAAATGGACAAGTCAATGATATACATACTTCGTCCATAGATGTTGCTTACCCCTCTCATTGTCTCCATTTATTGATGGCTTCACGTATGTGATGGGTGATGGAAATTGTGGATATAGAGCAAGAGCAAAGCAAATATACTAATGCAGGAGATGTGGCAAAGAGTGCGCCAGTATTGTGCCAAGGAGCCGCTTCATCGCCGCGAGCTTTATGAGAGAGTTATGCCTCGCGAGATATGGACGAGCTCTATAGTCGCATTACTCACTATGCCTCCCCTCGTACGGAATATTATTGGTTGATACTCCCAGAGATAGGGCACATCATAGCCACTGTATAATGTGGTGTTTGTCTCGTACTCGCAAACCGCCGGCTTCACATGCCTACCAAATGATCGTACCACAAGGAATGTGACCACCCACGTACACACACTTGTGTTGGGACACGCGGGAAACCATTTTATATTGGTATGATACTTTAATGCGTTATATTTAACTATCTTATTTAAATTTGTTACATTTAACTATATTTTCTAAATTTGTTATATTTGACTATTTTATTACTTTTGCAGCTCGCACATGTCGGATAGGATTACCCGATACCATCGTAGCACTATATTGGGGGGAGAAACGTGATCCAAGCGCAAGTAACCTGATCATGCCATACAGAACTCGGATAGAAACATTCAACCGACTCTCAATTATGGCGAACGAAGCACGAATTGCAGAAAATAGGCCATAGTTTATGTGTATAGCGTATTGATTATTTTTTGTATGAAGTTTTGGAATATGACTCGTATATATAGCGTATTGATTATTTTTTGTCTCAGACTACCATATCGTGTGCTTATACACGATATGTCATATATAACTCGTATATATATACACGACTTATTTCATTTTTGTCGTATGAAAATTACACGAAATACAATAACTACCCAGTAATGTATCTCGTGTGTATTTATACGAGATAAAAGAAAACATGTCGTGTGTATATATACGAGATTAGCAAAATCATTTCGTGTATAAGCACACGAAATGTCATTCTGAGAGCAACAAACTGAAACACAAACTGAAACAAATACCAACAATATTTACGAACCAAAATGAACATATCCCAAACATATTCCAAAACATAAACAACCAAAATGAACATATCCCAAACATATCCCAAACATATTCCAAACATATTCCATAAACAAACATTGTATCCAAAATTTTCATATCTCAAAACATATTCCAAAAACAAACATTGTATCCAAAATTTACATATTCTCAAACATATTCCAAAACAAACATTGTATCCAAAATTTACAAACCAACATAAACAACCAAAATGAACATAATAATCACGAAGCGTCTCACGATCGCCCTCAAATACCCGTCTAATCTTATCTTCGACAGAGCGCATAAACCTGTCATCCGTGAGCAAATGAAACTAGTATGCCTCGTGCCTCTACAATCCTAGGCGGTGGTGGAACGTTAACTGTGGCATCATGATTCGGATTAGTAATCCGAACATGAGTCCTAGCCAGAACCACCGCATATACGTGGAAATAACAGATCGGGATGTGCTCACTGGACGGCCCCATCTACGCAATGGATCGAAACCCCCAAGCCGTCCTCTAACCAATCCTCCCATACATCATCACGCCTCCATAGACTTCTTGTACCCCTTTTGACTCCGCTATCACGAACAATTTTGGGGGAGCAAGATATGGGGTCTCCTGGGATTTTCTCGCTGATCCCAAACCGGCGTGTAACACGGCCGTGCAAATACGCCTCCGTGATATCCCGGAAGCGTATAACCCCACGAAAGTATGAGACCGGTAAAAGCGCCTGGGTGGTGCCGTAGGGAGTCCAACAAACCTAAAATGAATTTGTTAGACACCGTCAATGTAAATAATAATTTGTAAAACTTAAATATAACTAACTCACCCTATCAACCGTCATCGTGTCCAGGGTATGCCGAAACTTCAATAGATGGGCATATCCCTACCAAATCGTGACAAGACGTACTCCATCTACGAGCCCTCTGGCCGGTCCTCCGTCCATAACGGGTCAATCTCTCTCCGGAAAACCGGAAAGTGCTCGTATATCCAGCCCGCAAATGTATGAAATAAATAAGTTAACAATGTTATAACCATAAATGCATGTTGTAATTATTAAATGATTGTTAAATATTACCTCCAAAAGACTCAAACAACCGCCAATCTCGCTTGCATCCGTATCTAGATGCCTTCCCCAACTCCCGTATAGATATGCCAACCCACTGCCCCCAGATAGAGCCCCCACTGGCCAATATCCACGCACAATGAAAGGTAGTCGAGGGCATCTTATCTCGAGTCTTGTCCACGAACAGCGTGGAGCCCAGTGAGGAACATGATGTACGTAGCAAATACACATCGTCGCCATCATGTCGGAAGGGGACTCAAAGGAACGGCGGAGGCCATCTAAAGAGTAGGTCGCCCCTTCCGACATGTCTCAAGGCGTGCCCCGATAGCGCTACGTCAGCTCGGGAACCGCCTTCCCAACAGTGGCCACCTCGAACAAATTATGCCTACAAATTGAAAATAAAATAATTAATAAAATTGATAAAATTTATGAAATTTATAAAAAATAGACAACAAACAAGAATATACCTAGGATATGAGTGACGTCATGCATAGTGATCGTCATCTCACCCCACGGCATGTGGAAGGTATTAGTCTCGGGAGACCACCGTTCCACAAACGCCGTTAGAGCGCCATGCCAGGCCGGCGAATGGTAGCATCATGAAGAAAATGGAGGCCGGTACCCTCAACACGAGCCCACCAAGCTCTATCATCCTCCCAGAAGAAGCATGGGAGAACCCGTTGATTCCAAACAAAAATTATAATTAATACTCCTTCGCTTCAAGATTCAGATGACATTTCGTATGCCAATACCCGAAATGTTGGTGACATTTCGTATGTGTTCATACGAATGGTGACCAACATTTCGTGTATTGGCATACGAAATGTAAACTGATGAATCAGTTTACATTTCGTATACCAATACCCGACATGTTGATGACCATTCGTATGGACACATACGAAATATCACTCAACATTTCGTATGTCAGGCATACGAAATGTCATCTCAATCTTGATAATGTTTTGCAAATGGCTATTTAATAATAAACAAAATCATATACTTACTTATCTAAAATCTCGCCGCCTTGCTTTGGCGCTTCAACACCGGCTCACAAGTGGCGTTCTCCCATATCTTACGGGCTCGATGATGACCAAACCCGTACAACAACCGAACCTCCTCCGGCCGCCACCGGGTTACTCTCTTCACCGCCACTCGTCATCCTTGGCCCCTTTCCCCTTTCTCGCCCCGTGCCTCCCGCCTCGCGAGGCCTCACGATACACTCTCCTCCGCCTCCTCCTCCGCCTCCTCCTCACTAGATAAATGTGCCTCCTCCCGCACGTATGCACCTCGGGACAGAGTACGTGAAGATGAATCCTCACTAGAATAACTACTCTCACTACTATCACTCTCCTCAACCACATCCGGCTCAAAGAATCACGACATTCTTGTCGTTCTTCTTTGGACCGCTTGTCCGCCATAGCCGCAGCACGCCTCCTCGGCCTTCCTCTTTCTATTAGTGGCCGTCGCAGGTTACGTCCCTACAAAAAATTAAATAAGAGACAGCTTAATATTCAAGATTCGATGACATTTCGTGTGACAATACCCGAAATGTTGGCAACATTTCGTATGTGTTCATACGAATGGTGACTAACCTTTCTTGTATTGGGCATACGAAATGTAAACCGATTCATCGGTTACATTTCGTATGCCAATACCCGAAATGTTGGTGACCATTCGTATGAACACATACGAAATGTTACCACATTTTGTATTGGCATAAATGTAAACCGATGAATCGCTTTACATTTCGTATGCCAATACCCGATATGTTTCAGTAACCATTCGTATGTGTTCATACGAAACGCACGCCGACAACTTCAAATTTTAGGCACACAAATTCGTATCCGATTCAAACAAAAACCCAAATTAATGTTACGAAATAGCAATTAGAACCATTTAGGATACGTTTAAACAACATTAAGCATTATATAATCCATTTTAGGCATACATTTGTTGTAGGGTTTTCAAATTGAAATTTTAGGTTAAAATTAATTACTTTCTTTGGAGCGGCGGAAGAGGCGGACTTTCCACCGGTAGGGAGGTTTGTCTTCATCGTCGGCGGTGGTGGTGGTGATCGGCGGCGTTTGTGAGAGAGAGAAGAGAGACCGTCGTTCTTCTTTTTGCTTTAGTTTTTGAGAGCGAGAGAGAGAATGAACAGGGACACGGCGTTTGAAATGGAGAGGGAGGGGAAGAATTTTTTTTTAAAAGTATTTATATGAGGGTATTTTGGTAAATTTAATAAGCCTTGTACATAATAAGCCTTGTATATAGTAGTACCCATCTCCAGCACTATTGTCATTTAAATTTTTTGCTTCTACAAGATGTTGATCGAGCCTTGTAATAATTAGTCTTGTTCCATTGCACAAGTCTGCAGTATGGTCAATTTTCCTCAATAACATGACTGGGACACCGACTTTAAGGCTCAACTGATAATTTGGCAAACCTGAAGACTTTATTGAATTCAAAAACTCAGTTGAATGGAAATAAATTTTACTGTCTGATTGATTCTAAGAAACCATGTACTCATTTATTTTCTCAACTACATCAATCAAGAGTAGATGCAAGTATGGCTCTCCCCTGTAAATAAGCGATGTCATCAAAATGATCAGTGAAAGAAGGATATGTACTATCAACAATAGTCTTGATCAAATCGTTAGAGTGCACGAGCAGGTCGTTAGGAACTTTGATAGTTACAACACCATCATTATCTCCGTCATAGGTCCCGTCTCCGGTACTTAAAGTCCATTCAGAGAAATTTTTAAGCTCCAATCCACTCGGATCATTCTCGATGGCTTTAAGTCACATATTTTTAGTAAGACCCAAAATCTTGCAATGCGACCATAAATGTGATGAATTGATTGTCGCCATCACAATAACTTGTCTTGTACCCTTGGGAATAATCGAAAGGATTTGACGAAAATCTCCGCCCAAAACAATAGTTTTTCCCCCAAACGGTTGATTCAAGCTATCATCATTCTTGAACCGCATTATATCTCGTAATGTTCTATCAAGGGCTTCAAAACAATGTCTATAAACCATTGGTGCCTCGTTCCAAATGATAAGCATGGTTGTTACGATTAGCTCAACAAGTGGGCTACCCTATTTAATATTGCAAGTTGAATCCTCATTTAAAACTAATGGGATGGCGAATCTAGAATGACCATTTCGACCTTTAGGAAGTAAAAGAGATGCTATTCCACTTGATGTCACATTCAAAACAATTTCGCCCTTTGATCTCAAAGCAGCCGAAAGAATCTTCCAAAAAAGTTTTACATGTACCATCAGAACCATATAGAAAATAAACTTCTCCGTTGTCGTCCTCAACACTATTCATTATTTTATCATAAGCAAGTTTCTGCTTATCTGTAAACAATCTCAATAACTTATTGCTAGTACTCGACATTTCTCCAATATTTTGGGATGAGATTGTATCCTCGAAAAAAATACCATAATATATTTAAAAAATTAGATTGTCCTCAAATTAGGTTGTCATCAAATTTGAATAACTGATGGGAATTATTAGTTTTCACAAGTTAAACTAATATACCTCTTTAACTCTTCAAGTTTTGAAAAACAGCTATCAACAAAAATCTTAGTCGCAAAAAATGCATTTGATAAAGACGCTTTTCCTGTTTGAGAATACAAATTATTATTTGATTTGTAAGAATATGTTAAAACAATTAACAAATGCTTTTTTAATTGGGTTATAGGGTAGAATTAACTTGATATGACTTATGTTTCATAAAAGAAAGCAACACAATTAGAGGCCCATCACTAGCTGTATCAATATAGGATAAAATATTCGTTACATACTTATCCTATAGCGTGCATGTCAATTTATTTTTACTGCATTTTAAATTTAAAGTTATGATACCCTAAAGATGCAATTTTTTTCAGAAATATTGGAAACGTTGTACTACATGGGGGATTTGTACCAATAATAATAATAATCCTAATTTGTAACATTGAAAAAAAAAAAATACCTTATGTCTTCAATCTCAATTTCCACAAATTTGCCACCAGATTGATATCTAAGTGGCCCATTTCCAACCAATCTGTCAATAACATTTGAAATAGAATGTGTACTATTATGAGTGTATGTAATATCATGTGTGTAAGTACAATTTTGTGTACTATTATGTGGGTATAGATACTATATTACTTATTGGGAGTTTTCGAATATGTACTGTTATGTGTGTATGTGAATGAAAACTTAAAATGACAAAATTAGGTAAGTATTATTAATTACCTATGAGTTTTGAATTTGCAGGGTTTTGAATAGAATAAATATCCGGAAATGTCGGCGAAATAGATTTTCCCCACGTAATTTTTTTTCACCCATTGGTATGACAATAGTCGAGTCTATAAAAACTAGCTTGATCGTATGTGCTATTATCTTGTACTTGCCTCAATTATCTACTACAAGAAAATTGGAAATTGAGTTAAACCCTTGCTCAGAAAGCTTTCCGTTAAACTTTCTTATAAAAGAGTTTGAAATTATAGCTTGTATTGTTACTCCCTAAAAAAAGGACATAAACTTATTAATTAGTAAAGACGTACATAATATTAAAAAAATTCAAGCAAATGAAAAAACGAATGGGCTGGAAAAGAATTTACCTCCAAGTCCACAAGCACGAACTCAACTGATGTGGGTAACTTCAAATTGGTGTCAAATGTAACATCCCATTTACGTGCAACCATGGCCTTAACAGTTCGATCTCCCTTTTTTCGAGTCACAAAACAGAGTATTGGTTATTGTCATTATGGTTTTATGCAATAAGAGCAAAATGTTTAGGAAAGAAGGAATTTCTTTAAAGAATGTAGTTGAATAGAGGTTTTATACTAAATCAGTCAACCTCTTCATATGCCTGCCACTTCAGAAAATAATTTGATTTCCTTCATATTTTATTAGTTATTTTTACTGTATGATGAATGTTTATTTTGGAAATATATAATAATGTCTATTGATTTGTTTTGCAGAAAGTTTATAATAAATGCTTAATGTTGTGACTCTTATGAGGCCCGATGATGATTTCAGTTATTTACTGTCTGATGAATGACTTCAGAGGCCTGAACCTTTATCGAGGGGAGATGCATACAAATTATTTGTATTCAAATTATTAGTTTCTGTTATTTGTACATATTTAAGGCCCGTAATTATTGCTTGCATCGTTATAGAGAATGGAATCCAAAAGTCTTTTGTATACCCTATCAATATAATGATAGTTAATTAATGTGATGTACAATAAAAAAGGATGTGTACAATTTATATTTTCCTGTTTTCATCAATTAATTCGTTTTACCATATTTAATGGAGTCCAAAAGTCTTTTGTATATCCAGTCAATATAATGGTAGTTAATTAATGTGTTGTACAATTTATATTTTTCTGTTTTCATCAATTAATGTGTTTTGCCATATTTAATGACTAGTAAAAGCCCGTGTCCGAGGACACGTATTTTTTTTTAATTAAAAAAGAAAGTTTTTAAAGGACAAAATGGGAAGGGACAACTTAGTGAGGGCAAAATGAAAAATTTGACATTTGATACTGTTCATAGTACTGTTCACCCACTGGTGTGATTTATATTATATATAGTTTTCAGAATTTTAAGTCTTTTTACAGCTGTTAATAGAGAGTAATATTAATTCCTAGTTTCCATATATAGATATGCGAAATGAGCGGGAAGATATAAGTATAAATGGTGCCAAAGTGACTTTAGTCGTATTTAGTAATAGATTAGAAAATCTAATCCTAATTTTGAACGAAATATGTTTTCGGTTTCACTAAACAAATGACCTTATATAATACTCCCTTCGTCTCATTAATAACTTCACTTTTTGCCATTTTGGATGTCCCATTGAAAGCTTCACCTTTTCTTTTTTGGCAAAGAATCTTTACTATTCCCTCCACTCATTCTCTCTCCTACATTATTTTAATACTCACAACACCATTATAATTTATTATTCCCTCCACTCATTCTCTCTTCTATTTTCAAATTTCTCTCTTCTATTTTCAAATTACACTCACAACATTTTTTCTTCCCACCCATTTTCTTAATTTGCGTGCCGGAACCAAAATGGTAAAGTAAATAATGGGACGGAGGGAGTATATAATATGTCTATCAATAATAAGAGTTCAAGACATATCTTTGTCCAGAGTTGGACTTAAGATAAAAAAGAAAATTAAAAAAAAAACTTTTTTCTGTTATTACCAATTATATGTTGCATGTTATGGGTGACAAATTTGAATGAATTAAGTATTTTGTTGGGCACGAGTGAAACTGTAAGTGATTGTAATAGAAACATTAATAATATTGTATTTAAAGAAAATAACTTTGATTTTTTTTTTTTTTTTTACAATCTTATTATTTATTATGTCATTTTCTATTGAACATGTTTCTTTTTATGTAAACAATTATTTTAGGAAAAAAAAGGGGTTATACGTACTAAAATTGATCATTTTATTTGTGTTTACATAAATATTCGTGCATCCCACATGTTAGTGATTGTTTGAGTACTACTATTAATGTCGTTTTAAAGGAATTATTATTAATGTAGTTTTTAAGAAAGTTTTTCAAAATTTATAAATTCTAGTCTTTTAATATTGATTAATGCTTGTTATAAATTTTTTGATTAAATAAACGTTGTTCTTTGTACTATTCAACTTATTCCCCTTTAATTTCTACTAATATATTTTTTTAACGTGTTTTAAAAGGGATTTGATAATTCACCGTGCATTGCATTGCACGGATAGAGTACTAGTTTGATATAAATTGAGGCAAAAATTATGCAGTACAATTTTTTTGATGTAAAATCGGAAGCAAAATTAATAAAAACAAATTATGATTTTATGGGTAAAATCACACGTATTCTTAATTTACGAGAAAATAAATTGACATTTTTCAAAAAAATTAATAGAGGACAACTGTCATTTTATCTCCGTGTAGCTTGTATTGGATCCTTCCCTTTTGTGCTACTAAATTTTGTCAGTGACATTGCCATTTGTCTTTATGAATTTACATTTGTCTAGTTGGCTAATTATGAAAAATCTTTTACTTTAAACATTTCTTATTTGACCGAGAAATATTTAAAAGACGCTATGGATAACCTAATTCAAATTAAACTTCGTCTTGATCTCTAACGTTGCTCATTATTTTTGTTGTGTTTTAGGTACAATCCAATATATAATCTAGATATTTCTATATATATAAGTGAGACTCCTGAAAGTCGTGACACATCATTATTACAAATGAATTATGGAAGATCAACATTACACATATTGAGCATACCAAAAGTGTCGGATTGGGCCAAGCGAATAAAGCCCAATCACAGATAGCGTTGGCACCCACATTCTCAATGAAACTAATCCAATCAGAACAAGGCCCAAGGCCCATCTCACACATCAGTCGACTGAGCCCATGGTCCGACTTATAGGTCCCGACCTAACTTCGTCCGACCTCATGATCCATGCTACTATTCGGGTACGAACCATGCTCTACTCCGACAAATGTGTCGACCATTCCACGAGTGGCGACCTCGACCTAAATCAGCAAGTGACGACCCGACACTTGCCAGGGCGCTTATTTGGTCAACCAATGCTCACAACTGCATCCCTACAAATCAGGGACCGTTATAGACACGTGCCCATGACCAAGTAACCGCCGCTATAATCTCGGAG
The DNA here is from genome assembly GCA_022495995.1 of Adenophora triphylla var. japonica. Taxonomy (NCBI): domain Eukaryota; kingdom Viridiplantae; phylum Streptophyta; class Magnoliopsida; order Asterales; family Campanulaceae; genus Adenophora; species Adenophora triphylla. The sequence continues at coordinate 378,942 of JAFEMH010001072.1, forward strand.
GACATGCCGCCTCCCCAAAAATACATCACTCTTGCCTATAAATACTTCATCACTACCAAACGGTGAAAGGTAACTGCCATTTTGTTATCAGAATTCATTATTCTATACATTTTGAGCTATAAACAACGGTAATCTTACTCTCACGCCCGAGCGTCTTCGCCGGAGACACATCCGGCTAGTCGTGGGTTCTGTTTTCAAGTCGAGCCGGAGTGATCGACCCCGCCACGTGGAGGAAGATTGATAAGCACATTTCTGCCGCAAAGATCGGTTTGGTTCCATTGCCGGGAAACGTGCTTCAAACTTGACCTTAAAAATTTCTAACAACCTACTACAATGGTGACTTCAGACGGACACGTATCTGAGGCTTCACTTGGGCATGAAGAAGTGAACAACAACAACAACAACACTAATGCAAATGCAAATGCTGAAAACTTGAATTTGCCTCCTCCCCCACCAAATCGTCCCCTACGGTAGAGCCACGCGCTCTACCAAATGTCGTTGATGGCGTGGGCTTGCCCGACACAAGGAGAGGCAAAAGGCACATGGATGGGCAAGGAGCTCCCACCTCCTAAACGTCCCATTGCTCGGGTGAACGTTGGAAACAGGCGGAGTCCCTCCACCAACCCTATGAGCAAGAAGGAGATGATGTTAGAAAGAGCCCGGATTTTGGGTGACTTAATAGCTATGGAAGAGGCAGAGCAGCCGATGTACGCTACGAAAGAATGGATCGTACTCGGGTCTCTAATGGACAAATGTGCTAGGAGTATGAGGCCAAATGAAGGTGTGGGACGTAATGGAGACAACAGATAGTTCGTAGAGCCCCTACTATCGTACATGTGCCAAGTAACGACCTAAGGGCCGGCCTCAATAGAAACAGAGAGCGGTGAGGCTCAATCGATTTGAGACTCGGCCAATGCCCAACGAAACGTGCATGTTTCTCCACTCGAACGCAAAGATCGGGATCTCAAAGAGACGGGAATGGGCGCAGTCGCCTATAAGAGAGGAGAGGCGCAGTCGCCACTTGGATATGACAGCGCAGTCGCCATCTCGTTGCCGAGAGGAGCAGTGTCGCCTCGAAGAAGTAACGCATAGATCCCCGGTCGGATCGAGAGGGCCCGATTCCCGTAGAGACGGGAGGAGTAGGCGGTGACTCCTCCCGGGAGTGAGAGCCGGAGATCGAATCTTTGTTCCCCCTCCGGGAGATGAAAGACCCGATGCAAGGGAATGGCCGTTGATGAAAAAGAAGTTCGAACAATGGGAGGAGGAGAAGAAAAAGGAGATTGGAAAGGTTGAACGAATTGACTTTACTCTTCGACCCTTCTCCAAAGAAATCGAGATAGTCGACCTCCTCCTACCTTCAGCCGCTCTTACGGAGAAATATTCGTGGATCCACCAATGCAAAGAGTCACATACAACATCTGGAGGCCACTATGTGCTTTGTCGCCAATGAAGATGACAACATGTGCAAAGCTCTCCTAAGCACACTTACCGGGGCGGCTTTAACTTGGTTCAATGGTTTGAGCCGCCGATAGCATCACCACTTGACAAAGCTTCGGGACAAAGTTCTTAGATCGCTTCTCGACCGCGGGGGCTCGGAAGACGGCCCATCGCGGACACGAATAACTTGGTGCAGCGAAGAATGAAAGCTCGATGAGCTACTTCACCAAGTTCAAAGAAATGGTGGATAAGATAGAGGAAGACATCACCGATAGGGAAGTCATTAACCGCTTCCGAAACGGTATTTCCTCGCCAGACATGGATTATGAGCTTACAGCCAGACAAAGGTGACAACTCGACAGAGTTGTTCGAGAAGGTATACAATGTCGCTCTTTGCCGAGGAGAGGAAGGAGAAAAGAATGGTAAAAGCCCCAAGGTGGAGGTCGGCGATGATAAAAAGGACTCCAACAAGAATGGGGGAACAATAAAAATGGAAAGAAACGTAACTAGGGCGACGAGAAGGTGCCCGAAGCTTTCACTCCCCTCACGGTGAGTCGAACCGAGATTTTGAATCTTTGTCGAGCCGGCTCCTCCAAATTCCAGATGAATCCGAGCAACAAGTTTAGGCGGGACAACAAAGCAAATATCGCGACTACCACAAAGACACCGGTCATCTCACGCAGGATTGCTTAGGATTAAAGCGTATCATCCGGAGAATGGTCGACCAAGGGAGACTCGAAGCCTATGTGAAGAGACCTCAAGTCGGGGAGGTGAGCAGCCGGCGGGTGGGCAACAAGGACCTAGGCAACCCGGATCGAACCCGGGAGTCATCACCGAACAAGCAAGCAACACGGCCATCAAGCACAAGATATTCCAGCTTAATAAGGCCCCACATGTGCCTCCAAGGAGAGAAATTAGAGATGAGGCGATCGCCTTCTACCCCCACGAATTGGCAACAAATATGGCGGCTAGGGAGCAAGTTCTCGTCATCTCAGGTCTCATTGATGGATGTACGACGAGCAGACTCTTAGTCGACACGGGGGCCTGCAAGGATATTTTGTTTTACAAAACTTTCAAGGAAATGGGCCTTAATGACGAACAGCTGGAGAGATATGATGGCAGGCTGGAGGGCTTCACCAACCACCGAGCCGATGCTAAAGGCCGAGATAGTGCTCGATGTCGACCCTAGGCCAAGACCCCCTCGGGAGGCTGTCTCGAAGGTACAATTTATCGTAATTGATGTAAATAGTGACTATGCCGCCATACTTGGAATTCCCGGACAGTCGCTCTTGGAATGGTAGCATCAATTCCTCACCTACGAGTAAAGTTCCCCACACTCGCTGGAGTGGGTTGCGTACAAGGCACAGCCTCGCGCATATCCGGGATCATGTTACGAGAGAAAGAAAGAAAAGGGAGCTGGAGATTGAGACCGCTGATGGTTACTTGAAGCTGTCTCAATCAGTCACCAAAACTACCCGACTGTCAACAATTACCGACGTGGTAGAGTCGACCTATCGCTCAAATGACGAGGTCATGCTTGAGTCGACACGTCACTCTAACACCACTGAGGTCGATTCGTATGTAGTTATGGTCGATCAAGTCCTCATAGGCAACCTATGCCTCCCGGATCGACAATAACTCTGGGGCCACCACCAACGAGGTTGCAGACAAGCTCGATGATATGATAGCGAGGAAGCTCCGCATTTGGGAGCCGAAGAAAGACAAAAGGTCGGGAAATCATAGTAGAAACTCTGCGGTTCGTAGATGGACTGAGTTAGAAGTCAGTAGATGAGCCGGAGTCAATCATCACCAACTCTTCCTACCCCGACCAAAAAATTCAAATTGGAAAGCAGCTTATCGATTGAGGAGCGAGCGAAATCATCAAGCTACTCAAAGAAAGCAATGATGTCTTCGCATGGAGAGTAGAAGACATGAGGGGAATCAAGGAGGAGGTCGCTGTTCATCGACTCGAAGTCAACCCGACCATTAAGCCTAGGCCCCGTAAATTGAGAAGCTTTGCTCGCGACAAGGAAGAGGCTATAAAAGCCGAGGTACAAAAACTTTTGAGTGCGGGTATAATCAAAGAGGCCGTTCATACAACTGGCCGCCAACGTGGTCATGGTGAAGAAATCAAACGGCAAATGGCGGATGTGTGTCGACTTCACCACTTTGAACCTTGCATGCCCAAAAGACAGCTTATCCCCTTCCAAGGATCGACAAGCCGTGGATTCTATTGCTGGGCACTCCACCCTCGGTTTCCTCGACGCTTACTCGGGATACCACCGGATTAAGATGCACGAGGATGATATAGTCAAGACAAAGATTTCAAGCAAATTGGAGGCATCTCTTGCTACAATATGATGCCTTTCGGATTGAAGAATGCAGGAGCCACCTATCAGCGTATGGTGAACAAAGTCTTTGCCTCACAAATTGGTCGAAATATGGAGGCTTACGTTGACGACATGGTCATTAAAACCAAGACCGGGAGTCACGTAGTCGACCTAAAGGAGACATTCGCCAATTTACGAGCAAATGACATGAAGCTCAATCCTAGCAAATGTGTGTTCGGAGTTGCAGCTGGCAAGTTCTTGGGATTTATGGTATCTCAGAGGGGCATTGAGGCTAATCCGGAGAAGATCAAGGCTCTAGTGGACATGAAGGCTCCCACCACTATTAAAGAGATGCAGCGACTTAACGGAAGGGTAGCAGCTCTTGGTCGCTTCATATCAAAATCGGCAGAAAGGTCTCTCCCCTTCTTCAAAGCATTGAGGGGGACGAAAAGCTTTGAATGGACGACCGAATGTCATTCGTCGTTCCAACAATTGAAAGACTATCTCACTACTCCACCTCTCTTGAGTAGCCCGACCACTGGAGAGACCTTGTTTGTATACCTGTCTGTGGGAGACAAGTCAGTTGCTGCAGTATTGATTAGAGAGGATGAAGGGCTTCAGAAGCCTGTGTACTATATCAGCAAAGCATTATCAGATGTGGAAAGGTGTATTACAACGCTGAGAAAGTCGCTTATGCTCTAGTCGTAGCTTCGAGAAAGTTACGGGCTTATTTTCTGGCTCATCCGATCGTGGTTCTTACCAATGCCCCTTTAAGAAAAATACTGCACAAGCCGGAGAGTTCAGGTCGACTACTCAATTGGTCAATTGCCCTCACTGAATTTGACATTGAGTATCGACCTCGAAAGGCGTTGAAGGCTCAAGCTCTAGCTGACTTCTTGGTCGAGCTTACGTTCACCAAGGAGGATGACGAGCAGCGAGCTCCAAAAGAAAAGGGCAAAGGGAAAGAGCCAGAGTCACAAGTCGCCATCACTCTACCCGTCGATTGTTGGAAGGTCTATTCGTACGGCCGCAACCAAAAATGTCGGTGAGCCGGAATTGTCTTGGTCGAGCGAGTCCTGGGACTGTTTATGAGGAATCGCTAAGGTTCAAATTTGACGCTTCCAACAACCAAGTGAATATGAAGCCTTGATTGCCTATCGAGTATGCCAAGTGTTTTGGAGCGACTAAGATCATGGCTTATTGTGATTCGCAGTTGATAGTCAACCAGGTCAGAGGCGAGTACGAAGTGCTTAGTTCTACTCTCATCAAATACTGCGACCTAGTGAAAGAATTAATAAAGGACTTAGAGTTCTGGGAGATTCAAAGGATTGGAAGAGAAGATAACGAGCTAGCTGATCTCCTTTCAAAACTGGCTACTTCAGATGAGCCACATGGCGAGCCTATCTCCTTCCTCGAAAATCCAGCTTATGAGAGGGTAAAAATTCAGTGCATAGATGATCCCTCAAGAAATTGGACTCAGGAGAAGTGTTGGATCGAGGAAATGAAAGCATACTTAGAAAGTAGCGAGCTGCCAGAAGACGAGAAGAAGGCTCGAGCTATCAAAAAGAAAGCTCCGAGATATGTCATTCAAGGAGGCGACTTGTTCAGAAGATCTTATACTCGGCCATTGCTAAAGTGCATCCATCCCCAAGAGGTCGCCCTATTGATACACGAAGTGCATAGTGGAATTTGTGGTGGACACCCGGGGGCCGTGGACTCTTGGCGACAAATTAATCACGTTGGGATACTATCGGCCACACATGAGAGCCGACACTCACAACTTTGTTCAAGAATGTGACCAATGCCAAAGGTTTGCCAACCTTCCCCACGTGCCTACAACAGAGCAGACTCTCGTGATCGCAGCCTTGGCCATTTGACATGTGGGGCGTCGACCTCGATTGGACCCTTCCCTCCCGCCCGAGGAAACCGCAAGTACGTAATTGTGGCCATAGATTACTTCACCAAATGGGTTGAGGCCAAACCATTAGCTCGTATCACAGAGGAAAATGATATCAATTTCATTCATGATTTTATTTGGTGTCGATTTGGTTTTCCTCGAGCCATAGTATCGAGACAACGGACCGCAATTCTCGTAGCTTTCGGCGAGAGATGAACAGAGTGGGAATCAAGCATTGGCAATCTTACGTCGCCTACCCTCAAGGAAATGGGCAAGTCAAGGCAAATAATAAACTTGTCCTATCATCACTCAAGACAGGACTCGTAGGTCGACGCAACAACCGGGTTGGACGAACTCCCACTTGCTCTTCGGGGCGCTCGTACAACCACTTGGGCCTACTGGGAAACCCCTTTCGCACTTACATATGGGTCGAGGCTATGGCACCCGCCGAGCTCGCATTCCCCACCGCTAGAGTGACTTTCTTCAATCAGGAGCAAAATGATACCAACAGATTGATCGACCTGGATCTGATCGACGAGAAGCGAGAAACACCTACCTCCGAATGGTCAACTACAAACAGCGGACCAAAAGTTATCACGACAAGAAGGTCAAGGCAAGGTCGTTCCAAGTTGGGGATTACGTATTGAGAAAGATTGAGGCAACGGGTGAAGGACCCGGCGAATAAACTATCTCCTAATTGGGAAGGTCCATATGTGGTTACTCGAGTCGTCAAGGAAGGGACCTACATGATAGCTCATCCCGGAGGTGACGAATTGAAACATCCTTGGCATGCTTACTCACCTCATCAAATACTACTTCTAGTTTTCGCTTCAAAGTTCAAACTTGTGGTAAGTTCTAGTTTCAAGTTGATGTAAGCATATTTCCTACTTCAATAAAAAGTGCAGTTCATTCCATCAAGCATAGTGTTACATTAACATCAACAAGCTCGACTCTTAGTCAGCTTCGTTCCAACAAGCTCGATTCTTAATCAGCTTTGTTTATTTAACAAGTCCGACTCTTAGTCGACTTTGTTCTAATGAGCTCGACTCTTAGTCAGTTCATCTTAACTCGACTCTTAGTCAGTTCATCTTAGCTCGATTCTAAATCAGCTTTGTTTATTTAACAAGTCCGACTCTTAGTCGACTTTGTTTTAATGAGCTCGACTCTTAGTCAGTTCATCTTAACTCGACTCTTAGTCAGTTCATCTTAGCTCGATTCTAAATCAGCTTTGTTCATTTAACAAGTCCGACTCTTAGTCGACTTCGTTCCAACTAACTCGATTCTTAATCAGTTCAAAGGGTGAACAGGTTCGACTTATGGTCAATCTCGTTCACAAAAAAGTTAATCAAGTCTGAGGTCGACTACACCAACAAGATCAAGTAGCCTCTTGGCTCAAATTAACTCATTTATATTATCTACATCTAGCTCGACATACAATATGGAATGAAAAGCATACAACATTCTGGAAACAAAAGTCGGCTACGATAAAAATAAGTCTCCCAAAACGGGCTAAGACTTAGACAAAATTAATTTACAAAAATATTTTGCCTCCCAAAAAACTGGGCCAAGGCATTTGAATAATGTTGAAGCCAAAAACAAAAATATTGTTTGGAACTTGTTCATTACAATGCTGCTTGAAATAATTTAAGAGGCCAGGTCGGCATTGGTCTGATCGTCGGTGGTAACTTGATCTTCAATCATGGGATCTTGTTGCTGAGGGCTCAAGGGCTTACCCGACTCCGAATAGATTTGCTCATCTACTGTTTCCATGGCTTCGGTATCGTCGAGTTCTGCCAAAACCACATCAAAATTCCTGTCAAGAACAGGGGGAGCTTCCCACTTCTCGCAATGATCCTCCTCATCCTCTTGAGCAATGAAAGCAAGATCATTTTCAAGATAAGGAACAAGCGAGTGACCACTACGAGCCGTCATGTCATATTGGGACTCAGTAAACCAACGAGCTAATTGCTCGATGGTAACCGTGGCCGTTGGATCGACAAGCGCGCGACGGGCCATATGTCTTTTGCCGACCTCAAGAAAATCTTGGGCCTTAGACACTATGGCATCGTAGTACTCATCCCCTGCTTTGAACTTCTCAACTGCTGCTTCAGAGGCATCTTTGGCAGTTTTCTCGATGGCGGCCTTGAGGTCTTCTTGCCATTTCCCTCGTTCAAGCCGACGATCTTCTTGCAGCTTAACCATGAGATCATCCTTGTCCTTCAAGAGTTGGGAAACTGTTGCCAGCTCCTTTTGGGTCTTTACCAGCTCCTTCTTCTCCCCTCTTTCTCCGCCTCAACCTCTTTAAGCTTGGACTCATGCTTCAAGGTCGGCTAGAGCTTTGGTCTTCACCGCCTCATTGGCTTCATAAGAGTTGTCCAAGTCATCAGACAGCCTCCTTCCGCATCCGCAAGCTCTTTAGCCTTTTTGGAATAGTCCCGAAGGGCTTGTCTCTCCCTTTCAATTGAGGCCCTCCAAGAGCTTTTGGCCTCGCTTCGATCATGGTCGATTCTCGCATTCCAAAGAGAGCAAAGAAGTGTTAGCTCGAGACTTCATTGGTCGAGTAAAAAGAATAAACGACTAAAATGAAAATGAAAGTAAAGGTTTACCTCGCAATGAGCAAGTCCGGCTCGAGCCGAGAACTCCTCAGCGCCATCCCCTTCTCAAAGAAATTGAGCTAACGGGCTCACATCCAACGATCTCCTCACAATGACTTGACCCAAGTTCATAGTGGGATAAGAGCGGCTCGGGCGGTTAACTCCCTCGAGAGAAGGGACGTCGCTCAACCTCTCTGCATCATCTCTACCAGATTCTTGATCAAGATGAGAGGAAGAAGGAGGAGGTGGAGGTGTTTGATTAGAAGGAACGGCCTTGCCCTTTCCGCACTTCGGCCTTTTCCCCGGTATTCGAGATCGTCATCGACCTCCTGGCAAAGATCGTCATCATCAATCTCTACCACCTTCACAGGGCTAGATCCTGCTACCTCGGCTCCAGAAGTCTCCATGTTAACATCTTGAATTGGGTCGGAGCTCGGACTTACTCTAGTCGACTTGGAAGATGCTTCACCTCCATCAGTAGCACACACAGACTGGGTACCACTTTGCAAAGGTCTTCCTCTTCTACCCCTTCCATTGGCACCAAACCCATGTTCTCCTTCGACAAGTTTGGTTCTCACCAGCGGCCTCTCTGCACATGAGCACGAGCATTGGCCTTCCCACGAGTCCTTCCTCGCTTTCTTCTTATCGAAACCCCCAATGCGCACCATATTTGCTTCTTGCTCGGGAGTTAAAACTACACGACATAGAAAGAAGTGCAAGTGTTAGCTCGGCTTTCGAGTAAACTATTACGAGATAACTATTTACAACTCAAGGTTCTACATACGAGCTAGCTAAGTTCTACATACGAGCAAGTAATTTAATAAAGTTGCAATTCGTAATAGTTCTATGTACGAGCTAACTAAGTTCTACATACGAGCAAGCAACTGACGACCCAAGAGCCGCATACCAAATACAAGATAACAAGATAACAATAGACGAGTAAAGGATTCACAGCAAGATCTTACCACCTATGGCATGCTCCCGTTATCCTGCAGTAATCTTTGCTCTTCTTGCCGCCGGCACGAATTCCCAAACCTCCCAGAGAATGAGTAACCCGGTCGGGATATACTTGTCTCTCAACAGTGGACAAAGGGCTCTACCACCCCATCTCCGGGCATCATCCCGGCACGGGAAGTTATATTTGGTGGTGATCAAGCTCTCCCGGTAATGGGTCTTCTCTTGACTAAGCGACACAAGGCCCTATACAAGTTAAGATGCCGGGTCGGCTCCCAAATAGCTCCCTCATCTATGGTTTCGGTTTCATCATTGGGCAAGGGAATTCCCATCCTAATCTACTCTCTACCACTACAACATACGAGTTCCAGCCCACTATGCTTACTTGGGAGGTTGGTGAAGAGCTTGGGAGATTTAGGTTTAGAGGGGATCTTGATGCTCAAGTCCTCTCCACTATACTTTATGCCGAAAAATTCTTTGAACACTCTCATCTGACGGGGCTCGTATCCTAAAAATCTACACACACCATGGCAAAACACACAAGGACCCTACAAGTATTAGCTCCAAGTTGAAGGGGAAGGGCATTTGCACATTCCGTAAATTCATTGATAAAAGGGTCAAGAGGCAACTGAGGCCAAAGAACAAACCGACCATAAAAGAAAGCAACTTTGGTAGCATCCTTGGTGAAGGTCGACTGTACTTTTTCATGAACTCCTTACGGGTATATATGGTTACTTGGTAATCCAACTTACTCGACTTCGCGAAATCCTTGATCATACCGTACCTAGAGGGCAAATTACGGTGCCACGCGATGGCCCTTAGGGGAACATAGCCCCTCTCATTCTTGCACGACACCACATTGGGCCCAAATGCGTTGACAATTCGAGGACCGTAAGACGTTGAGGCGGCGTTTCCTTCTTGAGTCGTCATATCCTGTACAAGCAAAAGAGGAAGCAGGGGAGTCGGTCCATGATCATGTTCGATCGACCTACCTAAGGACGACCTAGACTCCCAGGGAAACCTATCCTATTTCTAAGGAAGGAGGGCCTATGGACGTCCCTAACGTAAAACAGGTGATATGGTCAAGTAATTCATGGAGCAGATGAAAAGTGACAACATTTGAGTCGTCAATCACCACATTTTCAATTTCTCCTACAATCGGCGGCCCTATCTCACGGTGTAATTCAATCCCCAACCAGTCAAGATGGAAGCGCACTCATCCGGGGACATCACTCTCCACTCACCGTTCACATTCTTACATGCCACTACGGTTAACGGTGCAATAACCATACCACGCTCCCGGTTCGCAACTAAAGGTCCTAGCCGTAGGCGGAAAAGGAGAAACAGTACATAAATTAAAACCACTAAAGCAAAGGTATGAAAGAAATACCTTAATTAATTACGAAGAGTGGTTCGATTCTTTGGATGACGAGAAATTTGAATTTAAATCTTCTTTGAGATTCCTTGATTATCGCCGGAGAAGAAGAAGCTCTAGAAGCGATAAAAGTTCTAAACGAGAAGGATTTCTCTATTTATATTTTCCTAAATTTGGAAGGGGAAAAGAAAACCAAAATTAATTTTCCAAAATTAAAGATTGAGACGGTTTTCGAGAAGGAGTTCCAAAGCGTCGTGGCTGCAATCATTACTAAAACCGGCGCTCCTTCATCTCCAACCGTCCGTCACCAACGATCAGGATGTTGCCACGTCATCATGGTCGACCTACTTCAAAGACTAGTATCGAGCTTCGAGTAAAGCAATTTTTGGCAAAGAAATCTTCTTAACTTCCAAGTCGACGAAGTCAACTCGAAAGTTGGGGGCCACTGAGCATACCAAAAGTGTCGGATTGGGCCAAGCGAATAAAGCCCAATCACAGATAGCGTTGGCACCCACATTCTCAATGAAACTAATCCAATCAGAACAAGGCCCAAGGCCCATCTCACACATCGCCGATCGAGCCCGTGGTCCGACTTATAGGTCCCGACCTAACTTCGTCCGACCTCATGATCCATGCTACTATTCGGGTACGAACCATGCTCTACCCGACAGTCAGGTCGACCATTCCACGAGTGGCGACCTCGACCTAAATCAGCAAGTGACGACCTGACACTTGCCGGCTTATTTGGTCAACCAATGCTCACAACTGCATCCCTACAAATCAGGGACCGTTATAGACACGTGCCCATGACCAAGTAACCGCCGCTATAATCTCGGAGGACATGCCGCCTCCCCAAAATACATCACTCTTGCCTATAAATACTTCATCACTACCAAACGGTGAAAGGTAAGCGCCATTTTGTTATCGGGAATTCATTATTCTATACATTTTGAGCTATAAACAACGGTAATCTTACTCTCACGCCGGCGTCTTCGCAGGAGACACATCCGGCTAGTCGTGGGTTACATTTCAAGTCGAGCCAGTGATCGGTCTGCCACGCGTGGAGGAAGATTGATAAGCACATTTCCTGCAGCATCACATATATATTTGTGTGTGTGTGATGGAACCAACATATTATGATTGATTATATGTTTTCCTTATTGCTCACATCATGGAATCAATGGATTAACTATATGTTCTCTTAGTGTTCTCGCCATCGATGATAGCTTATGTCTTCAACGCTGTGAAAACTTGATATACATTGCTAAGTCATGATTTAACAGTTTAAACATTTAATTAAGTGGTAACTTTAATATGGTAACATAGCGCAATATATCGAGTTCGATTCTGCTCGCTTGCAGTATTAATCGGATTTATATGTGCAAAAAATTGCACTATATCGACATGCCCGAAAATGTGACATGTTTGAAATTTGGCATATCCGATAAAGTGACATGTTTGTGATCTCTCCACGTGTGCACCAGGTAACACGTGAGGGGGAGTGTGAAAGCTTGATATAAATAGTTGAGTCATGATCTAACATCTTAACATTTTAGATCAAATGGTAACTCTAACAAACGCAATGCGCTATATCTACGAACAATGTTAGAAACACAAAATAAATTTACAAAAAGATAAATATAAAATAAGGTGACAATATTTTATTGATTGTATACCCGCCAGATTCTAATTAAAAACACCAACACAATTATAACACATAATTTTATAAAACATATTTTGTGATTTTTTTTTTATAACTTTAGCATTACCCGTAACAATTCATATCGAACTCACTTTTCACCATCATAATTAGTGTGTTACGGATTTTATTATTGCAATGTTAATATCTATCTATATCTTATAACAAGATTGTCTTGCTATAAGTGGGAAAAGCCCGCCCAAAAATGTCGCTTTCAGTGGCAACAGAAATGGAAAGTTTTTGTTTATACTTTCCTTCACTTATATATATATATATATATATATATATATATATATATAGGTAATTATTCAATGAGTAACCAAATTTATATGAGAACCATGAGAACTAAACCCAATCATTGGATTAAAAACACATCAATGCTCCAGATTAAAAAAAAAAAAGATAGAGGGGGTGTCATTTTCGTAATTATTATGAACTAAATCGCCCTCAAATTTCAAAATAAAATATCTCAATATCTATAAGTCGAATTTTTTTTTCGAAAACACTGATTTTTTTGTCTTGACGAGACGATTCAAACTAGATCCCTGAAGATAGGATTTTGAAAAAATAATATTGAACAACGTCTAATTTTTAAAACACTAGCTAATTAACTAGTGTACACTAACTAGTTAAGTAATGTAAACTAGCTAGTTAAGTAATGTACACTAGCTAATTAACTAATACTCCCTTCGTCCCATAATTTTATGGACTTTTGCAAAATGCACGGGGATTAAGGAGAAATTATTATATTGAAAGTGTTGTGAGTGTGAAAATAAAATAGGAGAGAGAATGAGTGGAGAGAATAGTAAATTATAATGGTGATGTGAGTATTAAAATAATGTAGGAGAGAGAATGAGTGGAGGGAATAGTAAAGATTCCTTTCCATTTTGAGAAAGTTAGATATTATTGTGAGACGCCCAAAATAGAAAGTTTACATATTATTGTGGGACGGAGGGAGTATACACTAACTAATTAACTAGTGTCTGTTATTAGTTAAGTAATGTCTGTTAGCTTAATTAAGCTAGTGTCTGAAGATAATGTTTAGCGGGTGAATGGGCTTCATTCTCAGTACCGGGAACACCAAAGTCCCGTAAATGCAGTCATGTTATTTCAACTTATTTGACAAAAAATAAAAAATAATGTTAATATGGATGTCGTCGTCGTCGTCCGGTGAAAAGTTGGCTTGTCCCGTAAGTGAGTGATATATATCATGATAAAATGCTTTATTTATATGGTGGGCATAGTCAGCATGCATCGTAAATGTTTATAAAGAGATTGCATTTGCTTGCGTGAATAACTATTCTTTGTCTTCACTTTTTATCATCTCTTAGTTAAATATCATCATTTATTTAGGGGGAAAAAAATATACTCGTAATTGTCTGTGATGCTTTTTTTCTTTTACCGAAACAACGAATTTTTAAAGTTCTTGTGTACACTAGCTAGTTAAGTAATGTACACTAGCTAATTATCTAGTATACACTAGCTAATTAAGTAATGTACACTAGCTAATTAACTAGTGTACACTAGCTAGTTAAGTAATGTACACTAGCTAATTAACTAGTGTACACTAGCTAGTTAAGTAATGTACACTAGCTAATTAACTTTACACACACTAAGCTCATAAGACTCTGTAAATATTTCAGCAACAGTGCTAATTCTAGCTGTAGTATGTGAGTCCAAGATCAAATTTTGATCACTTTCTATGATCAATTGATCAGGAATAATTTCAAATTCCGAGACATCAAACACTACTTCCGTATCCTTGAATCTAGCGTAAGAGCGGATAATTGTGATGAAATTTCGACAGTATATGAGGGTGAGAGAATATATACAACAAGTGATTTTGAAAGGAAGAAAGAAAATAATGTATGCAGGCCATCTAAGCCATAGAAATATTTGGCAGAAGATTAGAAAAAAATGGATGGACATAAATATATCATCATTTATTTAGGGGGGGAAAAAAATATAATTGTCCGTGATGCTTTTTTTCTTTTACCGAAACAACGAATTTTTAAAGTCCTTCTGTACACTAGCTAGTTAAGTAATGTACATTGGCTAATTAACTAGTATACACTAGCTAATTAACTAGTGTACACTAGCTAGTTAAGTAATGTACACTAGCTAGTTAAGTAACACACTAGTTAATTAGCTAGTGTACATTACTTAATTAGCTAGTTAAGTAATGTACGTTAGCATATCAATCGCCTTGTTGGGGATTCAAAACAGCTCCAACGAAGAATATTGCCCCGCTTATTTCTTCCTTAATTTGAAACGGATGATCAGCTTTGAATCTAATACCAGGCGGAGGCTCGTAATCCAAACTGCAACCCATATCACATTCTACTTCAGTCACTGTTGCAACCCATATCAATACTTTAAAATTTAAAAATTAGACGTTGTTTAATATTATTTTTTCAAAATTCTATTTTCAGGGATCTAGTTTGAATCATCTCGTCAAGACAAAAAAATCAATGTTTTCGATTTTTTTTTTTCGATTTATAGATATTGAGATATTTTATTTTGAAATTTGAGGGGGATTTTAAATGAAATAATTACGAAAATGCCACCCCTCTATCTTTTTTTTTTTAATCTGAAGCATTGATGTGTTTTTTAATTCAATAGAGTACATTAGTGGTTCTTATGGTTCTCATATAAATTTGGTTCTCATTATAATAGGACCCTATATATATATATATATATATATATATATGTATATATATATATATATGTATATATATATATATATATGTATATATATATTTCAATTACACATGATTTTTTCATAAATTAAAAACATATAATCAACCCACTTTGATTTCTGTGAAACAACCTACATGCACATCCCAGGTGGTAAACCTTCCGTGTGGTATTGTAATACTGGTTTCAACCTTTTTGCTTTTTGGTGGAATCGAGGTGGTAAAAACAAAAACCTCCTTGGTAAATGTTGTAACTTACACGTGTGAGTTAGAAGAAATGTTATGGCTTATGGGTTTGTATGCTGAGCCATATTTTTTATTTTTATTTCACCTGCTTAATTTTTTTTCTGCATAATTTCCTATTAGCTGATCTGGGTGGTAATAAACCCGTTAAACTGCCAGAATACAGAGGGCCACCCACTATAAATTCTGTTACCTTTCGTTGAGTTGTATTCGTCTAAACGTACGCCTTCCAATTTATCTTCTGTCGCACAAAGTTAATTCCTAGCTTGAACAATGCCATTGTTTAGCCTCATCCGTGAAATTGAGCCAACACGAGTGGAATGGGATTTAAAGGTTAGGCTTACGCGTTGCTATTCGTTGCATGCATTTGAAGATCGGACGAAGGTGTACAGTACGGAGTGCATTTTCCATGACTCGGAGGTTGTATATTTGACGGGAACTATCTTCAATTCCGTAATATTTGGTTTACCTAATAGCGATTAAGATATGCCTAATAACTTATTTTCTTTTGAATATCAGGGATCTCGAGTCCATGCAACCATATGACGTGCTCAAATAACTCGATTCAAAAGCATGATGAAGGAGGGCCATCTGTACGCAGTGAAATTTTTTGTAATCACCGAGAATGACTTGCGTTTCAGAACAACCTCTGGACGCTATAAGATAATTTTCATGGGTAGAACTAGTGTGACTGAGATATTTGATACTCAGTTCCCTCGAAATGTTTTTGAGTTTAGCACGTTTGACAGTCTAAATGAGTACGATGTGGTGGATGAAAACCGTTTGGTTGGTAAGTTTTAAGAAATACATTCAGGTGTTTACAAGTTTAATTTTTTTTTTTTTGCATACATCTATAATCTTTAATATTGATGGCATTCATATTGTCCACCAGATGTTATTGGTAGGTTGTCAAGTCGGAGCACACTTCAAATGCGAGAGACTCATGGGAAAGAGACTGCAATGCTGGATATAACGTTGGAAAACCTGCAGTAAGTCCATGTCTAAAGAAAATCGTCAATCATATAAAAGAGTTTATGTAAAGAAGAAAGTTTTACAGCATATTGTGAATATATATGACTTGAAACCATTTTCTGTGTTGCAGAGGTTCAACTCTGCCATGCACTGTTTGGGGCCACGGTGCTGAAAGCTTAAGTGATTATTTGGAGAATCATCAAGAGGTCTTAGTTATTGTAATGCAATTGTGCCGACTCAAGAGGTTTAGAGGTGAAGTTCGTGTGTCTACCCCTTACCATGTGTCCAAGGTGATTTATAGGGGAAATGTACCGGAATTAATGACTTCCGTCAAAGGTAATAAATAGGATAAAAGCTGAAACAAATATTCCTGCTTGATATTTTAATTACAGAATGAGTAACTTAAGAGAAAGTGAATTGCAGCTTGATGTTGGAAGGTAGGAATGGAACGCCAATTCATAATGTGAATCTTCCATCTGTGTTGAGCATAGAAGATTTGGAACTGTGCAAGGAGAGAATTATGACGTTGGAACAACTTATTCATGTTGGTGAGGTAAGTAGTTAGATCTACCTAATCTGAATGGTAGAAGAATATTTTGTGTTTTTTATTGTTTGGTTCTGAAACTCATTTACTTTTTTCTGTTCTCTACTTTGTTTCTCCTTTTTGGCAGAGCGGTAGCTACTGGACTCTATGCAAAGTGGCTGGGATTGACACGTCTATGGATTGGTGCTATGTCTCTTGCTCTAAATGTGTTAAGAAAATGACTACAGCAGGTGGTACGCTTTGGTGTGAGCAGTGCGACATCTTTGATTCTGTTGGAACTCTAAGGTAAGTAAATATAAATTTTGGGCATCTTATGTTGCTACCTGGGTTTGTACTTAGCTGAAACTTTGTGGATTGTAGGTATAGAATCCAGATGAGGGTTCTTGATGGGACTGCAAGTGCGACACTGATATTGTGGGACATAGAATGTGTTAAACTCATAGGGAAGACAGCCATTGAGCTGCGTTCAACTGTGCCTGCTAATGTAAGATATGGGAAGAAATAATATCTCCAATTATGTAAGTTTGATCTATGGCATGTTAATGTATACATTGTGCAGGAGCTGCCTATTGAAATATCTATGCTGATTGGTTTTGAGGCGATGTTCAAAGTTCAAGTTAGGACCAATGAGATGGGAATTAACTTTGGTCCATTCCCAGTACTTAAACTCACTAATGATAAGAATGTGATTGGGAAATTTGTACAGCCCGATGATGAAACTGATGTTGACATCAAAGGGAAGGAAGGGTATATCAACCTCTGTGTTCCAGCGTACAAAGGTAAGAAGTTAAATGGTCAATATAGAGTGTGTAATGTTGAAGAACCATAGATACAACTTTGATTTTTAAAAGTTTTCTGACAATGCTGTTGTGTTATGGTTATGGGAGCCAATTCAGCAAGAAAAGTGTGTATAATCCATTTGTGGCTTCCAAGGCGAAGGCAGTGGGCACTGAGATATGTTTGGCAGTCAAACGTAATCTGATGGAAGATTTCTGCGAAGGCAGTGGCGTGAAAGAGGAAGTGAAGGTTCCAAAAGTTGATGAGAGTGGGGAATCATAATATGCCTTCCCTTAGTTTCATGGTTATGGCTGTAATGTTTATGTTTTAATTTGAACTTATGTTATGTTTGAACTACTAATTATGTAGGTACAATATATTAGGTACTATGTAAAGTAATGTGTAAGTCGTTGTTTTTAAGGATTCCGACGCAAATGGACAGTTTTTGGGGTGGTAGGGGCTCATTTTATGAGCTGGGCTCAGGAAGCTAAGGTAATGATAGTGTGATTAGTCCTCAGCTTGATGTCTCACTGAAAAAACTAACTGGATATAATTTTTTGTGTAGGTTGGGATCATGGAGCGATATGAGAAGGATGAAGAATGCAGTCTGCTGGGAGGAAAAATACTCTTTGGAGATTTTGGGGGGAAGATTACTTTTGGGGGTATTTGGGGGGTATATTTTGCGTATGGGAGTAGTATGTATTGTATTTGTGGAACTACAAGTGGGGAATTATGTATGAAATGGTTATGGTCTTACTGAATGTTACCAAGTAAAAATGTCTTCGTGTTTTCCAATTATTTTTATGTTTCTACATTTACAATAATTAGGTTGAGTGACATAGATAAGTACAATTTTAAACATCTCAAACGTATAACAAGGAAGTGGTCATAAAATATATTCCCCAAAATAGATTGAAGATTTTGTTATAATGCTATTTAAAACAGTTGAAGAATATGACGAAATGATGTGAAAATGCGTCGGAACTTAAAAAGAGCGATAGTAAAAGGAATTAAAGAAATAGTAAGGTTATAAAATATGGTAATGTAATCAAAAGGGGAACGGGTGAAAAAAATATAATGGGGGAAGTAAGTTGCGTTACTAGTAGTTGTAAAATTCGTGTTTACTGGTCCCATTTCGTAAATATAAGAAAATTGCAATGAAATAAAATTTTCAAATGACATTGAAGAAGTTCGTAGGAATGCTATGAAAATAAGTAGGTAAGGTAACGACAGTGAGATTATTTCTTAACTTCATGTATCCCAGAAAATATTAACTAGGGAGATTTTTTTTTGTAGGTTGGATTCATGTAGACATTTGAGAAGGATGCTCATTGAAGCATGAGGGGAGGAAGATTACGCTTTAGATTTTATTTGGGAATATTGCTTTTGGGAATTATTGGAGGGTGTATGTGGTGGTTTGGAGATTTGTGTAGTGAATGCGTGGAACTACAAGCGAGGAGTTATGTATGAAATGGTTATGGTCTTATGAATGTTGCCACGTAAAAATGTCTTTGTGTTCTTCAATTAATTTTATGTTACTACATTTACAATTACTAAGCTGTGGTTAAATATTTTATCCCTTCCTAATTAATTGTACGAATCAATTATGGGAATGGATAAGTAATATAGATAAGTAATATTGTAATATCTCAATGGTAATGTAGAAGTGACCAGGAAAGATATTTCCCTAAAGGGATTGAAGGAAATGTTAAAATGCTATCAAAAAACCATTGAGGTATTTAACAAAATGATGTTAAAATGCGTCCGCATTTATAAAGAACGACAACAAAAGGAATTAAAGAAATTGTAAAGGAAATAAAAATGTGACAGTAAAATTAAAAGGTGAGCAGAGGGGAAAAATGTGATAGGGTAATTAAGTTGAGTATGCTGTCGTTGTAAAATTTGTGTTTACATGTCTCATTTCGTAAACATCAAAAACCAGCAAGGACATAAAATTTTCAAATGATATTGAACAAATTCGTATAAATGCTATGTAAATAAGTAGTTATATTTAATACTCCAACTGTCTTACAAGTGCTATGTAAATAAATAGCTATATTTAATACTCTATCTGTCATATATCCAATCCAATGCCCAATATTTTCCCTAATCTCTTTTCCACAAAGTGAGCAAGTATTTAGTTAACAGTCCTTATTATACGTGCGACAATAAATTCGCCATATCTATGGCAGAACTGCAAAGTTTTGAGGCTAACGAAGAATATGAGGTTGCAAAATCTAGGTGACAATAACGATGCAATTCAGTTGAAGGAATTTTCAAAGTGGTTGGAAGATATTGGCGACGGAAAAGTAAACGAACCAAATGATGGTCTTACTAATATTGACATACCAGATAAGTTCTTAGTTAAGGAGTTTGGTGCTGTGATTAGTGGGGTTGTTGAGAGTACATATTCAGAATTTTTGTTGGGCCGAAATGATGTTTCCTACTTCGCTGAAAGAGCGATATTGGCACCAACTTTGGACGTAGTGAATGCGGTTAGTGACTATATGATTTCTTTTAACAAGACAAAGGGGAAGACTTATTTGAGTTCAGATACTCCTTGCCATTCTGATCAGAATGTTGAGTTCTTGACCGATTTGCACACCCCGAAATTTTTAAATAGCATTTCCTCATCTGGACTACCTAATCATACGTTGAATTTAAAAGTCGGAACGCCGGTGATGTTACTTCGCAACATTGACCCGTCAGTTGGTTTGTGTAATGGGACAAGGTTGGTCATAACAAGGCTAGGAAACCACGTTATTGAGGGTGAATCGCTATCAGGTAGCAATTTGGGTTGAAGGTTCTTATTCCGAGGATGTCTTTAACCCAGTTCGATACGAGGGTTGTGTCTTATGCGATGTCCATAAACAAAAGTCAAGGCCAGTCATTATCGATAGTGGGTTTACTTTTAAAGAAGCATGTTTTCACTCATGGACAGTTATATGTTGCGCTTTCAAGAGTTACCAATCCGAGTGGACTTAAAATTTTAATTCTTAAAAATGATAGTGACTGTGAATTCGATGCTTCTGCCACAAACGTTGTGTACAAAGAGGTTTTCCGAAATTTGTAATCTCTGTACGTTATTTCCGCTATGTAAAATTCTGTTGAAGTACATACTTTCATATGACGAGGTTGTTGTTATGATATTTTTTATACGAGAATGGCAAGGTTCTAAAAAGCGTTAGGCGGATGCTAGGCGGCGAAGCCGGGCCTAGCGCCTAGGCGGGGATTAGTCGGGATTATTCGGGACCTAGGCGGGGCTTAGAACTAGGCGTTGGAGAGGGGTCTAGCGCCTAGGCGGGGCCTAGGCGCCCTTAGGCGGGGTCTTTTAGAACACTGAAGAATGGGTTAATAATGTCGCATAATGAATTAAAATGAAGAAACACAAACGTCGTATATCGCACGGGAACTCATTTTTTTGTCTTCTCTCTGTTAAGCTTTTGTAGTGCTTTTCGTTGCAATGTTTGAGATGTTTGATTTATCACATATTTCCAACTTAAATGTTTTAATTTGTTATGTCTTCAAAAATAAATTCTTTTCGTGTGGTGATTATTTGAATGCCCAAATTGAATAATGTCCAAATTTTACTTTGAAAAACATTCGTAATTCTCAAACGACTAGCAGAAATAAGTATACTCTCTCCGTTCCATTTGAAAAGACACTTTTAGTCAATATAAGTTAACTTTGACCTAAACATAAATGTAAATCTAATCATCTTATTAAAATCAAGGTTCTAAAAAACGCTAGGCGAATGCTAGGCGGCGGAGCCGGACCTAGCGCTTAGGCGGGAACTAGTCGGGATTAGTCGGGACCTAGGCAGGGCTTAGAACTAGACGTTGGAGAGGGGCCTAACGTCTAGGCGGGGCCTAGGCGCCCTTAGGCGGGGTCTTTTAGAACACTGATTAAAATTCTAAAAATTGTTATTGATAATATGAATAACAATTTTTAAAATTTCAATAAGATGATTAGATTTGCATATTTATTTGGATTAAAATTAACTTATATTGATCAAAAGTGCCCTTTCGGAACGGAGGGAGTAAGCGTTAATTTTTATTAAATTTTGCATCCTATGCTAGAGTTAATCCCCAATGTTAACACTATATTCCCTTCACCCCACTTTATAATTTAAATCTTCAAAATAAAGATTTATCGAAAATTCCAATATCATTCACATTGAAATACTATACAACTCTTAAAAAAAAATAAAAAATCTAAAAATTGGATTTGTATTCAATTTTCAATTTCGACAACAAGAATCAAAGAACTCACCATCGTCATCCTCCCAATCATCAAACCCTAATTCACTAGATTCATATACCGATTCCAAAACAAGTAACAATTGATCCTCAAGATATCTCTGCAACAACCTAATTTCCCTGACATCCCCTTCCTCGCACCGCCGCATCGCATCCGAATCAAATTCACCAGCATCATCCAATTTAGACTGCTTTTTTCTCCGGCGGCGGCGTCGGCAAAGACAGTAACAGATTTCAACTGCGCAGATGAAGGGGAAAGCGAGGCAGAGTAGAGGGAAGATGAGAGGGGAGCATAGAGCAAGGAACAGGTAGCGTAACCGACGGCCACGGGCCCAGGAAGTTACGATCATGGCGATTGTAGTTGTCGGAGGGTTGTTGTGATGGCGGCGGAGATCATCGTCGGCGGTGGGGAGGAGGAGGGAGGTACGGGGAGAGGGGGACTTGTCGTTGGGTTTGGGGAATTTGAAGCAGTCCCACATGACTATTGGGAGGGTTGTGGGGTTTGGAAAAAGTGATGCGTTGGTTTTGTTTTGTTTAGGAGCGGGCGGTGTTAATGCCACATGGTCACATGGGGGAGTGGTGTACAATTTTGTTACCAAGCTTGGGTCAACTTTGCCCTAAATTCTTATTTTTTACTTGGGGTGTAAATGGTTCGGATTTGAATCAATTTACGAACCGAATCACTAGTTATCGATTTGAAAAAATTTTAAATCGAATCGAGTCATGAAAAAAATTCAAATCGAATCGAACCAAATCGCCAATGTTTAGTTCGAACCGCGATTTAAATCACAATTCAAACCATGAAATAGAACATTGCTTAAACCTTATTAGAACGTGGTTGCAAACTACACAATTCATTGTCATGTTTGTTTAGATTTTTCAAACAAAACATACATTGGAGATTCAGTGTTTAAACACAACTTAAACTTGTGCTTCAATATTTATGATAACAACATGTCATTTGAGTACTTGTAATGGTATGTGCTAAAAAGTGAATTAACATTATTACAAGAATATTAACCAAAAGAAAAAAAGCAGGACCGGTTCTGACATTTTAGGGGCCCTGTTCGAAAGAAAAACTTAGGCCCTAAATATAACTACAAAAATAATAGTGTATATATTTGGTCGTCAATTTTTTTTATCGTGTTTCATGACCAGATTTATATTTTCTAATTTTAGAACTAGTAATTGAAAATTTTAAGTATGAAAATATTAAAGAATATGGGGGTATGGCTGCCAAAAGTTATGGAAGATGATTATAATTTTGTCATTGCAATCGTCTCCGAATTTTTTTTCAAATTTACTCTTAATCAATTTTTTTTTTCTTTTTACACTTATTTTGGTCGTTTACTCGAATGGAAAATGTGTAGTTTCTAGTGGTACGGATGGAGTATTATGTTATCTACTTGAGTTAAATTAAGATTTTTTTATTCTAAATCAAATCAATAGTACTTCCTCCCTTACAAAATAAATGTCGCATTTGATTTATCAACATTTTTAAGGAAGATGATTTACTAACTTGTAAATTGTTAAAATTGCACTAGTTACTTTGTTTATTTGAAATGCAACATTTATTTAGGACAAACTAAAATTGAAAGTATAACATTTATTACGCAGCGAATGAAATATTAATGTGAAAATAAAATAAAAAATGATGCCCCTTCAAGTTTGGGGCCCGAAGCAGGAGCTCCACTTGCTCCCCATAATGGCCGGCCCTGAAAAAAAGAGTTATGGGCTAAAACCCATGAATAGAATTAGAAGTTTTCAAATCTAAATGTAAGGTGAAAATGAAAGATATATATATCTACAGTTAATATTGAACGGTTTGGTGGTTTGGTTTATTGGTTCGGTTTGGTGGTTCTGTCTCGAACCGTGGTTTGGGGGTTCAAACCGCAAACCAAATCGAACCACACGGTTTGACAATTTTTGAAACCGAACCAAACCACTATTGCTTGGAAACCGAACTAAACCACATGATTTTTGATTTGGTTCGATTTCGAACCACGATTTGAACTGAACCACTTACACCCCTACTACTCGTTATCGTTCCGTCACATTTTCATTTTTATTTAGTTACTTATAAATTGAATACAAGTTTATATTTTATTTTTTTATTATAGTCTTATTTATATTATACATTTAACTAATCAACTATACATGCACAAATTCTCATACCATAACTAAGAAAGGTACAACTAAAAAATGTAAAAATTTAACAAGACATTTATTAACTTTTCTTAAACTATTTGATTTTGTTATGATCAAACATAATGAGACGGAGGAAGTATTTTTTCCAATTACTCGTGCATTTCTGGGACAAAATCCCTTGAATACCTAATTCCATGCACTTATGTGCATTCGGAAAAAAATGACAGTCCGCTCTATAGACAACTATATATAGGGTTAAAAAAAACTTTGATAGCCAACTTTCAAAGTTAAAATAACTCTAATAAACATTTATCGGATCGTAGTCCAAAGAAAAAAAACGCAGATTCTCAAACAAACTTTTAGCTACGAGACATAGCTCTTATAACTCTTAGGCCTTGTTTGGTGCATACGAATACAAGCTAAGGAACGGGTATTCGATTTCTTTATATCACTTAACTTTGTTTAATTCATCCATATCAGATAAGGGTTTGGGAATCCATTTCCCCTAGGTATCAAATTCCCGTTATTTAACGTCATTTGATTCCAACAAAAAATAGTGGGTTTCTGATTAAAAATCCTAAAGAAATCTGGAATAGAAACTTTAGTTGTAATTATTTAGTTAAAACAGATAAATTTCAATCCTAATACTCTCTATTACATCCTTATCCCCTCTTTCTCATTATAATACCTGTCATTTACAATTTGTAAAATTGCTTGAAGATATCTCGATTTTCGTAAAAGTTGTGGTCAAAGTTTGATTGAGTTGACCACTAAAGATAAAGTGGGACAAACATTCTGAGACGGAGGGAGAATATGAAATTTATTTCTTTCTGGATAGTCCCCAGTTGATGTGTAACAATATAACAAGTTGAGAAAATTTGAAGGTAAAGATGCTGCTACAATAAACTGGCACACATAACTAACTGTGTTTCATGCAGCTTCAGAAACAGAAACCAGCTTAACAAAATTCAAGCAGACCCCCTTTCTTTCTGTATCATATATAAATCTGATATAAAATGGAGAGAAAGTCTCAATCATTGATGCTCGGACTCTTTATTTTACCTCGTCGTACCCGTGTCGGACACTCGTATTTTAGTCTTATCGACACTACTGTAAGATGAACACACACACACACACACACATTGGCACACACCTAGATAAATCTTATGCAAGCACAATGCTTACCTAGGAATCAAATCTTTGCCTAGGAATTCAAGGGTTCTTCATTTTAATCCTCAACTTTCTTGCAACTTGAGCAGCTCTAGGATGCACCGGCCTCTTCGTAGGGTCACTCTGTTCCACTTCAACCCAATTAATAACCTTCAATATAAGCGACTGAGCTATTTTCCCACCATCTCCTTCCCCATTATTATTCCCTTTCGTTAATGATTTCTTCATACCCTTTTCCAAAGCTTTCTCAAGAAACTCCATGAACCAATTTCCAGCCTCATTCTCAATCTGCTTCCCTAGTTTGATAGCATTGCATAAACTGCTAGATCCTGGTTTCTTGTTCTCATCGTTTTCACTGGACCCCACCTTTACCTTCTGGTTTAAAGCAGAAGACCTCACGTGCTTCCCCAAGATTGGTTTTTGATCACTTCTGTCTGGAAATGATGCAACTGTTTTGTACAAAGCTGTTCTTCTCTTGGAGGAGGCATTAGAATAATCAGCATTTCGGGTTTCGTCCATTGCATTGTGTGGGATTTCGTTCAAGATCGAGTTTTCTTCCACACTATTATTACTTCCATTCGCAACTTCAGTTGCTGCTTGGATGGACACCATTTCAGCAACTGCTTGCACAATTTGGGTATGGAATTCAAGAAACTGATCAAAACACTTTGCTGGTGCTTCGGGTTTAGCTGATTTGCTCAAGTTCGATAACGTCCTATAAGTTGTTATAATATTATATATCTCAATCTTAATAACAGAATTTCAGATAACCGAGTAAAATGAAAAGGGGCAAACTCAGTTTTCATCCATTGTAAATACACTCAAGGGTGTTTCACTTTTACCATTATACCTAGACCATTACTATGGAATATATAGTATATACCATTTCGGCCCAAATTTGGGGTTGAAATGATACGTTTTCAAAACTACGGAGTGGTATTTTTGAAAGAAAAAAAGTATAATGGTTAAAGTGAAATATCCTTGAGAAGTACAATGGATGAAATGGAGTTTGGCCGGATGAAAAGGTGACATACTTGAGAGACCGGACAACAGTTTCTGTAGCTGAGGCATCACGCAGTGCTTGTAGCGCAATCTTTTGTGCAGCTTCTCTTTGTTGGACAGCTTCCTAAAATAACATAAGCAATGAAGTTAGAAATCAAAATCAAAATACAAATAAAAATGTACCATGTATTAATCAAGGGAAGTCGAAAATTTTCTTGGAGCTATGGATATATTACCTTTCCCAATATGCTAAGTTTTCCGGGTAAATTGAAGGACAAACTGGTGTTGTTGTATGTTGAATCAGTAGCATACAGAGGGGATTCTGGTTGTGAAGGCATTTTTGAACTTGAAAAAGTCTGTGCGTCTCCACCAACACTGGGACAAGATGCCACTTTCGTATTCCGTAAATTTGGAGGCGGGGTGGAACTCTTGTTTTCCTACAATAATGAAGTGGAATGATATTAGACAACGTCTTGCTATAAGAACACGAGGAATTGCGAACATGTTAGCGTATTTAAGGTTTTGCAGCCATATTTCCTACACTAATAAAGAGGAAAAATGTACCTACAGCTGAGTAGGGACTTCTGGAGATCATCTTAGGTTCTCTGTCACGGACAACACTCTTGCTCCTTGGAAATTTCGACATAGAAGGGGTAACACAGCTTTTCCTCACCGATGCAGGACTTTCCCCTTTCGAGTCCACCAACTTAGACAAAAGTTCCCCACCCACAGAAGCCCGCATCCCATAATTCGAGCTTCCATCTTTAACCAATCTCCCTCTTATCAAAGGCGACATGGGAAAATTTCCCCCAATTTTCATCGAACTAGACCTCTCTTTCACAGGCGTACACTGATCGAAATCAAGAGGAACTGGCTTAAGAATCATTGGAGAAGAAGAAGCCATATTAGCACCATGGAGCCCACTTCCCCATGAACCTCTTCTTGGAGTTGAAAATTTCGGATTCGCCTTCTGCTCACCCTTCTCTCTTAAACCCATCAATGGCTCAGGCGTTCCAACAAATGGGTGGCGTCCCGGAATAGGTTTGGCTCCCTTGGCTATAGGAACTGGAGATCCTGGCTCTAATCTGTCGACATATATGAACTGACCAAGCTGCATCTTATTGCTAAGAACAAGATCGTCTTGTTCAAAGGGTAGACTGACATAAATTGAGTGAGAAGAATCTGAGACCTTTACGTAAAATCCGTGTTTCGGCCATAGATCTTTCTCATCAAGATCAGCCGGAACAATGTCTGTAACTTGTAAAAGTGAGCTTCTATGTTCACTTGTAGGCTTAACCCCAGCATTCATCCCATCAAGAAGCTTCAGCAAAATCCCAGGCGCTAGTGTTGCCATGGCTACTTTCTTCCACAGTTTGAACCCAAAATCAAGAATTTTAAAAAGATTGTGAAATTAATCCAACCCCACAACAAATCAAGGCAAGAAAATCCCCAATTTGGTTTAGCAGCGAGAAATTCAAGAAAGAAACGGAAAGATTGGATTCTTTATCAAATTTTTACTAAATACTCACAATTCTGGGAAATTGATCGCACACACAGCAACGATGATCAAGAAATATTGACAAAAAATTAAGGAAATTCTACAATTATGAAAAGGAAGGAATTGAATTGGGGGATTTAGGGTTGGGAATGTGATGGTAACGTTAAGAAGAATTTTAAAATTTGGGGAAAAAATAGGAACGTTGTGGCAACGGTCATAAATTTCAGGTGGTGGGTCACATCATAATCGTGTGTTTGTGAATGAGGTGGGCCGGTTGCTTGCCTTCATTCAAGGCTTGTGATCTTAATAATGGGCTTGCTTATTGGTACAAGGCTATATTCAATTCAAGAAAATTTTGGGCCAATTTACTAAGGTAAGTAACAGTGGGGTCCATTTAGTTACAAGTTACTCTATCTCATTGCTTTAAATAATGAGTACTCCCTTCACTCCAGAAGACTAGAGCTGTAAATACGGGTTAGTGGGGCGGGCCTAACCCGCCACTAAATAGAGCGGGGCGGGCCAAATTTCTGACGGGCTGAAAATATGTCAACCCAACCCACCTTGAGTTAGTGGGCCAGGCGGGCCAGCGTAAAAAACACTTTCTCTATTTCTCTATGTTACCTCACTTTTCTTATTAATGGTTACATCTAATTCAAGAAAATAAAAAAAAATATTTTTCCGATTAATAGTAACATTTAATTAAAAATAAAATAAAATTTATTGTTTCCAATTAATGGTAACATCTAATCAAAATTAAAAAAAAAAAAAGAAATTAATAGTAACAATTAAAGTACTATTTCCTCCGTATTGAATAAAGTTTTTACTTTTCTTTTTCTTTTTGATATGTCCCAAAATAATAACGTTTCTAGTTTGCTTTAGTTTTCATACTAGCAACATTTACTTTTTGTTAATCCCCATATAAAGTCAAAATAATAAGATCGATTTTTAGCAACATATGTTATGTATGGTGGTGGGAAGTAATGGTGGAGCCGCGTAAAAACCTACACAAAGTAAGAGTACAAGATAGAGATAAGGGCATATGCAATTGATCCAAAGGCTCGACATATTAAGTTAACATTTCAAAGTTCAATTGGGTGGGGAAATCAAACCCTTAATTTGCGAGAAAAGATAAGGGCCTATGCCATTGAGCGCTCAACATATTAAGTTTTGATTTGTATTTACACTACGAGGATATGAGAATTTCGGGTGTAGATATAGAATTTCGGGTGTAGATATAGAAGCCCGCGGGGCACAGTCGAGTGGTAAAGGAAACAACATTGCTGGGCTTGCAACTTCAGCGTGGGGAGTTCGAATCTTGACAGGAGCAGCTGGAGCAGCCAATTAATTGGTGATGTAAGAGTGATGTAAGCGCCATGTAGGAGGGTTTCCTTGGGACCAGAAGTAGGAGGGTTCCCTTGGGGCCAGGAGTATAAGGGATGCGGTTTACCTCTGCCAGTCATATTTGTTCATGTACTAAAAAAAAATGTTAGTATATTTGATCACAGTTAACTTTTCGTCCAAAAATTAACGAAAATGATGACTAATCAGCTTAGATGGAACGAAAATAACATCCATCTATGGACTTTTCGGTGGGTTTGTGTGAAGCTAAGTGGAATTTAGTTGTTTGTTCTCAGTAGAATGATGTGTAATGCTTATGGAAAGAACTGAGTTTTCTGGCTCAGATCGTTACAACAACTTAGTAGCAGCCTTTAAAGTTTTTATTTTCTACTAAAATAATTTGAATTTTATAAGAAATTATGAAAGTTGAATTATTTATTTAAACTATAATCAAATTGATATATATAAAAAAAAGTTATTTAGGATAGAGTGGAGTGAGTAACAAAAAAATGTTACTTGTTGTTCCGTGATCAACAAACCCGGACCTGACCTGAACTCGTCCGGACAAAATGTTACTAGCCTTTTATTGAGCTTTAACCCAAATATTCTCATTAGATTAAACACAACAACAGAATCTTTTGATATAAATTTTATATAAACAATAACAACAGTGTAATTAGGGATATGTGAAGGGATATAAGGGTAAATCAACATATAAGGTTACAATGCAGGGCCGAGATATGCGAGACGGGAACGGGACGGGCGAGACCGCACCATGTTGTCCCGCGACGGGAACGGGATGAGACGGGACGGGACGGGACGAAACGGGACGGGACTAAAAATACTCCGTCCCATCCCGTCCCAAATCTATTGCGGGAATGGACGTCTCAACGGGACTGTCCCAACTTGACGGTTCCAGAGCCGGGTCTCAAAGGATTACCAAACCCGGACCCAAAACAAGCCGGGTTTTGGAAATTTGTTACCAAACCTGCCCCGTTAAGAATTGTCCCATAAGAATTGAAGAGGTGCATAAACAACACTTCAGAAATTTATAAACAACACCACCACTTCAGAAATCACTCAATGGCTACTTTGGTCATTTTGCCACTCCATAAGAATTGAAGAGATGCATTAACAAGGAATTCCATAAGATATGAACATGAAAAAGCATAAGCTAGATTTCATCATCCAACTTCCAAACCCCAAAAACAAGAGTTTACAACAGGTAATAAATTACCAAAATCTAGTTAGAAAAGTCAACTCCTTCTCTAAAGTCAAAACCCAGGTCCCCTATTCCACCTTTATCCCAACCAAATAAAAGAAAAACAATAAACTTAAATACCCAAAAAAGTTTTCTGTAATACATCATCTCTGGAGAAGAACATACAGAGCGCACCAAGGCGAATTCCCAGTAACGGTCACTCGCCTTTCGGTTTGCTCTTTATTTCGACCAGGTTTATGGTTTACTTACTCTTCAACAACATTCACGAGTTCAAACTCAATCAGAGATAGATTGCTATCTTCTTTGACAGAGAAAGTAGCAGGCTCTGTGACTTCAACACGGCCCCACTTGTCCACGGCAAGCCTCATTGATCCCTTGAACATGTCAATCTTTGCATTGCGTAGTATCACTGTGGCACCCTCTTTCATCAAGTCCACTGGAGATGTTAAAAGTTTTCTTATCAGTAAATATATAAAAGGATAAAATATGGGAAACCTCGAGTTAAGTACCAAGTTCGTCACTGGCCTATTTACCTTTTTACTTATTCGTCACTGAAGTATTTCATTTTACGATTTCGTCCTTAACCTAAGTACTTAATTTACCATGTCGTCCTTCCGTCTCATTTCCGTTCAAATCGGCATTAAATATGCCTATGTGGCACGCTAATGTCATATAAATGATGAGTTGGCACTCGATTTGCTCAAAATTTGCTGATTTGTAAGTATGGGGGTTAAAGTGTATAATATTAAACTCTGAGCCCTAAACATTATTATTATTGTAAAAAAAAAAAAACTGAAATATATTGTTAAAATAAGTCAATTAATAATTTGTAACTGTTAATTTATATTGTAAATGTAAAAAAAATGAAACAATATTTTTGTTTTGAAATCATTAGGAAATATTATTAAAAAAATAAATATTTTTTTTTCATATTTTTTTAAGGGGGGACATTAATTAAAAATATTTTAATTTTAAACTCCTTTATGTTTTGGATTTTTTTTGAGGTCTCTAGTTAAATATTGTACACTTTAATCCCCTTATACTTTTACATCAGCAAATTTTGACCATTTCTAGTGCCAATTCAACATTTTTATGATGTCAGCATGCCACAATGCCAAATTTAACGACAATTTGGACGGAAATGAGACGGAAGGATGGCATGGTAAAAAGAAATACTTCTGTGACGAATAGGTAAAAAGGTCAATACGTTAGTGACGAACTTGGTACTTAACTCGGGAAACCTCAATTTCCATATCCTTATCAGTAAATATATAAAAGGGTGTAATACAGGAAATCTCATTTTCATGCAGTAGAAACAATGTTGTCAAGTTGAAAAATATTTTTGCCTATTGCAAGAAAATGCATGCTCACAACAAACGAACGTCTTGGAGAATGAGATCAGAAACATATTATTAACCACAAGTATATAAACATGGACAAGATCGTTTATGATCAGATAGAGAAGATTAATTATATGACCATAAGTAGATAACAAGAATCGAATGGCACAAGCAAATTCAGGCTGCAATTTTAAGCACAGAAAGAATATGGGATGTTTATAGTCTGACAAATAAAAGCTTGAAGCAAAAACCTAAATGCTCTACTTTAATTTTCTAGTAATTGATTTATTGGATGAACAGAGGCCTATAAGAAATGCAGAAAAGACATTAAACGACTTCCTCAAAAATAAAAAATAAGAACCTCAAAAAAATAACAGCTAAGTTCTGTAACTGTAAAGTTGGAATCTTCGAGAAAGCTAAAGGACTCAAAAAAAAAAAAAAAGGATTTCAGTAATCACCTAACGTCTCTCCAAAAAGATATGCAATGAAAAACAAGGATTTCGGGTATAGTCCATAACATCACATTAACATATAAAACCCAACTCTCTTCCTAATTTCGTCTTATACAAAGCTGTTCCCTGTCCAGGATATGGTACATATACCATTAAACATGTGATAATATCTGGCATGTACGCTACATAAAGACCTAGATTAAATGCTGATCGAGCAAGAGCAGGCACCTTTCAGTCCTTTAACAATATAACAACTTCTAGTCTACGGCCCAGGGGATGGACGAAATCAGAATTTTTATTGGAGAAGTACAATTATGCTCAATGAAATCGCAAATGATTAAACATGTTCCTTCAGACTCTTGGTTACTTATAAATTATAAAAATCGGCATGGAATTAAGGAAAAATGTTAGTGGAGTGGGTGTTGTAAGTATGAAAAGTGGGGTAGGAGAGAGAAAGTGGGGTAAGAAATGGTTATTGGAAAGTTGTTGTGAGTGTGAAATTGGATCCTATTGAATAAAGAAGTATTATAATTTTTCCATTTTAGGAAATGTGTAGTTTAAATTAGGACACCTTTTTGGCTCACTAATGATTTGAGTTATAAAATGTGGGGATCTTATATCAAAGGTATTTAATATATATTCACACAACTCTTCTTTTGACCAATAAGCCCTTACACAGTCCATATAGAATCTCCATCAGATTTATCTCATCTCCACTGATGGATGAAGTGAATTAGTGGTTATACGGAGAACCTCATGTCTACAGTCAAAAAGGAATATTCATTCGAACATAAATTACCATTACTCTTATTATCATATGCCCGCAACTATCATATGATTCAAGATAGCTCTCACATCATTGTTAGCAATCTAAAACTCTCATCAAAAAAAAAAAAAAAATTGCAAACAAGCTTCATACACCTAAGGGAACAATACACTGAAAAAGTTCACACGTACAAAACAGGTGTAGATTTGTTGAAGCTGCATGCATCTTCAGTATCTTTGCTCTATGATTGGTACTTAATTTGCCCGAAATTAGCATATGATGAGATCAATATTCTTGAGTACCCATTGAGCTATCAATGCATGATTAAAAATTCACATTCGAATGAAGCACAAACACAAAAACACAAATGCAATGCTGACGATTCCAACAAACTAAAATAACAACCACAAGCAAACCAAAAATCCCTCTAAAAATAAAGCAAAAAGTCCATACCCTGATCGTTTCTGGCAGTGAAAACAATAATCCCAGTCTCATCACCAACCAAGCATTCCGCAAGACGCATTTGACGCCCCTGAGTATCACCACGACCCCTCTGCATAATCACCTTTGTATTAACAACTTTAACAGTGAGGTTAAGACCCTGACCCCCTGGGCGAAGCTGTTCAATCTTGGAGAAAACAGGTTGCTTCTTTTCCGCAGCCATTGACAATAAACGACCTTCAAATCAAATTCCACACCGAATCAGCTTCAACTAAACCAACCCTCAAACTTAAGGACTACCTGAATTCACCTCAAGTTCAATAAAAAAATCAATCCAGAAAAAATTTAGTGTTTGTAGACTAAAATTTCAAAAGGTATCAAAATTCAAAATCCACACAGGGAAAGGTAATCTTTTAGCAAAATCAAAGTTATAAATCTACCATCCACAAGTATATATGAGGCGATAATCATTCTAAATCAAAATTTTAAAGAATACATTCAAACCCTAACATGATTTACTGATTTAATTGTATGAAATTGGATAGGCAATGTAAAAATTACCTGAGATTCGGAAATCGATCGGAACGAATTAGGGAGAGAGAGCGAGACTTGGGGCAGAGATCTGTGATAGGGGTTTTCTTTTGGTTCGTTATTATTCGGGTCAACTGCAGTAAAATGGGTTAGATATGTAAAGCCCAATGGGCCGCCGAGTTGAGTAATTGGCTTTCTTTTGGTTCGATATTATTTTGCATAATTGGAATGACCATCCATGTAATTTTTTTATTTTTTATTTATTTTTTTTAGGCGATAAGGGAAATGCCTCCTAAATTTATTAAAGAAATTCAAAAGTACAATAATTAAAGAAAGACAGAAAATAAAATAAATGAAAAGGTCAATCAAATCGCCTTTTAGGATTTCAAGACCTTTTAGGCTTGTGATTTTTTGATTTAGTTTTTGATCCACGATAATCTGTAAAAAGACCCCCTTTTATACGTTCCACAATAATTTGCACTTTTCTAAAACAGAAATGAGACCCACTTGTCTCTACTCACAACCATTACCCACTTACTCTACTTTCTCTCTCCTACCCAACCATCTACACTCACAACACATTACCTTTTTCACTTTTTATCTTAATTTTTGCACTCTCCCAAAAAGTGCATATTTACCTGGAACGGAGGGAGTATATATATTCTGCATCAATAAACCCACCATATGTTGGACAAAAACTGAAGACGATTACATCTTAAAAAAAAAACATAAGTTTTTCATTTCAAGTCTAAAAATTATGAAATAAATTTCGATGTAAAGCCTTTTGATTTCTCTTTCAAATCATATCAATAATTCACACTATTACTTAAAGCATGAAGAATGAAAATTAAACCCATATGACATGATAAGAGGAAGAAATCAAGCATAGATTGAAAGTATATTCGAGATCAAATCCAACATCTGCTCTGATACCAATGTAAGATTCGATGGAAGAACGACTTACTTGTTTAATCGTAGTGCGAAAGACTTGATCGATGCTGTGGATTTGATCACCGAATATGAACCACGTACGTTGACCGGGAGCGAAATCACAAACGAAAATTGTCCACTATTTCACAACACTTGTTTGCTAATTTTGATCAGCCATGGATTGGGAGAGAGAGCAAGAGAGAACCGAGAGTTGATTTCATTCTCTTTTCTGCGTTGAAAAAATTAAGGGGATATGTGCAGCCCCCACCTTTCACCCACGTTAGAAAACTAACGTTGTAACTTCTCCATAACCGTTCGTGCGGTTTAATTCATAATTATTTATGTTTTATTTTCTTTTTAATACACAAATAAACTGGATTTATCTTGGACTTGAACTATCTTACACATATCTATTTAGATCATCTTGAGCAAATCCATTTAATTCCAACAATTTTAGTGATATGAATTTATTCAACAATTTTACAGGGGTCGTATAACAATTCCCTTATATAAATACATGAAGATTTATCTTTTAAAGAGCCAACACGTGTTTCTCGCTGATATTTGGACCCAATATCAAGAAACAGTGACGTCGTGAGGTTATTGTCAAGATGGAATCAACTCCTCTCTCCACTACTACACTACATGAACAATCCTGATCATTTATACTCCCTTCGTTACAGCTGAGTGTGGATCAAATTTTTTGACACACAAATTAAAAAAAAGTAAGAGAGATAAATAGTGAAAGAAGGTATTTGTGAGTATGAAAAATTAAATAAGAGAGAGAATGAGTAGAAATAATAGTAAATTGATTGGTGTTGTGAGTGTAAAAATAAAGTAGGAGAGAGAATAAGTGGGTGGAATAGTAAATTTTTTTTACCATTTTTGATAGCCCACACTCACGTGAAACGGATTAAAAGGAAAATTAATCCACACTCATCTAAGACGGAGGGAGTATATATTTATGAGTGATGTATGTCAGGGAATTTTTTTTTTTTACCAAAATAAAGAGGAGAGGTCTATTAATCCAAAAGAACTATGCTTTTAAACCCGCCCCCAGTCCCACCAACTTGTCGTATTAATCATCTTTTTAAGTGGCATGAACAAGAATTGATTCTTTACTGTGCTTGCAAGACTGTTTGTGGTCATGTCCTTAATTGGAAAAAGAATTGTTCTTGATTCTGATATACTCCCTCCGTTTCGGTCGAAGCTTCACTTTTTGCTATTTTAAGTGTCTCGTTAAAAGCTTCACCTTTTTTTTTGGTAAATAATCTTTAATATTTCCTTCACTCATTTTCTCTCCTAATTCACTATTACACTCACAACACTTTTCAAATTTACTATTTTCTCCACTAATTCTCTCTCCTAATTCACTATTACACTCACAATATTTTTTCTTCTCATTAATTTTTTTAATTTACGTGATTTAAAAAAAAGTGGAAAACATGGGCTGGGACCGAAGGAGGGAGTATTTGCTCCCCTTTTGGCTATATATAGTACAGACTTACAGAGGCATGGAGCAAAGTCATTAAATAATTTAGTCCACGGAGTTCCATAACCTACCTACCCAGTAAGTGACTGTTTTCCTTTTCAGTCAATTTCCATTTGTTTAATTGATTCATCCATATCCATGTGGGTTTGCAGCATAGTACCCGACAACTTTTAATAATCAATAACTTAATTCCTTTTTCTTCAATTTCTTATTTTATTATGCATTTTTTTTAATTTCTACTTTAGTACCCCCTCCTTCTTAAAATGTTTGTCTCATTTAATTTTTTAGTTAAATTTTGATCACAAATATATGATAATTTAATTATGATCATGAAATTTTAAAAATTTCTATTGATTCACCATTAATAATATTATCAACAACAACTTTTAGAATTTCATGAACATGATTAATCTTTCATAAATTTGTGGTCAAAATTTAACAAAAAAAATCAAATAAAACAAATATTTTGGGACGGAAATAGTATTAGATGCTATTAATTAATCTCTTAAAATTTTACTTGTTTCCCTTGTGGGTATTCATATTTCTTAAGAAAAGGTCTACTTCCTCTCTTCATCCTTCCTGACTTGACTGATAATTAAGCAGAGTGTATAGTTGAGTAAGTGTTGTGAGTATGAAAAGTGATGTAGAAAAGAGAAAGTGGAGTAGAGAATAATTATTGTGAGTATGAATTAAAATTGGGTCATGTGAATAAATAAGTATTAAAAAATTTCTATTTTGGAAGTGTGTCGTTTTAAATGGGACACCCAAAAATAGAAATTTGTACATTTTCGGATGAAACGGAGGGAGTAAGTTATAAGTGTGCATCTCAAATTACTATATTTAAATAATTTAAGTTGTGCTATTAGCATTTCAGGTGAAGAAGCATTGCAGATGAGATGGCTGGAAAATTCAAAAATTGCTTCGCCATTTGTTGTGCTAAACAACCCTTGGTAAGATATATTTTTCCCTTTTAAGATTATTAAAAAATAATCACTACAAAATTTGAAATCTTCTTATCCACCGGACGCGAGACCAAATTGATAAAAATATACATTTTGTTGCACAAATTGATACAAAAAATATAATCTCAAACTTATATCCGTAAATCATCATGTGATAAAAGAAGATGAGAGCATCCGAATCTAATGTTAATTACACGTGATCAAACGGTTTTTAATTATTCGGGCCAACATTAACATGACGTCATCGATTATGTAATTGTTGGATCACATATGATAAATAAAAATGATACAGATAATTTCATCTTCCGTAAAAATAATAAATTAAGAAGTAGAGATAAAAGTTACTCTGTAGTTTTTTTCTTTTTCTATTTATTTTCCATCTGTAGTAACTTATGTCAATAAGACATAAGTATAATCTTGAGTTAATGCTAACTTTCTTATTTCAAACAACTAACTTTCTTATCTTATGCGAGTCACGTAACTATAACTTCCGTTATATTTTTCGTTATTTTTTTCGCACTGTTATATTTTTCACGATTTCATTGGCGTAAAATTTTCACGATTTTATTAGCGTAAGGATGACATTTCAAATTTTTGATACTTTCTTCTTCTCATAATAATTGATTCATCTTTTTTTGTCAGTCTCAAATTAGCGATTTCAAATAAGGATATATTTTTAGCGCAATTTTCTCATTATATTAGCAAGTATGCACAATTTTTTAATTAATTATCTGTAATTTGCAGGTTGACGAAACTATGGCGGCGAACGATTCATACGAGGACGCCATTGCAGGACTGAAGAAGCTTCTCAGGTCGTAATTTTATTACCTTTGATTATTTTATTTTTTTTATTATTAAAATTTCCGATCCCGGATTCTCGGAGTTCTGACAGGAATCAGCCAGTAATAAAACATTTTTTTGATGTCCTTTACTGTCAATTTTAGTGTACCATCACGTGTGGGGTCCAGCACAGGCTAATGTTATCTTGGTTCCACGTGTGTAACTCTTTTTTTTTTTCCTAATTAAGGTTCTAAACTTTGTAATCACATTGCCTAAATTATACTCCGTCTCAATTTAACGTTTAAAGTTGACTTTGCGCAGAGATTAAAAAAAAGGAGTAGGTGATGAAAGTATTGTGAGTATGAAAAATTAAACAAGAGAGAGAATGAGTGAAATAAATAGTAAGTTGATTGGTGTTGTGAGTATAAAAGTAAAGTATGAGAGAATGAGTGGGAGAAATAGTAAAGATTTTTTGACATTTTAGGAATAAAGCATGTAAAAACCTTAAACTGAGACGAATCAAAAAGAAAAATAAAAACATTAATCCAGACGGAGGGAGTATAAAAGTCATTATATTTATACACAAACAAAATTAAATGTGTACAAGATAAATGTAAATAATGTAAATATTCTGTCAATCACCTGCATAAAAGAAGATTATGAACAATATAGAGAAGAACTACTGACTGGAAGTAAGAAGATTAAGAACAAAAAAGAAGAGTCAGACAGAGACACGACAAGAAGGAAGAAAGACACGGCAAGGAGAAAGAGAGAAAACCCACACCTGTGGTATTCTTGATTATTGATATTTATAAGGAATATACAAGCATTATTCTAGGAAAAGATCAATTATACAAAATATATCATAATCAACCACCTATACAAAAGATATTCTAATCAATTTAAATGTGTACAAGATAAATGTAAATAATGTAAATATTCTGTCAATCACGGAGGAATAGGAACCTCCGTTTTATTGTAATTGCTTTCACCTCCCCTCAAGCGAAGCGGAGTGGAGCGAAGCTGAAGCTTGGAGGATAACAACTGAAAACGGGGAGCAGCCAAGCTCTTTGTAAAGATATCGGCCAGTTGGTCCGAGGAAGATATATGATGGAGTCGTAGGAAACCCCTTTGATGCAAGTCACGCACAAAATGTAAGTCAATCTCAATGTGGCGTGTGCGAGCATGAAATACGGAGTTCTTGGACATGTGGAGGGCCGAGACATTGTCACAGAAAAGTTGAGGCGGAGAGAGAGCAATACCAAGCTCACGGTACAAAAATGAAAACCATCTAACTTCGGCTGCGGTGGAGGCCAATGCTCTATATTCAGCCTCACTGCTTGAACGAGCAACGGTATGTTGCTTTTTCGCGGTCCAAGCAATGAGATTTGGTCCGATAAATACACACGCACCTGTGGTTGAGCGCCGGTCATCGAGAGAACCGGCGCCAGTCCGCATCACAAAATGTCGTAAGAAAAGTATCTGGTGATTTTTGAAAGGTTAACCCAAGAGTGAGAGTACCTTTTAGAAACCGAAAAATGCGTTTTACGGCTTGAAGATGTGAGGTGCGAGGAGAATGCATGAATTGACACACTTGATTAACCGCGAAAGATAGATCTGGGCGAGTGAGTGTTACATATTGAAGGCCCCCCACCATACTTCGGTAGAGAGAAGCATCCGAAAGGGGGTCGCCATCTAAGGCTGGGAGGTGAAGGCCAGGAGATAGAGGAGTAGGAGCGGGCTTACTCAAATGCATGTTGATTTTTTGCAAAAGATCCGAGGCGTAGCGCGACTGATTAAGTTGCAAAAGAGAAGAGGATCGAGTTGCCTCTATGCCGAGAAAGAAGCTAAGTGGGCCAAGACGTCGACTCTCAAACTTAGAACAAATAGCATCAAGAACTTGAGTAACCACGGCGTTGGTAGAACCCGTAACTAAAATGTCATCCACATAGATGAGTAAAATGGTGGTTGTGCCGTTGTGATGGCGGATGAAGAGGGATGAATCCGAGTGGCTGTTGAAGAAGCCCAAGGTAAGTAAGAAATCATGAAGACGAGTGAACCACGCTCGTGGAGACTGTTTGAGGCCATAGAGAGAACGATGAAGTCGGCATACATACTCAGGATGAGCGGTGCCAATGAACCCCGGTGGTTGAGCCACGTAAACTTCCTCGTATAAAATGCCGCTGAGAAAAGCATTACGGACGTCTAACCTGCTCAATCGGCCAATCTCTAGAGTGAGCCAAAGATAGACACAACGAATGGTGGCCGGTTTGCCACTACGGATCGAACGTTTCGTCGTAGTCCACACCTTCCCGCTGGGTGTAGCCTTGAGCAACCAAGCGAGCCTTGTACCGTTCTATCGAACCACTCGGCTAGTCGCTTTATTTTGTAGATCCACTTACGCCCACAATATTATGGTGAGTAGGGGGAGGGACTAGTGACCATGTACCGTTTTTGTGGAGAGCCTCAAGTTCATCCTTCATGGCATGTTGCCATTGTGCCAAAGGAGAAGCTTGTCGAAAGGTACGTGGTTCAAATAGAGGAGAAGATGTATCCGTGACAGTGAGAGCAAATTTGTGTTTAGGTCGAAAAATACCGTCTTTTGCTCTATTAATCATCCGATGAGTGCCAAGAGCTGGGAGGCCCCGAAGGGGGAGGAGGCCGTCCCGGCGTCTGGGCGGCGGTCCAAAGAAAGCCTCGGTGGACCGAGATCTTGTAGGAGAAACGGGCTCAGAGGACATGGGCTGGACGGGTTCAACTGGCCCAACCCTGAATGACGCGGAAGCTAGAGGTGCTGAGTGAGCTGGACTGGACGCTGAAGCTAGATCAGAGGTGGGAGTGTTTGGCTCGGGAGGAGCTGCAGTTGGGATGCTCAAGGAGGATGGGTCATCCTGCTGGAAAGGCCCAGTAGGCAGACTGGCGAGAGGGAGTGGACTGATGTTGTCCAAACAGACCCAGGATCAAGGCGAGGAGAAAGCAGTGCACGCAACCGGAGCAAAGAGATGGTGTTTTGCCCATGGTGTTTGCCTGTAAAGAAGACTCTGGCAGTACACTAGAGAAGTTTTTAGAGACATAGTAAAAATGATTTTCATCAAATAAAACATGTCTAGAGATATAAATTCCCGCCAAAATGGACACAGATTGTAACACCGATATCCCTTTCGCATTAAATCATATCCCAAAAAAATGCAAGGGGTTGATTTTAACATGAGTTTGTGGGTATTATATGGGACAAGATTTGGAAAGCAAGTAGAACCGAAAACTTTAAGAAATTTGTAATTGGGTTTTCGTTTCCATAAAACTTCATAAGGAGAGAAATAATGAAGTTGACGAGTAGGTAGGCGATTAATAAGAAAAATCGCTGTAGAAAACGCCTCTACCCAAAAGATGTCCGGGACTTTAGAATGAGCAAGTAAACATAATCTCATTTCTACAATATGCCTATGCTTATGTTCTACCACTCCGTTCTGTTGAGGTGTATATGGACAGGAAGTCCGATGACCTATTCCATGTTGAGTCAAGTAGGAAGCAAACCTACGATTTATGAATTCCCCACCCCCATCGGTTTGAATGGTTTTAACAGTATGAATAGCAGAGATTTTGCGTGTTAACTGATTTTCAATAAATGTTTTAAATTCAGTAAAAACCGTAAACACATCTGATTTTTGAAATAAAGGAAATAACCAAACAAATCGGGAATAATCATCAACAATAGATAAATAATATTTGAATCCAGAAACGGAGGCGACACTAGTAGATGGCCCCCAAACATATAAATGAAGTAAAGCTAAAGGAACAATGATTTAAAAGAGCTTGAGTTCAAAAGGCAAATTACATGACTTGCCAAGAGGGCAAATATGACACATCTCCCTACTTTCGCATAGGACCGCTAACCGGAATCCTAGCTTAATTAACCAAACGACTAAAAATATAAGATGAAGGATGTCCCAATCGGGCATGCCACGTAGAAGACGAGGTACGCTCCCCAATTAACGCCAAAGAGTTGATGCGAGAATTGGGAATGAATGACAATGTGTAGAGATCTCCCGCATTACGCTGCGTAAAGAATAGTCCTCTTGTACGAGTGTCCTTCACACAAAACCCGAAAGCCGTAAGCTCAAAGAAGCAATTATTATCAAGATAAAATTTGCGAATAGAAAGCAAAGAACGGCTAATTTTGGGAACATGTAAAACCGTATTCATAACAAAGGCATGATTATTGGCAGAAAAATTCGTAGAACCAATATTAGCTATGGGATTGAAGTACCGTTAGCAACAATAATCAATCATTACCCTAATACGGTGAGAATCACTGCAGAACACCCGGATCGGATGTCATGTGATTAGTCGCTCCGAATCAAGAACAAACGAAATCGGAGCCACGGGTGCGGGGCCACTATAGTAAGAATTTGCATTAGGTGCAAATTGAGCATTATAGGCAAAGTTACCTCTTTGATAACAAGAAGTGGCCTCATGTCCCTTCTTCTTGCACAACCGACATGAACAACAGTTGGATCCGGACTGATAAACGGATTGGGAGGAGTGTAAGGAATAGGAGCAGGGGGAGGCATGGGTCGAGCGGTGGGGGCCGGTTAGTGAAACTGAGGAGGTAGAGGAAGAATACCTTTGCCATGGAATTTTCCCTTGTTTCTATTTTTGTTACCACCTTTGTTATGGTTAGGGACAAAGAAAAATTGGCCAGAGGGGTTGTGGCCAGACGGCCTATAAGCGGTCGGGACCGAAGGTCAGGGGGCGGCGAGGGCTGCGGTTTTTGGCAATTTCTTTTGGTGGCCGCTGGGCGCGCCAGGAGGAATGGGTTTGATTGGCAAAACGCTTTTGGAGAGCTTCCTCTTGAATGATAAGGTCCTTAAGATCATATATGGTGGTTTCCCCCTTAGAGTTTTGAGTGGTGATAAATTCTTTGTAGTTATGACCAAGGCCGTTTAAGATTCTACTATGAAGGGTTTGGGGAGAAAAAGTGTTGCCGACTTGAGAAAGAGAATGGGCGATAGTTTTAGCATGAAGAATATAGGCTTGGATTGTCATACCCGGGGAGAGAGTTAAATCATGAAGCTCATCTTGGAGCTTTTGGATATGTATGGTGGTTGCAACCCCAAATTCCTTGGCAAGAGATCCCATGCCTCCGGCGGTGTTACACGGGTTAACATGGGCCGAACTTCGTAGGTAACAGTGGCTTTGATCCATCCGAGGACGAATCGAGAGGTGTGCATGAAAGCATCATAGGCCTAGTCAAGCTTTGTGGTAGCAGGTGGGACAATACGGGTGGGAGGGGTTTTGTCGGAGACAACATGGGTTAAAGAATGGATTTCTAACATGGAGAGGAAGAGGGAACTCCAATTTTGGCAGTTCTCGTTAGACAATCTACAGTGACCCATGTAAGATTGAACATTGAAGAGGATTAGGAGACCATATTTGTTTGAATTACCTTGTCCTGAACCGTTGGCGGCCATGGTGTCGGTTTCCTTTGATTGATCGTCACCCATGGCTTTTAGAATGCTCTGATACCATGAACGAAATAATCACCTGCATAAAAGAAGATTATGAAAAATATAGAGAAGAACTACTGACTGGAAGTAAGAAGATTAAGAACAAAGAAGAAGAGTCAGACAGAGACACGGCAAGAAGGAAGAAAGACACGGCAAGGAGAAAGAGAGAAAACCCACACCTGTGGTATTCTTGATTATTGATATTTATAAGGATTATACAAGCATTATTCTAGGAAAAGATCAATTATACAAAATATATCATAATCAACTACCTATACAAAAGATATTCTAATCAATTTAAATATATACAAGATAAATGTAAATAATGTAAATATTCTGTCAATCACGGAGGAATAGGAACCTCCGTTTTATTGTAATTGCTTTCAGTCCGCACGCACGACTGGAATGTTGAATTAATATTCTGACCGTTTTGACCTTATTGTTGTTTGTGTAGTGAAAAAAGTGATCTAGAAGGCATAGCTACGGAAAAGATTAAGCAACTGACGGCGGAGTTAGTGGCGACCGGGTGTGATAAATTTGACCCGGTTAAGAGGATTCAGACCGGCTTTGCTACCTTCAAGTCTGAAAAATACAAGTATGTTTTAATTGTACCTTGTTATATAGACTTACATTTTATTTTATTTTAAATAGTTTTTTTTAATAATAAATGTTTTAACTTATTACAAGATTAATACTTTGAGCGTTTTTTTAGTAATTGTTTTTTTAATAATAAATGTTTTAACTTATTACAAGATTGATACTTTGAGCCTTTTTTAAGTAATATTGTCTAGTTTATTAGAAATTTATCAAAGATACGGTTTGCCCTACGGGGCTTGTGATTTTTGAACCCATGATCTCCCTAATAGAAAAGCCGAGAAGGTCGTTGGTTATATATGATAAAGTCTGAGGTTATATATCAAAATCAATTAGCTTTAAGGGGAGTGGATCGGG
Organism: Adenophora triphylla var. japonica; assembly: GCA_022495995.1. NCBI lineage: Eukaryota > Viridiplantae > Streptophyta > Magnoliopsida > Asterales > Campanulaceae > Adenophora > Adenophora triphylla. Next base: position 423,249 of record JAFEMH010001072.1, read on the forward strand.
ATCATTATATGTTATTGACAAAGTTTGTCATTTTCCGATGTGAAATAATGTCTCCAACACTCTTCCTCATATATAGCCGGGCTTTGACAAACGCTTACAACGTGAACTTATTAATTGAGTGACGCGGAGCAACATCGTGGGTCATAGGGTATGCAAGTGTAACGGACCTGCTCTATATATCATAGACAAAATTTATCAATTATCGATATAAAATAATTTCTCAACCGATATACTCCCTCCGCCCCACGATAATCTATAAAATTTTCTTTTTGGGCGTCCCACAATAATCTATAATTTTTCTAAAATGGAAAGGAATCTTTACTATTCCCTCCACTCATTCTCTCTCCTATATTATTTTAATACTTACATCACCATTATAATTTACTATTCTCTTCACTCATTCTCTCTCCTATTTTATTTTCACACTCACAACACTTTCAATATAATACTTCCTTCTTAATCTCTACACGGGGCCAAAAATTCTACTCCCTCCGTCCCAGCGAAAGAGCCACTAAATTAGCCGGGCACGCAAAATAAGAAATGTGATGTAGGAAAGAGAAAAAGTTTAAATGTTGTGAGTATGAAAAATTAAATAGGAGAGAGAATGAGTGGGAGGTGATGTAAAAAAGAGAATGTTGTGAGTGTAAAAGTAAAGTAGGAGAGAGAATGAGTGGAGAGAATAGTGATTTAAGGTTTCCTTTTTGGGAAAGTGACTTTTTAAATGGAACGCCCAAAAAGGAAATAAATGATTTTTTCGTTGGGTCGGAGGGAGTATATTTTTAAGGGACGGAGGAAGTATATAGACTTACTTTACTTTATAGCTATAAAAGGTAGTAATTAAAGTTACATTACAAATTAATTCCTCTATTTGCTTTTAAATGATGCCATTACTGTTGTACCATTTTGCACTTGTACTTAATCCTACTTTTTGTCAGCTTCAATCATAAGAAAAAGGTACTTTTAATGGGTAAAGATAAATACTCCCTCGGTCCCAACATTTTATAGACTTTTAATTTTTCACAAAAATTAAGGAGAAAGTATTATATTAAAAGTGTTGTGAGTGTGAAAATAAAATATGAGAGAGAATAAGTGGAGAGAATAGTAAATTATAATGGTGATGTGAGTATTAAAATAATGTAGGAGAGAAAATGAGTGGAGGAAATAGTAAAGATTTCTTTCCATTTTAGGAAAATTATATATTATTGTGAAACGCCAAAAAAAAAAAGTTTATATATTATCATGGGACGGAGGGAGTATACCCTACAAGTGTAAGTGTAAGGTGCAACTTGTGATTCTGTTCATTATGGTTTAATAGAGGGACCAAATCCTGGCCTTTCAACTTGGTGGTGGCGTCCCTACCCGGGGCAATCGCGAAAGTGACATATCTATACTAAATATTTTGATGTTGTATGTTTTTTACTGAAAAAAAAAATTGATGCGAAACTAAAATTCAAAATGTTTACATACATATACTCCATCCGTCCCATTAGAAATCACTCAGTTACTGTTTACTGATGGATCAAGGAAAAAATAATGATATAAATGTTGTGAGTGTAAAAGTAAAATAGGAGAGAGAATGAGTGGAGGAAATAGTAAATTATAATGGTGTTGTGAGTATTAAAATAATGTAAGAAAGAGAATGAGTGGAAGAAATAGTAAAAATTCTTTGCCATTTTAGGAAGTGTGTGATTTGTACAATCGGACGAAGTGCATAAGAGATAATAGAAAGACCACTTTACATACATAAATATAATAAGCTTCAAGTGTTAGGCGCGAAACATTTGGTCTGCATTCTTTAAAATCAGCCAAAACGACGTCGTTTTGCAAAAAAAAAAAATTTGTTGCATGGGCAACACCAGATGCTACGGTAGATCCGCCCCTGTATCGCGGTAATAGTTCCATTGTGGTCCAATTCCTGTATTTTGTTTTCGAAGTTTTTGAGCGTAGCCAATTGTTATACAGTGTATTTCAATCTCTGATTTATTTCGATTTGAATTAAATAGGGATTCTAAGCTATACACATAGCTGCTTTAACATGTGAATAGTTCTTTACTCATGTCTTTGCATTTTCTGCAGCAAGAATCCGGCTTTATATGATGCTCTTTCGAAAGGACAAAGCCCGAAGGTCCATATATATCCTTTGAACCCTCCGTCCCAAAATGAATATCTATTTTGCTCACGAGTTCGTTTAAGCTAATTGATCTTCTTCTTCTTCTTCTAACGGTCGCACGTGCAGTTTATGGTGTTTGCATGCTCTGATTCTCGAGTTTGCCCTTCACATATCCTTGATTTCCAGCCAGGAGAAGCTTTTGTTGTCAGAAATATCGCCAATATGGTCCCTCCTTACGACACTGTAATTATTCTCTTACTCCTCTGAACAACCCAGTGAAGAACATCTTTTAGTCAAATAATTGTGATGTTTTTTGTTTGATTCATTTGTTTGAATTTGTTATTTTTTGTTGATGCAGGTTAAGCACGCTGGAGTGGGGGCGGCCGTTGAATATGCAGTATTACATCTAAAGGTAGATTAACCTTATTTTCATAAGCCTTTTTCGACGTAATTGGGATGCCCAACTTTATTCCATCAAGTTTCAAGTCGAGAGGTTGATTCTTTAAGAAAAGATGGCCGGCTCATTTGGTGGTAGGGGCTGTCGTGTCGAGGCAGAATCATAAACCAACCCCACACTTTTAGTCGATTAAAATTGCCCATTCGGGCATATGCTCATAAAACAAATGGCATATGCTTTCTAGCAAATTTTTTCCTCCACGGCCAAAGTACTGGAAGAGATTAATAGTTGTCGCATTTCCTATAAACACGGAGAATTAGGTTTCTTTAAGGTTGTCAAAATTATCAAACAAGAATCTAGGACTATATCAATGTGTTGCTGTACTCTGTGAATACAATGCTATGGGAATGATATATCCGTAAAGCTCGTTTTAGTTATACCACATGAAAAAAAGCTTGTACGTTGGTGTTTCCACAAAACACAGTGAGATTTGGCTCTATGTTCTCCTTTTTGAATGGCTATTAGGGAGTGTTTTGCTATTCATGCAGTCAACTCGACGTATTTTCTTCTTTCTTGATACATTTTGTTCGCATTTCTTTGAAGAAGATGATGTTTAGTGCTCGTAGCATTGTAGCCTTTGCTTTTGAAAGTCGACGTAAAAAGATTAATGAATTTTCAGGTGGAGCAAATTGTAGTCATAGGGCACAGCTGTTGTGGGGGTATCAAAGGGCTCATGTCTATCCCAGACGACGGATCCACAGCTAGGTAATGTATTCTTTGATTTACTACGACGGACCAAAAATAAATATCAAGCCTTAATACAGAAACAAAACATTCTTATTTTGTATATGGAAAACTTGCAGTGATTTCATAGAGAATTGGGTGAAAATCGGTTTGGCTGCAAAGACAAAGGTCAAAGCAGATTACGACGGTCTTGATTTTGCAGAACAATGTACTATCTGTGAGAAGGTAAGTCCACATTATTTGCAATCGCGAAAGAATTTTTGTAAAAATCATTTGGAAAATTAAAATTTTATTTTTGGCGAAAATATTGCAGGAGGCTGTAAATGTGTCATTGGGAAACCTATTGACTTACCCTTTCGTGAGGGAGGCCGTGGTTAAGAAAACACTTTACCTCAAGGGCGGACATTACAATTTTGTCAAGGGAACTTTCGAGCTTTGGAATCTTGATTTCGCTCTCACGCCCTCTGTTACTGTTTGAGTTCGCGTTGCATAGTTTGGTGTACATGTTTGTAATAACCACGCGTAATAGGGGCAAAAAAACCAGTCCGTTTTCGCTTGTATTTCCATGTTTCAATTTTTTTGCGTTCTTGGCTATAGAATTTTGAAATGTTTTGGTTAATATTTCTTGTATTTGAAGTAACTTGTTCAATGGTACTCTGTTGATTTTGGAGCAACTTTACGCTCTGATTTGATCGCATTCTAATTAAAAACATCAACAAAATCTTGACACGTCATTTTGGTCACATTCTAATTAAAAACATCAGAAACAGCACAAAGCAAACAAAACGGAACGAAAACTCAGATTTTATACATAAGCTTCCTTGCGGTTTCTGACATTATCTATAGGCGGTATCCCATACATATCAAAACCGGAAGTATTCTCTATTTCAAGTCTAGCTAATCTCATGGAATTGGATATATAACTACTTTCCCTGTAGCTCGACCAGTTTCAAGGTACGAGAAAGCTTCAACGAGCTTGTCAAAAGGGAACGGACCGTTGGAGTCAACCACCGGCTTGACCTTCCCACTCTCCAAATACGGATTTAGTTTAGTCAAGAGGATCCATTAGAGGTCACTACGAATCTGAAACCAGGAGGTACAACAACACCAGTTAAAAAGACCACACTTCCCCCTTCCTTTACTACCTTTGCTGCCTTCTCTCCTTGCCCTGTCATTTTATCAAGGTAAAGATGATGATCAACTCATTCTGAAGTGTGTGTATGTGTATGTGTATGTGTGTTAGTGTGTGTGTGTGTGTGTGTGTGTGTGTGTATGTGTATGCGTATGCGTGTGCGTATGTGTATGCGTATGTGTGCGTGTGCGTGTGCGTGTGCATGTATGTGTATGTGTATGTGTATGTGGGTGGGTGCGTGTGTGTGTGCATCTGAGTATGTGCGTGTGTGTCTATTTTTTTTTCCACTACTCACACACACACACACACACACACACACATGCACGCACGTATGTCTATGTTTGTGCGTGTGTTGGATATGGAAATTATGAGTATCGATAATTTTACCAACGGTGTCATAAACGACGTCGTATTTCTCAGGTAGGTCTTCAAAGTTCTCCTTTGTGTAGTCGATTGCTATATCAGCACCCAAGCTTTTCAACAGTTCCAGTTTTCCGGTGCTAGAGGTGGCTGCTACTTTTGAAGCACCAAACACATACTTTGCAAGCTACTCACAAAGTTACTAGATTAGTAAATTTCTTCGGAAATATCTAGCCGAATACTCCCTCCTCCCTCTGTTCGTTAACAAGTGTTCATTTTTTGTAAAAAATTGACACTAAATGAATATCTGTTTCGTTTTTTTACAGAACCTACTAAACTCACCTCTAACAATTATATTCCGATATGTGTACTTGCAATACTAGAAGTCTATAACGTCGATGCAAGGATATATTTCCGAATTAAGGGTGTTAGATCAATTCATAAATGGTAGGATTAAAATGAACTATTTCAACATAACATACCTGAATTACTAGCGTTCCAACTCCACCAGCACCACCCAAAACAAGAATAGATTTACTCTCAGAAAACCCTGCCCTCTCTAGACCTTCATAGGCAGTTTCAATTGCAAGAGGAAGACCAGCAGCCTGGGCAAAGTCTAGGTTCTTCGGTTTGAGAGCCAACAGCTTTTCCTCAACAGCAGTGTACTCAGCCAAAGAGCCGGACTGTTTAGGTCCTTCGAGAGCTTTCTCGTGAATGTTTCCATACACTTCGTCTCCTTCTTTTAGGCCTTTGACTTGGCTCCCAACCTTTACTACCACACCAGCAACATCATACCCCGGAACAGTGTCACAAAAAAAAAAAAAAAAAAAAACTAAGAACATAGCTGCATTTGATACAGTTTAACCAAGATACTATAATTTGCATAAAAGAAACCGGATTGAGGTTGCCTTTGTGCAGTGGCGGATCTAGGATGATATGAAAGCGGATGCACAATTTACAATATAAAAGTTCAAACTATTTTTTTTTTCAAACGCGACTAGATTATAATACGTAAGTTAATAAACCCTGCTAATCTTTAATTGACACTGAAAAATTAGTACTATCTATTAGGAATATAATATGATATCATTATATTATATTCAAGTATATATTGTTAATATAGATTAGGAAACTAAATCTTTGTATTAGATTAGGAAACTAAATCTTTGTATTAGATTAGAAACCTTTTCCTTCTAGGAATTAGAAACCTTCTCCTTCTAGGAGACTACCTCCTCATTGTAACCCTATAAATATGTATCTCTAGCATCATAATTAATTGAGTCTTTCAATTCAATTCCTCTCTTTCATGTTTTGATTGGCTCCGTCTCTAACCCTCATTTATTCTAATATGGTATAAAAGCATTAAGATCCATAGAAGAACTTCTCCGCGAAACCCTAGCGGCAAAACCCAAAGCCGCCCCACCCCCTCACCACTATTGCTTTCGCCTCACCACTATTGCTTCCGCCCTCCACCACATCTCACGGAAACACACCCTTCAACCAAACACCTCTACTACACCAAGGCAAACCCATTACTGCCAAAACCCTCCTTAATTCTAAACTATTAGGCAAACCCATTACTGCCAAAACCCTCTCCCCACCCAAACCCTCACAGCCAAATCCACCTTCTTCAACCCAAGCCTTGGCAAAACCCTAGCCGAAACCCACCCATCTTCGTTTCTTTTAACCACCACAACTCACGGCAACACCCTCCCTCATCACCATTCCATTCGCCACCAAATACCACCTACCTCCCACCACCACCCTCGGCTTAAAACACCATAGCCGAAACCCTATTCTTTATACCCTCCCACTCGTTGCCACCTCACCTTATAAATAAACCTCTTCCGCCAAAAATCTTTACTTCACCACCAACTACCAAAACCCTCACCACCGTCGGCTCAAACCCTCACAGCCAAATCCTTGCTTCCGCCATCACCAAAACCCTCGGAATAACCCTCCTTATTCAAACATTCTTCTTCAATTTTTCTCTTATCTCAATTTAACGTTGAGTATTATTTCTCTCCCTCATAATTCATTTTTTATCTCAATTTAACGTTGAGTATTATTTCTCCCCCTCATAATTTTTTTATCTCAATTTAACGTTGAGTATTATTTCTCCCCTTCGTAAGCCCGAATCTTTTCTCGGCCATCATACGTAAGCCCGAACCTTTTTCGGCCATCATACGTAAGCCCGAATCTTTTCTCGGCCGTCATACATATGCCCGAACCTATCTCCACCACTCCATCGTCTCTGAAATGGTCATGCACCAACCTATCACCACCTCAGATACGAGAAATCACATCACATCAGAAACGACACACATATCCAGAAACACATCTTCAACTCATCATCAAACCCGGTTCATCTCATCACTCTCCAAGATTGGACTTATCCAAAGAACGTCCATCTTGCGGGGGCATATTAGGAATATAATATAATATCATTATATTATATTCAAGTATATATTGTTAATATAGATTAGGAAACTAAATCTTTGTATTAGATTAGGAAACTAAATCTTTGTATTAGATTAGAAACCTTTTCCTTCTAGGAATTAGAAACCTTCTCCTTCTAGGAGACTACCTCCTCATTGTAACCCTATAAATATGTATCTCTAGCATCATAATTAATTGAGTCTTTCAATTCAATTCCTCTCTTTCATGTTTTGATTGGCTCCGTCTCTAACCCTCATTTATTCTAATACTATCTCCGTCCCAAAATGAATGATTTTTTAGACATTCATTTTGGGACGGAGCGAGGGACAGAACTAGCACTACACAAGAGCCTCAAAACCCGAAAATCCAACCAAAAATGTCAATTCCACTAAGTTTAAACAGAAACTAAAAAAGTTCGGAGGGAACTTAAAGATCAAAATTTGTCTGATTTAAATCAAGAAATGGAACATTTACCGGAAGTGGGGAATCAGTAGCCTTGAATTTACCCAATCTCCTCTTGAAATCAACAGGGTTAAGAGCAGCAGCAGCAACCTTAACCAAAACCTGATCATCCTTAATTTCTGGAACCACAACAGTTGAATCAAACTTCAACACATCAACCCCACCATATTCTCCATAAACCCAAGCCTTCATTTCAGAAGGTACTGAAGAAGAAGAAGTGGTTTCAGTGGAAGAAGCAGGGGCAGATTGGGAAGTAGCAGAGACCCTGAGAGGGGTGATTTGGGAATGTGGGATTTTGTTTAGGGAAGAAGTTGTTGTTCTTGTTTTGGGTGTGGTTAGTTTGAATGTAGAGAGAGAAAGTTGTGTTTTTTGGGAGGAGAGAGAGTGGTGGTGGTGGGGTTTGAGGTGGAGAGTGGTGGTGGAGCTGAAGAGAGCTTCCATTGGTATTTTAGAAGCTAACAGTTTTTACCTGCTTATCTCTTCTACCGTATAGTCCGTGCATATCAATCAATCAGGTGTACTTAATCTTAACCGTCCAATATAAATCAGGCCAACGGACCCTAGGACCCCTGAGCCCAGATTAAATTAAAGCCCAATTTAAACCATGTGAGATACTTATTCCCCTAGACACCCCTCACTTGAAAAAACTTAAACTCCTTCCAGCCCGTCTCTCTCTCCTTCAGCTGCCTCTTTTTTTTTTTCCCCCAAAAACTTTAATCTACAATATATTAAGATCTAGAAGTCGAAAAAAAAATCTGAGACCACCGTTTTACTCGTATCATCGAGACGAATCAAACTAGTAGTACTAACATATATTTTGATGCAAATTAATGAGATTATTAAACTTGTATATTAAACTTTTCGTTTTTAGTTCATGCAAATTAGTTGGTATTTTGGGGTCTAGGTCTAATCTGCCTGCTATCAATCAAAGCCCAAGAGCTACTGCATATGCAATAGTTACAAGCTGAAGCGTAAAAGAAAAAAGCAGTAAGCTGAAGCGTAAAAGGAAAAAGTCTTATAAGTTACTTATAAGACTTATTAATAAGTCTTATATGTAACATATAAGACTTTTTTTTTAAAAATTTATAAGTAACTTATAAGACTTTTTAAAAAGTCTTATACGTTACTTATAAAACCTATTTGAACATTGAGAACTATGTTGTAAAAATGTCTTATAAGTAGTAACTTATAAGACTTTTTTTAATAAGTCTTTTTACTTATAAGACTTTTTAAAAAGTCTTATAAGTTACTTATAAGACCTATTTGAACATTGAAAATCGTATTGTAAAAAAGTCTTATAAGTAGTACTTATAAGACTTTTTAATAAGTCTTATAAGTTACTTATAAGACCTATTTGAACATTGAAAATCGTGTTGTAAAAAAGTCTTATAAGTAGTAACTTATAAGACTTTTTTTAATAAGTCTTTTTACTTATAAGACTTATTAAAAAAGTCTTATAAATTACTTATAAGACTTATTAATAAGTCTTATAAGTAACATATAATACTTTTTTAAAAAGTCTTATAAGTAACAAAAAAACCTAAATTTATATAAGTTACTTATAAGACTTATAAAAAAAGTCTTATAAGTTACTTATAAGACTTATTAATAAATCTTATATGTAACATGTAAGACTTTTTAAAAAAGTCTTTATATAAGTTATTTATAAGACTTTTAAAAAGTCTTATAAGTAACTTATAAGACTTTTTTAAAGTCTTATAAGTTACTTATAAGACTTTTTTAAAAAGTCTTATAAGTAACAAAAAACAAGTTATAAATTTTCATTAAATTTATCACTTAAATTAATTTTATAATAACAAAAAAATAAAAAAATTATTTAAGAACGGAGAAAAGTATTATTTAGAGCCCTCCATGGCTCCATCAGCCTTTTGAGCCAAATTCAAAGAATTCATCATAAATAAGAAAAAGAATTATTACTAAGAAAATGAGTAAACAAACAAACATATCATCAGAAAATGAGTAAACAAACATATATTTAGGTCCCTTATAGTACTCTTGGTTTCTGACGAATACGGAGACAATTATCAATCAGTCCTTCAGAAAATGATGCAGTCTGTGAATTATAGCTCTTCAGGATGCCGCTGACTAAATTAATCGCTCTTGGTATAAGATTCTTAGCAGTTACTCCGGTCAACCCTAGGCCGGAGAAACGGATCAACTCCGAAGAAGACGGCTCTATGCCGGAGAAGACAGCCCTACACCGGTGGAAAGATCCACACCAGATCTGAGAAGAAGAGGGAGCGTAAGTTGTCGGCGTCAAGGTAGGCTGAAAAATTGGGAAGAAATTTGGGTCAGATCGAAGAAGAAAGAAGGTTGGTCGCCAGAAAAGGTTGGTTGCCGTCATTGTCGCCGGAGATGGTTTAGAGAGGGAAGTGTCTGTGATTTTGAGAGAGAGAGAGAGAGAGAGAGAGAGAGAGAGAGAGAGAGAGAGAGAGAGAGAGAGAGAGAAAAAAGGAGGAGAAAGGAGGGAGGTCGGGGTTTTGTTTGGGAGGGGGAGTCGAGGAGGGTGTCTGGGTAATTTTAATTTGGATTTAACTCTTCATTTGGAATTTACAAAAGACCTCTCTTTAAAATGGAATAAAATCTGAACACAAGGGCCCTCGGGGAATTTTTCCTATAAATCATGTCCAAATGGTAGCCCTATTGATTGATGGAGGTCAAATTGTCAAAAAAAAAAAAAAAAAAAAAATTACTCTCTCCGTCCCACCTCAAGGTTTAACCTTTCCTTTTTGGGCCATCCCACCTCAAGGTTTAACTTCCTTAAATGGAAAGTTTTTCATATATTTACACCCTTATCATCTTCATATATTTACAAAAAAACCATTCTCTCTCCTATTCCCTACCACACATTCTCCCACTCATTCTCTCTCCTATTAAATATTTTTAACTTTTACATTCTCTCTCTTAAAATTTTCTACCCACTTTAATTACATTTCTTAAAAAGCGTGTCCACCTCAAGGTTCAACCTTGAGGTGGGACGGAGGGAGTAATATTTTTGATGAAGATGTGAATGGGCCAAATTAAATGAAATTGATATTGTTGTACAAGTCTAATGGTGAGTTTGACATTGCTTCTGATTCTTCTAAAGTGATTATTTAAAAGTGATTTTATAAAAATCGATTATTTATAGTAAATATTAAAATTTATAGTTATGTTTGGATAGTATATGTTCAAAACTGATTATGAAAGATAAATATCAAAAATGACTTTTATGATATGTATCTAATATAATAAATGCACGAAAGAGATAGAGGTTATTATTGTAAATATAACACAAATAATAACTTCTAGAAATCACTTTTAGCAAAAGCTGGGTCATAGTTGTTTCTATCAAAACACAGTTTTTTGCATTTTAACAACTTAAAACCATAATCACTATTGTTATCCAAACGCTATTAAAAGTGATTTTGAGCTTTAAAAGTGATTATAAGCTACAAAAAAGCACTCCCAAACTCACACTAACTACAAAATTTCTTGACATTTGTGAAATTCATTAATTTCTTTTCGAAAAATGGTTTATGATCGGGTCCGGCCCCAAGGCAAGTGAGGCCATTACCTAGGGTCTCCAAATATATACTAATAATTAGGGCCACATTTTATAAAAAAATGTGCTACATTGTGCTCGTGGTTGATGTGGTTGATGAGTCAACTATAAGTCTCTACAACTCAGCCACCAAGGTTCGATTCCCGTTCCTCTTTTTTACATTTTTCTTCCTCTTTCTTACATTTTTCTTCTCCATTTTACATTTCTGTCTCTATTCTTCTAACTAGGGTGTTGCCCGTGCTACGCACGGGGTACTTTGATGTTTTTGATAATCATAAGTAAGTTTATCCATTAAAAAAAATATGTACTTCAGTTTGAAATTAATTTATTAATATAAAATATTATGAGGATGAATTATAAATATTATGGTCATGAGAAAAAATATGAGTGAGGTCACAAACTTGTAAAAGGTTAACCATGAAATTCATTTGTTATGTCATGTGATGATGGGATAGATGGAGTCTTGAAAGAGGTATTTAGAGTTAAGGTTATGGCACAATATTTTTCTCCATAATCTGTTAATATTTTTGTGATTTATTTTTTCATTATTCCCTCAAGACTTCTAGATCATTAATGTTTGTACAATATGAAAAAATAAATATATAAATCAATATAAAAGATAAAAGTAAGATTAACAAATATCATAGTAGTTAACTTTTGTAATCTTAGCAATTTGATAGAATTCATTCGTAAGCATGAATAAAATAGAAGAAAGAAAACGCAACAACAAATAAAAATATTCAAAATCTTACTAAATAAAATAATAACTGAACATACCGAAAGTGTCGAGTTGGGCCAAGCAAGTAAAGCCCAATTACAAACAGTCCTGGCATTTCACATTCTTAATGAGTCTGGCCCAATCACCATAAGGCCCAAGGCCCAGCAACAGGATTAGTCGACCTAAGCTCATTGTCCGACCTACAAGGTCCCGACCTAGCTTGATCCGACTCAATGATCCGTGCTCTAATTCGGGTACGATCCATGCTCTACCCGCCAGTCAGGTCGACCTAACCTCAAATGACGACCTCGACCTAATCAGCAAGCGTCGACCTAACTGATACAGACGCGCATGCTTCAAATCTTTCCATAACCGGTTCCCTACAAATCAGGAGCCGTCACCGGACACGTTCACATGATGAATAACCGTCTCATGAATCACGGAGCTCATTTAGCCCTGCCAATTAAACCACCAACATCAACTATAAATACATTACCACTACCACGGTTATGAGGTAACTGCAATTTTGTCATTTGAATATACTGTGTTCAATACGTTTTACTCTCCAATTCAAATACTTACTCTCACGCCCGAGGGTCTAAGCCGGAGACACATCCCTAGTCGTGGGTTCGATTTCGGAGTCAAGGAGCTAGGTGATCGGTCCTGCCACGTGGAGGAAGATTGATAAGCACATTTCCTGCGGCATCAGTTTGGTTCCATTGCCGGGAATTCGTGCATAGCTTGACCTCGAAAGTTTTCTCAACCCGCAACAATGGTGACTTCGGATGGACATGTATCTGAGGCCTCACTCGGGCACGAAGAAGGAAACAATAACACCAATACAAACGCTGAAAATCTCAATGCAATCTTTGGAAACACAAATGCGCCTCCTCCCCCTCCCGGCCGCCATCATGCCAGAGCGACGCGCTCTAACAGTGTAGCTGATGGCAGAGGATTGCCAGATGGGAGGAGAGAAAAATGACCCATGGAGGGGCAAGGAGTCCCGCCTCCTCCAAAGCGTCCAACTGGGCAGATGAATGCTGGAAATAGGGCAGGTCCCTCATCCAACCCACTGAGCAGAAAAGAAATGCTTATGGAACGAGCTCAGATATTGGCTGAATTATTGGCAATAGAGGAGGCTGAGCAGGTGGACAGAAGATCTGAGAGGGTGGCTCCATCTCAAGTTTCAAACAGAGAGCGTGCCAGGAGTACTAGACCTAATGAAACTGTGGGACAGAACGTTGAGCAACGGATGGTGGTGCGACCTCAATCACCTATTCACGTTCCCAGTGATGACCTAAGGGCCAGTCTCACTAGGAACAGGGAGCAAGAGGCACAGTCAGACCTGAGGACGCAGCTAGAGGCAAATCGAAGCTTGCGTAGATCACCAGCCAGGACAGAAAGGTCTCAATCCCACAGGGGAAGGAATGGGCGTAGGTCGCTTGTAAGAGAGGGAAGGCGCAGGTCGCCACCCAGGGATGATAGGCGCAGGTCGCCACCCAGAAACGAAAGGCGCAGGTCGCCAACAAGAGATGATAGGCGCAGGTCGCCAGTTCGCTCAGTAAGGTCACCTTCACACAAAGATAGGAGAAGCAAGCAAGTAACTCCCCCTAGAAGTGAGGGTCAAAGGTCGAACGATGTCCCACCTGCTGGAGAAGACAGGCCTGATGCTAGGGAGTGGCTGCTATGGAAGAGGAAATTTGAACAATGGGAGGCTGAAAAGAAAAATGATACTGGAAAGGTCGAACGAATTGACTTTGCTCTTCGACCTCTATCCAAGGATTTGATTGATAGTCGACCTCCTCCTGGGTTCAGGTTGCCCCTCCTTGAGAAATACTCAGGGGCGACCAATGCAAAAAGCCATGTGCAGCACCTGGAGGCCACAATGTGCTTTGTCTCCAATGAGGACGACACTATGTGCAAGGCCCTCATAAGCACACTCACAGGGGCAGCTCTGACATGGTTCAATGGTTTGGCAGCCGGAAGTATATCGACCTGGATGAGTATGAGAACAAAATTCCTAGATCGCTTCTCAACTGCTGGAGCTCGGAAAATGATTGTCACCGATCTAAACAACTTGGTTCAAGGTAAAAATGAAAGCTCAATGAGCTACTACACCAAGTTTAAAGAGATGGTCGACAAGATCGAGGAGGATCTCACTGACAGGGAGGTGATCAATTGCTTCCGAAATGGCATTTCCTCGGCAGACATGGATTACGAGCTGACAGTTCGTACAGTCACTACTCGACAGGAGTTGTTCGAGAAGGTCTACAATGTGGCACTTGCCGAAGAAAGAAAAGAAAAGAAGAATGGGAAAGGCCCTAAGACTGAGGTCACTGATGACAAAAAGGACTCAGCCAAGAATGGGGGAAATAACAAGAATGGTATGAACAGGACCAGGGCGACAGAGAAAGTCCCCGAAGCTTTCACTCCCCTAACGGTGAGCCGAACAGAAATAATGAATGCAGTCGAGCTGGCTCCACCTGCCCCAATGAACCCGACCAACAAATTCAGAAGGGACAATAGCAAGTATTGTGATTACCACAAGGATACAGGCCACACCACTGAGGATTGCATGAGTTTGAAACGTATAATCCAGAGAATGGTCGACCAGGGAAGGCTCGACACATATGTTAAAGGGCCTCAAGCAGGTGGTGGTGGATGACCTGTAGGTGGACATCCAGAGCCAAGGCAGCCTAGGATGAACTTGGGCGTTATTACTGAACAAGCCAGCAACACAGCCATCAAGCACAAAATCTTTCAGCTCAACAAGGCCCCCATGTGCCACCAAGGCGCCACGTCGGGGATGAGGTGATCAGCTTTTATCCTAACGAGCTAGCAACTAATATGGCGGCTAGGGAGCAAGTTCTCGTCATCCCAGGTCTCATCGACGAATGTACGACGAGCAGACTCTTAGTTGACACGGGGGCCTGTAAAGACATTCTGTTCTACAAGACATTCCAAGAAATGGGACTCTCAAATGAGCAGCTTGAAAGGTATGATGGCAGGTTGGAGGGCTTCACCAATCACCGGGTTGACGCCAAAGGACAGATTGAGCTCGATGTCGACCTAGGCCAACATCCCTACAGGGTCGTTTCTAAGGTAAAATTTATTGTCATAGATGTCAATAGTGATTATGCTGCTATTCTTGGAATTCCTGGCCAGGTCGCACTTGGAATGGTGGCCTCAATTCCCCATCAACGAGTTAAGTTCCCCACACCAGCTGGAGTCGGTTGCGTGCAAGGCACAGCTCGAGCATACCTTGACCATGTACTTCTAGAAAGGAAGAAGAGAGAGTTGGAAATAGAGACTGCAGAAGGATAGTTAAAGTTGTCTCAGTCAGTCACCAAAACTACTCGACTATCTACAATCACCATTGTGGAAGAGTCGACCTATCGCTCGCATGAAGAGGTCATGACTGAGTCGACACGTCACTCTGAAACCACCATGGTCGATTCGGATACAGTTATGGTCGACCGGGTCTCCATAGGCAAGCTATGCCTCCAGATCGACAATAACTCAGGGGCCACCACCAGTGAGACTGCTGATAAGCTGGATGAGATGATAGCTGAGGAAGCTCCACACCTGGGGGCCGAAGAGAGACAGAGGGATAGAGAAATCATCATTGAAACCCTACAGTTCAGGGATGGTCCAGATTTGGAGGCTGTAGACGAACTGGAATCAGTAGTTACAAACCCCTCCTATCCTGAGCAGAAAATTCAAATTGGAAAGCAGCGGTCACCTGATGAAAGGCTAGAAATTGTCGAGTTGCTCAAGGAAAGCAGTGATGTCTTTGCATGGCGAGTTGAGGACATGAGGGGAATAAAGGAGGAGGTCGTTGTTCATAGGCTGGAAGTCAACCCGACCATTAAGCCAAGGCCCCAAAAATTAAGGAACTTCGCTCGGGACAAAGAAGAGGCCATCAAACTCGAGGTACAAAAACTTTTTAGTGCAGGTATAATTAAAGAGGCCACTCATACAACCTGTTTGGCCAATGTGGTCATAGTGAAGAAGTCAAATGGCAAATGGAGAATGTGCGTCGACTTCACCACTCTCAACCTTGCCTGCCCAAAGGACATCTACCCTCTTCCTAGAATCGACAAACTTGTTGATTCAATTGTTGGCCACTCTACCCTCAGCTTCCTGGATGCTTACTCAGGTTACCACCAGATCAAGATGCATGAGGATGACATAGTGAAGACAGCGTTTCAAGCGGCTGGAGGTATCTACTGCTACAACATGATGCCTTTCGGGTTAAAAAAATGCAGGGGCGACTTACCAAAGAATGGTGAACAAAGTCTTTGCTTCGCAGATTGGCCGAAACATGGAGGCTTACGTTGACGATATGGTCATCAAAACGAAGGCTGGACGTCACGTAGTCGACCTAAGGGAAACGTTCACCAACCTACGAGCAAACGACATGAAGCTCAACCCTAGCAAGTGTGTCTTTGGTGTAGCAGCGGGTAAATTCCTTGGATTTATGGTATCACAACGAGGAATAGAGGCAAATCCAGAAAAGATTAAAGCTCTAGTCGACATGCGGGAGCCTACCAGTGTCAAAGAGATGCAGCGACTTAACGGAAGAGTGGCAGCTTTAGGTCGCTTCATATCCAAGTCGACGGAAAGGTCTCTCCCCTTCTTCAAAGCTTTGAGGGGGACGAAGAATTTTGAATGGACGGCCGAATGTCATTCATCGTTCCAACAGCTTAAGGATTATCTCGCTACTCCACCTCTTTTGAGTAGCCCGACCACTGGAGAAACTTTGTTCGTGTACCTGTCCGTGGGAGACAAAGCAGTTGCAGCAGTTCTGGTGCGAGAAGAGGAAGGGCTTCAAAAACCAGTATACTATGTTAGCAAGGCCCTATCAGATGTGGAGGGCAGGTACTACAATGCTGAGAAGGTCGCTTATGCCTTGGTCGTAGCTTCAAGGAAGCTGAGAGCTTATTTCCTGGCACACCCTATCGTGGTGCTCACAAATGCACCCTTGAGAAAAATCTTGCACAAGCCAGAGAGTTCATGTCGCTTACTCAATTGGTCAATTGCCCTCACGGAATTTGACATCGAGTATCGACCTCGAAAGGCGTTGAAGGCTCAAGCCTTAGTAGACTTCTTGGTCGAGCTTACGTTCACCAAGGAAGACAGCGGGGTGCGAGTTCAAAAAGATAAAGCTAAGGGAAAAGAGCAAGACTCCCAGCTTGCCACTTCTCTACCCGACGATTGTTGGAAGGTCTACTCGGACGGGTCAGCCACAAAGAATGTCAGTGGAGCTGGGATTGTTCTGATCGAGCCAGAGTCTGGGACAGTGTATGAGGAGTCATTAAGATTCAAGTTTGATGCCTCCAATAACCAGGCAGAGTATGAAGCCCTAGTAGCAGCCATCGAGTACGCCAAGTGCTTTGGAGCGACTAAAATCATGGCATACTGTGATTCCCAGCTAATAGTCAACCAGGTCAGGGCGAGTATGAAGTACTGAACTCCACTTTAGTCAAGTATCACGACCTGATAAAGGAGCTGACAAAAGACTTAGAGTTTTGGGAAATCCAAAGGATCGATCGAGAAGACAATGAATTGGCCGACTTGCTCTCAAAGCTAGCTACATCAGACGAGCCGCATGAAGAACCCATCTCTTACCTTGAGAGCCCAGCTTATGAAAGGGTCAAAATTCAATGCATAGAAGATCCCTCGAGAAATTGGGTTTATGAGAAGTGTTGGATTGAAGAAATGAAGGCGTACCTGGAAAGTGGCGAGCTCCCTGAGGACGAGAAGAAAGCTCGAGCTCTTAAAAAGAAAGCTCCGAGGTATGTTATCCAAGGAGGCATGCTGTTCAGAAGATCATACACTAGGCCTTTGTTGAAGTGCATCCACCCTCAAGAGATCACTCAGTTAATGCATGAGGTGCACAGTGGAATTTGTGGTGGACACCCGGGGGCCAGGACTCTAGCTGACAAGTTAATCACTTTATGGTATTACTGGCCGCACATGAGAGCTGACACGCATGACTTTGTTCAGCAATGTGATCAATGCCAGAGGTTTGCCAACCTACCTCATATGCCTACAACGGAGCAGACTCCTGTGATCGCTGCTTGGCCATTTGATATGTGGGGCGTCGACTTGATTGGACCCTTCCCACCCGCCCGTGGGAATTGCAAGTATGCAATCGTTGCAATTGATTACTTCACAAAATGGGTGGAAGCAAAGCCCCTAGCTCAAATCACAAAGGAAAACGCAATCAACTTCATACATGACTTCATCTGGTGTCGATTTGGGATCCCTCGAGCTATAGTTTCAGACAACGGCCTACAGTTCTCCTGAGCCTTTGAAGAAGAAATGAATAGAGTGGGGGTCAAACATTGGCAGTCATCCGTTGCATACCCTCAAGGAAATGGGCAAGCTGAAGCAGCAAATAAACTAGTCCTATCTTCACTAAAGACAGGCCTGGTAGGTCGACGTAGCAACTGGTTGGACGAACTCCCTTGCTTCGGGGCGCTCGCACAACCACTGGGGCCTACGAGGGAAACCCCATTTGCTCTAGCATACGGGTCAGAGGCCATGGCTCCAGCTGAGTTGAGGTTTCCTACAGCCAGAGTGACATTCTTCGATCAAGAGCAGAATGATATCAACAGATTGATCGACTTGGATCTAATCGACGAGAAGTGAGATACTGCCTACCTTCGAATGGTCAACTACAAGCAGCGGACTAAAAGTTACCACGACAAGAGGGTGAAGACAAGATCATTCCAAGTGGGAGATCATGTGTTTAGAAAGATTGAAGCAACAGGAAGGAGAACTCAACAGAATAAACTATCTCCTAACTGGGAAGGTCCCTACATCGTTACTCGAGTCGTAAAAGAGGGGACCTACATGATAGCTCACCCAGATGGTGAAGAGTTGAAGCATCCATGGCATGCCACTAACCTTATCAAGTACTACTTCTAGTTCAGATCCTTAGTTGAGTTCAAAGTTAAGGCAGTTCCCAATCTGACATAGTTCTAGCTTTCCATTTGATGTAAGCATGTTCCTACTTCAATAAAAATCACAGTTCTATTCGACAAAACATCGTACACTAACTTCAACAAGCTTGACTCTTAGTCAGCTTCATTTTAACAAGCTCGACTCTTAGTCAGCTTCATTTTAACAAGCTCGATTCTTAATCAACTTTGTTCCTTTAATAAGTCCGACTCATAGTCGACTTCGTTCAACGAGCTCGACTCTTAGTCAGCTTTGTTTCAACAAACTCGATTCTTAATCAGTTATGTTCCCTTAACAAGTCCGACTCTTAGTCGGCTTGGTCCTAATCAGCTCGATTCTTAATCAGCTGTATACTACTAACAAGTCCGACCTCAGGCCGTGGTGAAGAGTTGAAGCATCCATGGCATGCCACTAACCTTATCAAGTACTACTTCTAGTTCAGATCCTTAGTTGAGTTCAAAGTTAAGGCAGTTCCCAATCTGACATAGTTCTAGCTTTCCATTTGATGTAAGCATGTTCCTACTTCAATAAAAATCACAGTTCTATTCGACAAAACATCGTACACTAACTTCAACAAGCTCGACTCTTAGTCAGCTTCATTTTAACAAGCTCGACTCTTAGTCAGCTTCATTTTAACAAGCTCGATTCTTAATCAGCTTTGTTCCTTTAATAAGTCCGACTCATAGTCGACTTCGTTCAACGAGCTCGACTCTTAGTCAGCTTCGTTTCAACAAACTCGATTCTTAATTAGTTATGTTCCCTTAACAAGTCCGACTCTTAGTCGGCTTGGTCCTAATCAGCTCGATTCTTAATCAGCTGTATACTACTAACAAGTCCGACCTCAGGTCGACTTCGTTCTGATAAGCTCGATCCTTGGTCAGTTTTGATCCCTTAAAAAGGTTCGACTCTGAGTTAACTTTGTATACAAAAATCCTTACAAGTATAAGGTTGAATAAGTCGACACGACGCTGGGTCGACCCTAAGCTTAGGGTGACTTATTCATTCTATTACATCTAGCTCGACACACACGTGCTGAAATTAAAAGCATACAACATACAAAGTTATAAGGTCAGCTACGATTGCATATAAATAAGTCTCCCAAAAAGCAGGCCAAGACTTGGGCAATATAAAAGCTACAGAGTTTTATGCCTCCCAAAAACTGGGCCAAGGCATTCAAATAATTTCCAGACAAAAGGCAAAATATTGTTTTAGAATTTGTTCATTACTACAACATTCAGAAAAATTCAAGGATCTTGACCAGCGTCAACTTGGCCACTAGTATCAGCCCGATCCCCCATGCTCTCTTCTTGTTGATGTGGACTCACGGGCTTACTCGACTCTGAAAAAACACGAGTAGGGGATTCATACTCAGTTTCCATAGCATCAGCATCTTCAATCTCTTGCAGAGCGACATCAAAGTTCCTCTCGGCAATTTGGGGAGCTGACCATGGCTCACAGCCATCTTCTTGATCCTCTTGAGCAATGAAGGCAAGGTCATTTTCGAGGTAAGGTACCACTGAATGTCCACCACGAGCGGCCATGTCGTACTGGGGTTCAGAGGCCCAACGAGCTAACTGCTCGAGGGTGACTTCAGCTGTTGAATCCACCAGAGCCTGACGTGCCATGTGACGCTTACCCAAGTCCAGGAAGTCCTTTGCCTTAGCAACGATGGCATTTTAATAATCATCTCTACCCTTGAACTCGTCAACAACTTTCTTAGAGGCGACCTGGAGGTCTTCTTGCCATTTCATCCGCGCTAGCCGGTGCTCCTCATTCAGCTCGATCAAGAAGGTGTCCTTATCCTTCAAAAGTTTGAAAACATTGCGCCCCGTTTTAACCTTCTCATGCTCCAGCTGCTCGCATCTCTCTGCCTTCATCCCCCCAAGCTTGGTCTCAGCAGCCTTGAGGTCCTCCAAAGCCTTGTCCTTGTCCTCCAGAGCTTTCTTCTTCACCAACTCCTGAGCATCAAAAGAGTTGTCGAGATCATTGTATTTTTCTCTCAACTCAAACAACTCTTGAGCCTTCTTGGAGTAGTTGTTTAGAGCCTGCCTTTCTCTCTCAATGGAGGCCCTCCAGGAGCTCTTAACTTGTTACACCATGGTCAGGTTCTGAATCAAAGAAAATCATTGGAGTATTAATTCGATAAGGATTTGGAGGCCTAACTGACGACCTCAAAAGATGAGCGACTAAACCAAATCAGGAAACAAAGACTTACCTCGCTCTGCACTAAACCATATCGAGCTGAAAATTCTTCAGGGGTAATCCCCTTGTCAGCGAAGTGGGCAAGAAGGTCGACATCAATGGCCCTCCTAACAATAACCTGGCCCAAGCTCATTTCAGGGTAGCGGCGGCTCATGCTATTGACCCCAATAAGAGGGGGCACATCACTCAACCTCCTCATCTGGTCCTCAAGGGACTCTTGGTTGGGGGGAGGAGAAGCTGGTGGAAGACGTTGGCTCAAGGAAACAGACTTTCCTTTCTCAGTTCTAGACCTTTTCCTTGAATCTAGAGGCTGGTCATCCTCCTCGACAGCTTCGTCATCAATAGTCACAAAGTTTAAGGGGCTAGCCCCAGCCGTCCCAGCACCGGAGGCCGCTGCATTGGCCTCAGAAATTGGGTCGGAGCTCAAGCTTGGTCTAGTCGACTTGTTAGACTCACCACCCCCTTCATTCACATCCATCGATTGGGTACCACTCTGCAGAGGATCCTCCAGCTCGACCACTTCCATCGGCACCATCCCAGCATTTTCTTCGGGTAGCAGATTGTTCCTTGCGCAGCCTTCTCTCCCCTCGCTAGCTCTGGCATTAATAGCTCCATGGGCCCTCTTGGCTTTCTTTTTGTCTGACACTCCCACTATGCGTACCATGGCTGCCTCTTGCTTAGGAGTCAAGACTGCACAACATCAAAGCAATAAGTATTAGCTCAGCAATTCAAGATAGTTCTATGTACGAGCTAACTGGTTCTACATACAAGCAAGCAATTGACGAGCTAAGACATGCAATTCAAGATAGTTCTATGTACGAGCTACAAGTTCTACATAAGAAGTAACAACTGACGAGCTAAGAGTTGTGCGAGCAGTTCAAGGATATTTCTATGTGCTAAAGGTGAGTTATACATGCGAGCTAACAGTTGGCGAGTTAACAAACAAAAGCGAGTAAAATCTTACCACCAATGTGCTCCCCATTATCCTTACAATAGTTGGTTGTTCTCTGACAAAATTGGCAATTCTCCTCTAGCCTAGCCAAGGCATGGGTGACCCAATCAGGGTACACCTGGCCTCTCATTACGGGTACCAAAGGTTGCACCTCTCCTTCTCCAGGCATCATCCCAGCTTAGATGTAGTTGTATTTTGTCGTACCCAAGGATTCCCAGCTGATAGGTCCACTCTTGACCAACAAACACAATTTCTTGTACAGAGTTTGATGCCAAAGAGGCTCCCAGTAATTTTCTTCGCTAATGACATCAGTCTCCTCATTAGGCAAAGGAAACTCCCATCCCAACCTGCTCTCCACCACAACCACATGCGAGTTCCAGCCACTATGCTTGTTGGGAAGATTAGCAAACAGTTTTGGGGAATTGGGTTTGGAAGGAGTACTAATTCCCCAATCAGCATGGTCGAGCTTAGCACCAAAAAATTCCTTAAAAACTTTCATGCAAGGCTCATGACCCAGAAATCTACACACCATTGCAAAGCACACTAGTAACCTACAAGTGTTGGCCCCGAGTTAAAGAGGAAGAGTGTAACGACCCCAACCCTAGGCACTAATTTTAAATATTATATTATATACTTTTAATATTTATGTTAGCCTTATGTGTTCAATCATGTCTTTAAATTCTTAAATTTAAGATAAATTGGGGTGAGTGGTAAGATTTGAACCTTTTGAGAATTTATTGGATATTAAATAGAGAAATTTGGGGGAAATAATAAAAGTGGAAATAAGATAAATAGTGCAAGGAGGTTAATTGAGTAGGATGAATTATTTGGGTAAAGGTTAAATTTAAATTTATAGTGAAAGCCTCTAGTTTGGGTGGGGGGCCAAAATGCTTGTATTTCCCTTCCTTGCCAAGTGTCCCCTTCCCCCCTTTCCTCCTCCACCCTACCCGGCCCCCTCTCTCCCTCATCCTCCTCTTGCTCCCTTCTTTCTCCTTCTTCATTTTCACTCCTTACTCTCTTAACAAATGCATAGAAACCTCCATGGAAGCTCTCAAACCCTCTTCTTGAGGTCAAGCCATTCTCCCACCATTTTCAAGTCCAAGGATATCATTGAAGTTGGATCATCTAGGAGAATCCATCTAGCAAGGAAGATCAACCTCCCATTTCAAACCCTAAGGTGAGTTGTTATGACCTCCTTTCATTTATGTGCTCATGAACTATCTATTGTTGTTCTTGATGTTGTAATTGTTGTTATATGTTTTGAAAGTCTTCTTGAAGTAAAGAAATGGGTTAATGGTTTAAAGGAATGTAGTGGTTATGGAAGTTGACTTAGATTGAATGAAAGGGGTGGAGTTAGATTAGGAGATGTTAGCTTGAATGGAGATAATGAAATGGGTGGAATGGGTAGAGATAAATGATCTAGGATTTCTTGGTTTTGAGTTTACATGTTTGTTTGGGACTTGACAAGATTTATGTATCAATTGGTGTTCTTGATCTAAGCCTTGGTAGAGGGAAGGAAGAACTAGGGTTAAAAGGGAAAAAATCTCGACTTTGGGGCATTTGGAGGCTTGGGCGGTCGCCCAAGGGGGCTGAGCGGCCGCCCATGCTGGCAGAAACTCTCATTTTCTTGAAAACCCTCTTGGGCGGTCGCCCAAGAGGTTTGGGCGGTCGCCCAAGAGGTTTGGGCGGTCGCCCAAGACCCCAGAAATCCTAACTTCAATTCTGAACCAGAATTCGTTTAGCAATCTTGTGATGGTCATAACTTAATCATATTAAATCGGAATTGGATGGTTCTTGGGTCTAAATTGGGTGTTTTTCTGAGTACTTTCTGAATGTGATGGTTTCATAGCTAAAGAAGTTATCCTTATGTCCCAAAAATCTGATTGGTTACAGCAGGTAGTATTGTACTTTAGAAGTTGAGGGGAAATTGAATAAATCATAGTTAATTCATACGAACTCGAAATTGGATGGTTCAAGAGTCCAAAT
The DNA here is from genome assembly GCA_022495995.1 of Adenophora triphylla var. japonica. NCBI lineage: Eukaryota > Viridiplantae > Streptophyta > Magnoliopsida > Asterales > Campanulaceae > Adenophora > Adenophora triphylla. The sequence goes on from JAFEMH010001072.1 coordinate 447,285, forward strand.
TGAGTATTTTTAGGTGATCTCTCAAATGGAATTGGTTTTATAAACTAAATATGTAATGATCATTTCCAGATATTCTATTTTACTATGGTGGTGTGTTTATAGTAGTATGATTATTCCGATTGTGAATTATTTGGTGTATGGTTGTGTCGTATTCCCGTTGTGGATTATTTGGCCGTTGATTATATTGTATCCCGATTGTGGATTATCTGGCGTGTTGAATTCATTGTATCCCGGTGTGGATTATGTGGTTACATTGATACCTTAATTGAACTCATATTCATTGGTAATGTTATGCATAGTGTATTACTTAAATGTTGCATTATGATGTTGGTTGAACATGAGTATATTTTACCATGTTGCTATATTGTTTATCCCGTTTTGTGGATTATCTCAAGTAACTATCATGTGCTTGAGCGTGTTTATGTTCGGGTGGGTATGATGGATGCCAATCAATTATTGATTTGTTCAATAAGTGATTGAAGGTACATCATACCGGTGACCCTTCCCCACTCGTGGCCACGGGGTGGGCCGTGCTAACGACTGTACCGAGTGATAAGTAGCCTTTACGCTCCGTTGCAACCGTTGTAAGGAGGGACGATGTTATGGTTGGATACTCTATATCATAGATATCTTTTCTTATATGGATCTCCGGGGTATGAGTCCTATAAGAGGTGAATGTGCCGGAGGCAATTCACCAAAGAGTGGAGTTTTACTCCCACGTTGTACGACTTATTGTTCGTACGGGAAAAGGTAAAATGAGGTAACGTAAGGTGTTTACCGCTTTCCTAATGTGTTAAGTGTTGCCATGCTACATGTTGCATCTTGTATGGCATCTTGCCGCATATCATAATAGCTCATTGAGATTTATTCTCACCCCTCTCCCTTTACCGTTTTAGATTCCGAGACAGTGACCCGAACCAAATGAGGCCGGGATTTCATTGTGGACTTTTGCTTTTGGGGCTTGACAAGTTAAGTATAGGAGTGGGTTGTTTAGGAGTATTTATTAAGTATTCCTCTTTTGTAATTTGTTTGGAAAACACTTTTATTAAACAATGTTATTCAGGGTTTTGTGTAATTAATCGATTTCGGATTGTTAGAGTTGTAGTTGGATCTCCTTTTAGTAGAGATATTATTAATTAATTCTTACTTGGAAGTTTGAAAAGTAGTTTTCCTTTAAAGGCAAATAAATGTTTTAAAAATCTAGATGGATTGTCTTGGTTTGAGTTCCTTAGCTCGGGACACGTGTTAGGTCCCGGGTTGGGGTGCTTACAATTGGTATCGTAGCTTAGTTTAGAGGTCAAGGGTAGATGTCTAGACTAAGTGGGAATGTGTGGTAATTAACGCCGAGTGTTTAATGCAGGAGTTCGTTCTAATGGCCTAAGCAAGGATGATCGGCGGAAAGTTCTAGAAATTGAAGAAGATTTGGGTATAGGTGGAATTCGGGATGAAGAGATGATGAAATTATTCAGAAGTTTGTACAGGATATGGAGACTAGAGGATCGGCCCGATTCGGCTGAGGAATGTCAAAGTGATGGATGGGAAAGGTTTGTGAAGATGAATCCATCGAGTTTTAATGGATATCCGAATCCGTTAAAGGCAGTAAAATTGGTTAGCAAAATGAATAAGATTTTCAAGGTTATAGAAAGTCGCAACGAAGAGAAAGTTAGGTATGCCGTTTTCAAGCTTGAAGGTCCACTGATCGGTGGTGGCGGTTGAAGGAAAGTTGGGAGCGGGATCATACGCCCGGACTTGGGATAATTTCACCAAACGGTTCGAGGATTATTTCGTTTCAATGGTTACAAGGGATAAGAGGGAGATTGAATTCTTAAGACTAAAACAAGGGAACATGACGGTAGATAAGTATTCAGTCCGGTTTGAGGAATTAGCTAAGTGTTGCCCTCATTTGGTATCGCATGAAGTGAAAAGGGTTCGTAAGTTTGTAACGAGGTTTGAGGAGCGAGTTTAGGGAGAAATTATGGATTGACGGTTCCATCGAGTATCGACGCTCATAGATAAGGCATATAAGATCGAAAGGGACATTGAGGAAAATAGTGGAAGATCCGGAAGTGGGATTGGAAACAAGCCGAAGTATTTAGGACAAGGATCCAAAATCATTAGAGGACAGCCAAGGACGTTAACTTCGTGAAGTGTGAGAGGAGAGTTTGTTGTAGCTCCTTCATCTAGGCCAAAATCCAAACAAGATGGGATGATTTGTAAATTTTGTAAGAAGGTTGGACATACCGAAGATCGGTGTTGGAGTAAGCAAGGCAAGTGTATTAATTGTGGAGAGATAGGACACTTTAGGAGAAATTGCCCAAGGTTGCGGCGGGGACGAGCTTCGCGGCGATCGGCCAAGGTGGACGACAAAGAGGTGGTACCAAGAGAGATAGCGAAGGGGAGCCGAGAGAGAAGGTCTATGGTCGAGTAGGTGTTTCGGTTTCAGGAGAGATAGGTCCCTCAGAGGTCGCTAGAGGTATATTCCCTGTCTCAAAAGTTAGGGGTCATATTTTATAGATCCTGTTGCATATCATTTATGTTTGGCATCACATTTTGCTTATATGTGACATACATTGTTGAAAAGTTGTTTTATTGTTAGAGGATTCTGCTCTTATGAGAGAATACCTCGAACCTTCTTTGGTTTGCCACGATGGTGATGTGGTTATGGACTGAGCATGTATTGCCAGTGGGTTTGGTATGATTATTAATTTATGATTTTGAGATATACTTGACCTGGAGGGTTAAGTAGTTGTTGTGTATTGGTAGACTATCACAAAAAGTGAGTCTCCTTTTTCCATGCCTAGATTGCTTATATTGGTATTTGTTATAGGTAAACCTTAATGTGAAATTCTTGTTATATATGGGTATTTAAGGTGAAGATTTTGCATTAAGATGTGAAAGGTAATTGATATATACTAGACTTTCATAAGGAGTCTTTTCCAAATTTTTATGTGCTAATTGTAAGTAAGTGGTAAATGTGCTTCCGTCGGTATGTTTCATGTGTTGGTTCTGAGTTGGATAAGCAGAATTGTAATCCTTATTTTGTTGGCTTTAGGGTGATTAGAATTGATGGTCCCTTTGGTAATTAAAGTTTCGGGAAGATCGTGAACATAATTTGAGAGTTGGGTTAATGATTCCTTGTGAGGAGTCCCGGCATGCAAAGTTTGGTTAGTATGAGTTGGCTCGAGAAGATTACAAATTTTGGGTTCTATAGTCTTAAACTCGGATGTTACCAAGAATCTTGTGAGGATTGAGTCAGTGATCTTTAAGTTGACAAGTGTTACCGAAGGAATTTAAGGAATTCTTAAGAATTGTAGAGTCGTTGCTTTAGTTGACTCTAAAGGACGTATAAATGGTGTAGGATGTAATAAGGATGAAGCATATTGTTAGTGATGGAAAATAGGTTGGCTTTGGGCCCGATCCTTACCTTACCTAGTGGATGTGAGGATCTTGTGAAGTTTTAAGTATGTATTACCGGAAGATCAAGGTGTAGTGTTGTGCAAAATGGGAAGGTGATAGCGTATGTTCGAGGAAGTTAATTTATATAGAGCGGAATTTTCTTATCATTTATCGAGAATGGTTACAGTTGGTTGTGTGATTTAAATGGGATCTTATCTTTTGAAGTTCTCTTTTTGGGGTTGGTTACCGATCCCAAGAGTTGAAGGATTTAGTTAGTCGAAAGGAAGAAGTTTGAAGACTATCCAAATTCTGGAAGAATAGGTTGTGTTGTGTGACGGATTTTTCCTTTCAACTTGAGAAGTTTAAGTAACCTTAGTGGGTTTACATTCTAGCATTAAAATGAAACCGCATGAAGCTTAGTTAAGGAAGATATTATCGATCTCCAATTTATTGGGATGGAATTAGTAAAGTTAGGCCTAAGGTAATTTAGCGCCAAAGTTTGTTAATCCAATTGAAGTTCTAGAAAAGATTTATGATTCGACTTATAGACCGACTTGGATCAACTTATGGAATGTTTGAAGTTTTAAATATAATATCGCGATATATTTGGTAACTTAAGTTGTAATACTTTTATTTAATTGTACTTCCTTGAGGTCGTGGAAATTCGGTTAGTGATAATTGTGTGGTATTCTTGGGATGTTGCGTCGTAATATCGTATTATTAATGAAATTAGAGATCTTGGGAAGAATCATAGAATTGAAGAGACTAATTGAGAAGTGAAGTTCTAGTGAACTCGGGTTGTGAGAATGTATAGTAGAATATTACCTTTGAGAAGTCTAAATGAAATTGTTAAGTTAGAATGTGTGAAAGGTAACCCTCGCTATTTGAACCTTAGGGTAAGTGACAGTCAAATTCGGGACGAATTTTCTTTTAGGGGGAGTGAGTGTAACGACCCCAACCCTAGGCACTAATTTTAAATATTATATTATATACTTTTAATATTTATGTTAGCCTTATGTGTTCAATCATGTCTTTAAATTCTTAAATTTAAGATAAATTGGGGTGAGTGGTAAGATTTGAACCTTTTGAGAATTTATTGGATATTAAATAGAGAAATTTGGGGGAAATAATAAAAGTGGAAATAAGATAAATAGTGCAAGGAGGTTAATTGAGTAGGATGAATTATTTGGGTAAAGGTTAAATTTAAATTTATAGTGAAAGCCTCTAGTTTGGGTGGGGGGCCAAAATGCTTGTATTTCCCTTCCTTGCCAAGTGTCCCCTTCCCCCCTTTCCTCCTCCACCCTACCCGGCCCCCTCTCTCCCTCATCCTCCTCTTGCTCCCTTCTTTCTCCTTCTTCATTTTCACTCCTTACTCTCTTAACAAATGCATAGAAACCTCCATGGAAGCTCTCAAACCCTCTTCTTGAGGTCAAGCCATTCTCCCACCATTTTCAAGTCCAAGGATATCATTGAAGTTGGATCATCTAGGAGAATCCATCTAGCAAGGAAGATCAACCTCCCATTTCAAACCCTAAGGTGAGTTGTTATGACCTCCTTTCATTTATGTGCTCATGAACTATCTATTGTTGTTCTTGATGTTGTAATTGTTGTTATATGTTTTGAAAGTCTTCTTGAAGTAAAGAAATGGGTTAATGGTTTAAAGGAATGTAGTGGTTATGGAAGTTGACTTAGATTGAATGAAAGGGGTGGAGTTAGATTAGGAGATGTTAGCTTGAATGGAGATAATGAAATGGGTGGAATGGGTAGAGATAAATGATCTAGGATTTCTTGGTTTTGAGTTTACATGTTTGTTTGGGACTTGACAAGATTTATGTATCAATTGGTGTTCTTGATCTAAGCCTTGGTAGAGGGAAGGAAGAACTAGGGTTAAAAGGGAAAAAAATCTGACTTTGGGCTGGCTGGAGGCTTGGGCGGTCGCCCAAGGGGGCTGAGCGGCCGCCCATGCTGGCAGAAACTCTCATTTTCTTGAAAACCCTCTTGGGCGGTCGCCCAAGAGGTTTGGGCGGTCGCCCAAGACCCCAGAAATCCTAACTTCAATTCTGAACCAGAATTCGTTTAGCAATCTTGTGATGGTCATAACTTAATCATATTAAATCGGAATTGGATGGTTCTTGGGTCTAAATTGGGTGTTTTTCTGAGTACTTTCTGAATGTGATGGTTTCATAGCTAAAGAAGTTATCCTTATGTCCCAAAATCTGATTGGTTACAGCAGGTAGTATTGTACTTTAGAAGTTGAGGGAAATTGAATAAATCATAGTTAATTCATACGAACTCGAAATTGGATGGTTCAAGAGTCCAAATTGAGTATTTTTAGGTGATCTCTCAAATGGAATTGGTTTTATAAACTAAATATGTAATGATCATTTCCAGATATTCTATTTTACTATGGTGGTGTGTTTATAGTAGTATGATTATTCCGATTGTGAATTATTTGGTGTATGGTTGTGTCGTATTCCCGTTGTGGATTATTTGGCCGTTGATTATATTGTATCCCGATTGTGGATTATCTGGCGTGTTGAATTCATTGTATCCCGGTGTGGATTATGTGGTTACATTGATACCTTAATTGAACTTCATATTCATTGGTAATGTTATGCATAGTGTATTACTTAAATGTTGCATTATGATGTTGGTTGAACATGAGTATATTTTACCATGTTGCTATATTGTTTATCCCGTTTTGTGGATTATCTCAAGTAACTATCATGTGCTTGAGCGTGTTTATGTTCGGGTGGGTATGATGGATGCCAATCAATTATTGATTTGTTCAATAAGTGATTGAAGGTACATCATACCGGTGACCCTTCCCCACTCGTGGCCACGGGGTGGGGCCGTGCTAACGACCGTACCGAGTGATAAGTAGCCTTTACAGGTCAAGTTGCAACCGTTGTAAGGAGGGACGATGTTATGGTTGGATACTCTATATCATAGATATCTTTTCTTATATGGATCTCTGGGGTATGAGTCCTATAAGAGGTGAATGTGCTTTGGAGGCAATTCACCAAAGAGTGGAGTTTTACTCCCACGTTGTACGACTTATTGTTCGGACGGGAAAAGGTAAAATGAGGTAACGTAAGGTGTTTACCGCTTTCCTAATGTGTTAAGTGTTGCCATCTTGCTACATGTTGCATCTTGTATGGCATCTTGCTGCATATCATAATAGCTCATTGAGATTTATTCTCACCCCTCTCCCTTTTACCGTTTTAGATTCCGAGACAGTGACCCGAACCAAATGAGGCCGGGATTTCATTGTGGACTTTTGCTTTTGGGGCTTGACAAGTTAAGTATAGGAGTGGGTTGTTTAGGAGTATTTATTAAGTATTCCTCTTTTGTAATTTGTTTGGAAAACACTTTTATTAAACAATGTTATTCAGGGTTTTGTGTAATTAATCAGATTTCGGATTGTTAGAGTTGTAGTTGGATCTCCTTTTAGTAGAGATATTATTAATTAATTCTTACTTGGAAGTTTGAAAAGTAGTTTTCCTTTAAAGGCAAATAAATGTTTTAAAAATCTAGATGGATTGTCTTGGTTTGAGTTCCCTTAGCTCGGGACACGTGTTAGGTCCCGGGTTGGGGTGCTTACAAAGAGCGTCCATACACTCAAGGAACTCGTTTATGAAAGGATCCAATGGCAACCTCAAACCTGCCTCAAACTGCCCATAAAAGAAGGCGACCCTAGTGGCATCCTTAGTGAATGTGCTACGGTACTTGGCCATGGAATCCTTCTTGCTAAGGATGGTCACCCTAAAGTTCGTCCTATCTACCCCACAGAAATTGTAAATCATGGCATAACGAGATTCCATATTCTTCTTCCCACGGAGGGGTCTTTGAGGCACATAGCCTTTCTCATTTTCCCCGGGACCACAGAAGATCCAAACGCATCCACTATACGGGGACTTGAAGAAGTTGAAGCTGTGGCTCCTCCCTGAGCTGCCATATCTATACAATAAAAAGAGGAAGCAGGGGAGTCAGTCCCAGGATCACATTCAGTCGACCTAACTAAGGGCGACCTAGACTCCCCTGGAAAACCTATTCTGTTTCTAAGGAAGGAGGGTTTATTGACATCTCTAACATAAAACAAAGCTATGTGATCGAGCAATTCGTGAAAGAGATGAAAGGACACTATATTCGAATCATCAATTACTATATCCGCAGCGTTTCCTCCAATGGGCAAACCTATTTCCCTAAAATTCAGCCCCCACCTTGACAAGATGGAGGCACATTCATCCATAGGCATCTCCCTCCACTCACCGTTTACATTCTTGTACACCCTACGGTTAACAGTACAATATCCATACCAGGCTCCTGGTTCACTACTGAAAGTTCTAGCCATGGCGAAAGAACGAAGACAGAGCAATAATGAAAGCCCTAAAAGCGAGAAAGCAAAAGGATTACCTCAGTGGGTGTCGAAATTTGAAGCTGCTGCAGAAGACGAAGAACAAATTTAAAGTGCTTGCTCCTTTCATTGCCGTCACACGGGGTTTGTCAGAGCTCAAGGACAATAAAAGTTGTAAATGGAGAAAGATTCTTGAATTTATATTTTCCGAAATTTAAAAGGAAAAGGGAAAATTCGAAAGTTATTTTCTTGATTAATGGCGGAAACGTTTTCCAAGACGGTTTATCAAACGTCAAAATAATAATCATTGCAAAATACGGCGCTCCTTCGGATCTGACCGTTCGTCGTCGACGTCCAGGATTGTGCCACGTCATCTTGGTCGACCAGACTTCAGAATGAGCGATGACCTGCGAGTCACAGCAATTCTCATCAAAATTTCCTTAACTTCCTAGTCGACAAAGTCAACTCGAAAGTTGGGGGCCACTGAACATACCGAAAGTGTCGAGTTGGGCCAAGCAAGTAAAGCCCAATCACAAACAGCCCTGGCATTTCACATTCTTAATGAGTCTGGCCCAATCACCATAAGGCCCAAGGCTCAGCAACAGGATCAGTCGACCTAAGCTCATTGTCCGACCTCCAAGGTCCCGACCTAGCTTGATCCGACTCAATGATCCGTGCTCTAATTCGGGTACGATCCATGCTCTACCCGCCAGTCAGGTCGACCTAACCTCAAATGGCGACCTCGACCTAATCAGCAAGCGTCGACCTAACTGATACAGACGCGCATGCTTCAAATCTTTCCATAACCGGTTCCCTACAAATCAGGAGCCATCACCGGACACGTTCACATGATGAATAACCGTCCCATGAATCACGGAGGTCATTTAGCCCTGCCAATTAAACCACCAACATCAACTATAAATACATTACCACTACCACGGTTATGAGGTAACTGCAATTTTGTCATTTGAATATACTGTGTTCAATACGTTTTGCTCTCCAATTCAAATACTTACTCTCACGCCCGAGGGTCTAAGCCGGAGACACATCCGGCTAGTCGTGGGTTCTGATTTCAGGTCAAGGAGCTAGGTGATCGGTCCTGCCACGTGGAGGAAGATTGATAAGCACATTTTCTGCGGCATCAATAACTAAAAATGAATTCAATATCAAAACAGAAATATGAAAGTCAAATATTAATAAAGGAAAAACAATAAAAAATAAGAGTTCAAAAATATAATAAAAATAAAGAGTAGAAACATATAAATAATAAATTTGAATATTTTTAAAAATAATACAAAGTCAAAGTAAAATAAATAGAAAAATAAAAAAAAACAAAAAACAAAAAACAAAAGAAAGATGAAACAATTGAATGAAATATGAAAATCGAATCTTGATAAAAAAATAATAAAAAGGAAGCATTCACGAACACAATCAAAATATATTAAAAAATAAAAAATCTATTTTGAAAAATTCATCAATGAAAATCAATATCAAAATCAAATATAAATAAATATATCAAAAATCAAACTTTAATTGAAATAAAAGAAATATTTTTTATCACAAACTGAAAAAAGAAGAAGATAATATTAAAAAATGAAAGTAAAGCAAATATGAAACAAAAAAAAAGAAAAAAGAAATGAAACTAAAATCAACTTTACAAATAAGTAAAGAAATCAAATCATATTCGAAAGAACAACAATAAAAAAATAATCCAAAAAAAAAGTTCTTATTTAAAGCCAAGTTGTAAATTGTCTTACAAAAATAGCAAAAGCAAAATGAAAAAAACTTTAATAATTAAGAAAGAAAAAAATCTAATGCATAAAAGAAAATCAATATCAATATAAAAACATACGAAAAAATAAAAATTAAAATAAAAAATGAAAATTAAAATTCTAATAATTTAAAAGTGAAAGAAACATTCACAAACATAAAAGAAATAGAAAAAAGCAAGATATAAAATCAAAAATAAAAGTTAAAATTAAAATCAAAATCAAGATCAAAATAATAAACACAAACATAAATATAAAAAACAAATCCTAATCAAAATAAGTCAAAAGAGATTATAAAGAAGTCACTCACAAATCCCAAAAAAAAATGATTTTGTGAATACTTACAATAGCATTTTACAATAGCATTCCCTAGAACCTTGACACATTTTCTTTCTTCATGAATCCGTCTCTACAAAAGTGATGGAGAGCAAAAAACAAACATTTCTCAAAAGGAAATTAGTATTTATATACTTGAATGAAGAAAATGGATGACTCTTCAACTATTGATCTTTTATGAATATATAGTCTAAAAGTTTTTTTAATTATTGTATTAGTTAGTATTACAACCTTTAAACTTTAACTTGTTTCATATTTCCGTTGATTATAACAAAATAAAATTACATTCTTCTATATGTTTAGTAATAGATACACTACTACATTTTTGAACAAATGTAACGCATAAAATACAACAAATGCAACGATGCTTTAGAATGGCGTTGCATTATTTCATCAATGCAACGGTTTATTTTAGCTATTACAACGGCTATGTCCTTTGGGTTGCCTTAGGTTTCTAGGCGTTACATTAGATTCTTCTAATGCAACGCCATCAATAAAACCCTTGCATTAAGTTACTCGGCGTTGCATTATATCCTTCTAATGCAATTGCTATATTCCTAGTGCAACGCCTTCAATAACACCCTTGCATTAAGTTCTATTAAAAAGTTAACTTTTTTTTTCAATTTCTTTTTTTTTTTTTTTGATAAAGAAGACTATTTTAGACTTTTATTTACTACATACATTTTTTGCAAAAAGTTATATAAAAAAGTTATGAATTTTGAAAGAAATAAAACTTAACTTATTTTTTTCTTTTTTTCTTCAAATTAGGTTTTTAAAATAATTTTTTAACAGAATTAAAAACAGTTACGAAGTAAGTTAATTTTCTAAGAGTTTTTGAATTAAAAAATTAACTTTTTAACATTTTTTTTGAAAAAATAGTTAACTTTTTAACAGTTTCTATCAAAAAGTTACAACCACCACCATCACCACTACCACTACAACTACCACTACTACTACCACTACTACCACTACTACTACCACCACCACTACTACCACTACCACTATCACTACTACCACTACCACTACTATCACTACCATCACTACTGCTACTACCACCACCACTACTACTATCACTACTACTACCACCACTACTACCACTACTACTACCAACACCACCACTACCACTACTACTACTACCACTACTACCACTACCACTACTACCACCACTACTAACATAACCACTACTACCACCACTACTACTACCACTACTATTACCACTACTACAACTACCACCACTACTATTACTACCACTACTACTACTACTACTCCACCACTACTACCATTACCACTACCACCACTACTACTACCACCACTACTACTACCACCACTACTACCACTACTACTACCACCACCACCACCACTACTACCACCACCACTACTACCACTACCACTACTACCACTACCACTACCACTACTACCACCACTACTAACATAACCACTACTACTACTACCACTACTATTACCACTACTACCACTACCACCACTACTACTACTACCACTACTACTACTACTACTCCACCACTACTACCATTACTACTACCACCACCACCACCACCACCACTACTACCACTATCACTACTACAACTACTACCACTACCACTACTACCACCACCACTACTACCACTACTACCACCACCACTACTACCACCACTACTACTACCACTACTACTACTACCACTACTACTACCACTAGTACTACCACTATCACTACTACCACCACTACTACTACCACTACTACTAATATCACTACCACTACTACCACCACTACTACTACTACAACTACTACCACCACTACTACTACTACCACCACTACTACTACCACTACTACCACTACCACTACTACCACTACCACCACTACCACTACTACCACTACCACCACTATACCTAAATCCTAATTGTTTTTAATTCTGTTAAAAAGTTAAACTTTTTTATTCAAAAAGTTAACTGTTTTTTTCAAAAAAAAAATGATAAAAAGTTAACTTTTTTATTTTAAAACTGTTAGAAAATTAATTTTTTCGTAACTGTTTTTAATTCTGTTAAAAATTTATTTTAAAAACCCAATTTGAAAATAAAAAAAAGTTAAGTTTTATTTCTTTCAAAATTCATAACTTTTTTTATATAACTTTTTGCAATAAATTTCAGGACTAACCAACATCTAAAATAGTCTTCTTTATAAAAAAAATTGAAAAAAAATAAAAAATGTTAATATATAATACTCCCTCCGTCCCGCTCGAAAGGGCACAAATTTCCTTTTTGGGCGTCCCATCTGAAAGGGCAAAAACCCAAAAATGAAAAGTTTTTTATTACTTATTTATTTGTGGGACCCACTTGTCATACTCTCACATTAAATATCCACTAATTATTTTCTACCTCACTTTCTCTTTCCTACATCACTTTTCACTAACAACATTTATTTCACTATACAATTTTTCTCTTTCCTACATCACTTTTCTTAATTTTTGTGCAAGGACACAAAAATGCCCTTTCAGACGGGACGGAGGGAGTATAGAATTTAACAGAAACAGTTAAAAAATTAACTATTTTTTAAAAAAATTGTTAAAAAGTTAGTCCCAAAAATAATTGGCTCCAAAAATATAGTTATTCCCTAAAAATTGGCTCCAAATAGACTGATCACTGATGGAGTTAAAAATTTTGAACCAAAATTTCCTTTGATTATTCTTTATTTCCCCTTTTTTTCCCTCCACAAAATGAATGAAAAGTTGAATTCATTTTCCCTTCCTGGCTGGCGTACTCTCATCTTCCCCATTCCGGGCGTACTCACATCTTCCCCCAAAATCTGTACCTAATAAACACACACACACGCAGAGAATAATTACAGAATACCTAAACCGATTCTCCGACGCCATTTCATACCAACCAAGACGCATCCACTCTCAAGCGCCTTCTTTCTCTCTCCTCCGAGCCTCCTTCCCTCCTCTATCTAGCCGACGCTCTCAACCTCACCCAACCCAGGTATTAATTTCTTGATTTTTACTTAATTAGAATAATTTGCTGAATTAGGGTTTAAATTCTGAATTCGGATTTTTGCGCTGCGAAGCAAACGCAAAGGGTTTTAGCCGTTTTCAATCAATACTAAGCTCATTCTTTACTTTCTGATCTTCGCTTTTTATTGTTACGATTTTTGTTTATATATATTTTTTTGATGATTTATTGAGCTCGAAGGAAAGTTAAAACAAAGATCAGTTTGTTTGTTTGGTGTATTGATTTGATACAGTGTGGATCATTGAATTGAATTTGGATTTGAGTTTGCATTTACTGAAAAAGTCTAGTCGTTGTTGGATTGGTTCGTCGATTGAAGCATTGTCGGTTTTCCGATATGGTCGGAGTTGTTAAATATGGTATGTAAATTTGTTATTTATTATATTTATTTTATTAATTTTGTTGTTGTTGAGAAATGATTTTTAATGATCTCCGTTTGTTATCTTGGACTATGAAATGAATTGTTATTGACTGGGGTTCATGAATGGTTGATCTACGAATGTGTTTATTGAAACTTGGTTGATAATTTTTGGAAATGGTTGTATTGGATATGTTGTGTAAATGAGTTGAAATTAACTTTTCTGAACAGTTTAGGCAATGAAGCTGCGTAGAAGGTAGGAGTTGAGTTGTATGATTAGTATGTGTGACTTTGTAGGAATTGTTAGTTGGATAACAATTTTTCTGTGTGGGGGGGGGGGGGAGTTCATTAGGCAGTTAGCTGTTCTTAGTTTAGCATTTGGCATTCGGCTAATAGAATTGTTAGGGACAATATTAGTTTATCATATTGCTAATTTATCTGTGCTATTATTGATATTGTTTTGGTTGTAAATACATTACACTCCCTATTTTCCCAAAAATAGACAAAAATTTTTTGGTTCCAAAAGAGAGGTATACTTCTAAAAATAGAGTATAAACTGATGTGATCTTCATAAAATGCTCTAGCGAAAAATCTCTAATAAAATTTGGTACATGGAAGGAAATGTTTAAGAGGACAATGTGGAGTAGACAAATGAGGAAATGCAAAAAGTGTTTAAAATGCGACTCCTTTTTGGGCGATGGAAGGAATAATTCTGTTCTATGTGGCTTTTGAAGATACTAACATTTCCCTTTTGATGAATGAGAATGCCGAGCATATATGTATTAGCCACTAGGTGTTTCTATGGACATTGGGAACGGATTGTTGATGTGGTACACATATTAGGCTTTCTCTTTACCAACTTTTAGCTAGTTTAGCTAATTACGAATCAAAATTTTCCTTTTCTTTTTTCTTTAGTTCATGCAACCACAGCTCTTTAACTTCGGGTTTCACGTGAGGGGAAGTGTTCACTCAAAAGACAATGAAAGGGTATTCATTGTCTATTCGTAGATACTTCTGACATCTTGTTGCATTTGAATCTTGCATAAGTAATCACTCTCCATTTATAATTCTATTTTTTTAGTCATTAAGTCTTGATTTGTGACCTAGGGTAGCAGAAAAACTTCTTGGAAGGCTATGTATCGTGTATGTGGCTGGCGTCACTTTCATCATTATATTGAGACTTCTTTGACTTGCCAAAATCTTTGCTCTCTCTCTCTCTCTCTCTCTCTCCCCCCCTCTCTCTAAGTTAGATTCAGACTAGTTGACCACTTAACATGATACCTGCCCCATGTGAATAAGAAGCTTGTTGAAGGCCCTTTACTTATGTGTCTCTTCTTTAGGACACATGTAGAGATTCATTTTTGTAGTATGCACAAGTATTACATTGGTTAGAAAGAATGAGGAGTGTGCATACAAAGGAGAGTTAACCATCATACCAGTTCAAATACATATATATCCTTAAAACTTTTCCATGTACCATATGCCCATACATGATACACATGTTCTGTCTTTGTTTAAATGTTGTACGTGTTGTAGTAGTGTACTTTTTCTTGCTATGATGTTTTTAATGATGATTAATATCAAAATGCTATGTTCGTTTGCAGGCTGCTTCAGTCAGCTTAGGGGTTGGATCACTTGTTTGGGTGGAGGACCCTGACAAGGCTTGGATAGATGGAGAAGTTGCTGGTGTCAGTGGTGATGACATTAAGATTATCACTACTTTAGAAGACAGTGAGTATTCCTTACAAATCTATTTGTTGGCAACTGATGTAAATATGGGTGTTACGTCGGAAAAAGCAATGAGCTCTGCCCCCCCATCTGTTTGTAACTCCATTATTTGTTTATAGATAGCCTTTTTATTTTGTAGCAACAAATTTGCTAATTTTGGACCCATTTTTCATTTTAAAAAATGATTATAGGTTGTTGCCAAGTCTTCAAATGTATACCCCAAAGATGCTGAAGCACCGCCATGTGGAGTGGATGACATGACAAAGCTCGCTTATTTGCATGAACCAGAAGTTCTGAATAATTTAAGATCTAGATATGATATCAATGAAATATACGTGAGCTTATTCTGTTTCCCTCTTGATTGCAACTGGCATGGATAGACCTCTTTTTTTCTTGTTTCTGTAGAGTCTGTAGACCAAACCTTTTCATTTTTAATGAACTCAATTCCTCCAACAGATGTATACAGGGAGCATTTTAATTGCTGTGAACCCTTTCAGAAGATTACCTCATTTATTTTCCAGCTCGACTGTTATATTTTCCCTTTCCTCCAAGTTTCTTCTTACTTAGTGTGAAGAAAAGTTGCAGCTTGTGAGTGGAGTTCCATGTTTTTACCATAGGTTTTTCTCGTGACTGGACTAAATCGGCAGTTTGGTATCAGTGACGAGTGGTTCGCTATTGGGGACTAACAGTTATTGGTCAGGTAATCTATTTCCATATATATATATTATCTTTACAAAGGCAAAGCTGTATTTTCATGTTACAAAGGAAAAGCAATCCCTTGTGCCGATTTGATGAAGAATAATCACTATCCTATTGCAGGCCTCGTTCATGCCTGTTCTTGTCTTGGTAGTAAGATTATGTCCAGAGGGAATGGAAGCAACTTTATTTGCAACCCTCAATTCCATATCTAATGGAGGCAGCGTCCTTGGGGGATTGTTTGGTGCTGGTCTGACCCAGGCCTTTGGTATCACTAAAGACAGGTTTGACAACTTGGCCATTCTGATAATTCTCTGCAATCTCAGCTCCTTGGCCTCCTTCCCAATGATAATCCTGATGCCAAATCAAAGGAGAGTAATGACACTACTACATTTTTTGAACAAATGTAACGCATCAAATGCATCAAATGGATATGAAGAATAATCAATGAGATGGTGGAGCCTATTTTTTGTTTTTACATCATTTTGTGGGTTGTAGTTAAACTAGAATTGTTATCGAGAGATGGAACATTATAACATTATGTCGTTTGGGTTTTGGGCATGAAACTTGTTAGATCATGTTACTTATTTATGTAATGTGTCTTTTGTAATGTGTCTTTTTGGGCACGAAACATGAAATGTTACTTTTTATATATTTAAGTTTTTATTGTCAATATCATATTTTTTTATTTATTGAATATTATCATTATTATATTATATTAAAATATTAAATTAATATTATTATTATTATTACCTATATGTAGGTCGTTGCATCAGAAAAGAACTGTTGCTTTATTTCACCTAATAAGTCGTTGCATTAGAAAAGAACCGTTGCTTTATTTCACCAAACGAGCCGTTGCATTATATATTATTATCGTTGCATTAGAGAATTACCGTTGCATTATTTCATCAAACGCCCCGTTGCATTAGATGACACTCTAATGCAACACAAAGAAAATGTCGTTGCATTAGATTAGTTCTTCGTTGCATTAGACCTGATGCCACGGGACAGAATGCGAGGGTCCTCTTACGTTGCATTAGAGCTAATGCAACAAGGATTGGCCTCTATGGCAACAAATTTAGGCGTTGCATTAGACTTTAAATGTAGTAGTGATAGCAAGATTAAATTACGTTGGTGTGTCTTTTGAATTTTCATATGCATGTTACTAATGAACATAATGTGAAACTAATGCAATGATTCTTCATGTTCTTAACGGTTGAAGTATACAGGCCCGCCTCTGGAGGTGTTCAACGTGAACAATCGCACAGGGCCCCAATTGTGAAGGGGGCCCAATTTTTTTTTTTTTTTTAACCTTAGTATCCCAAAATTCAGGTTGATTCGTTTGAAACTAAACAATTGCTCCGTCCACCACCGGGCAGAGAATGAATAAAATTTCTGGAAACGGAATGTTCAAGTCGGACCTCGAGAGATCTGTTGAGATCGAGGATAGCAATAGGTAACCCTAGCCGATGCCGCGACGGAAGTTGGCTTATCAGCCATATCACGCCGGCGAGAAACGCTAGCGGTTAAACTGATGAGGAAATTGGCCCCAGGGCTAGGGTTTGAAAGATGTTGAAAAAGAAATTAAGGAGCAATGAAGGAGGACGAGGAGGAGACGAAATTCAAAGGCCTCGGTTGTTTCTGCTTCCTTTCCGTTTGGGGTTTGAACAGAGATGACCGGTGGTTTTCGACGGAGTTTTTCTCTCTCCTCTGTCTCTGTTTCTCTCTCCTGTGCGTTGTTGTAAAGGAAAATATTATTTTTCTAATTCAAAGTGTCACTTAAATATACATTTGAATTCTTTGTTTGCATCGTTTTTTTTGTTTAAAGGGAGTTTACATTGTTTAAACTTTAAACACTTTAATTAGTTTTTTTTTAACCTTAGTATCCCGAAATTCCGGTGACTTTACTGTTTTTCCGAATCTGGTTGCAATTGGATTTGGCCAGATCTACGAAATTCAGGTTGATTCGCTCCTTAACTTTGTACTTAATTTTATTTTATTGTTTTTTTCATATATTTAGCTATGGTTAGGAAATGTGAATCTGGATATCAAAAACTTAAAAAAAAGAAAAAGAATAGAAAAAGTTAACTCAATCTCAAAAAGGAGCACTTGATAAATTTATTTTTAAAGAATCAAATAGTTTTTCGAAAAATGAAAATCAGGATGTCGATACTAATGTTAGATGAATGACACGATTTAAGTGAAGAAAGGACTTCAAATTATGGTTAGTACTAATTTTTATTTTTATTGTAGAAGTGAAATTTAATATTAAAAAAAGGCCCATTTTCTTTGTTTGCATCGGGGCCTCAAAATCCTAGGGGCGGCCCTGGAAGTATACTAAACGATGAAGATATGAACAATCTTCCGTACATGAATTTGTAAAGTCTCTCTTCATGATATGTAATTAATGTCGAATTTAATTGTGAGACTTATCTAGTGTCAACCTCTAGTATATATATGATTTCTATCTAGATTATATACTTCTTCTTTTCATACGTAATGGTGATCAAATGAAAATCACCATGTTTCTTCTTGGTAAATACTTAAAGTTAATACCTATTACTTTTAACTAATGACCTTTACATAGTATTAACACATTAGACTTCTTTAAATTAACTATTACTAATCACCTTAATATAGTACCCATTCACATACCTTTTAAAGACTATGAATATTATTAGCTATTAGGGCGGATACGAATCATCACATAGAAATCAAAGGGTGGATGACGTGGAGGCCTGAGAGTCCGGAGAAACCCAAAGCAATTCCAAGTGTCCCAACACTAAGCGTTTTCGCCTACTTTCATATACTATAAGTATGGATTTGATATTTGTTCCACAAAAGGCTTTCTTGAATTGTTTTTGTTTGAATATAATTTATAATTATCTTTATAATTGCAATTTTGTAATTATCATTAAAAAATTATTACAATATTTCTTTAAATTACTTATAATTAACTCAAATAAATTATTTACAATTACTATTTTTAATGCTATTGATCATTTACTATTGGGGATAAAAATATGAGGGCCCTCGCCAAATTCTTGGCCTAGGGCCCCATTTACCGCGAGACCGGCCCTGTTTATGATGTATCACAAAAGAAACTATACCGGGGAAAATGGACCGGGTTTTGGTTTTAATTTAAACTAAGGATAGTTTAGTCATTAAGATTTTAAACAAATTATTAGGGATTTATTATTTGTTAGCCTTTTTAGTATTTTTGTAAGAGTAAAAATACTTTTCTAGGGTTAGATTAAATTTTGAACTTTGATAATACTATAATTTTATTTTGAGATTGCTTTTTTGCATTTTTTTGGGTTGGAACCAAAGAAGCCGTTGTTTTTAGGCTTTGTTCAAGAATTCTCTGCGATAGAAATCTTCTATCCAAGGATTTCCTTCGATGATTTTCCTTTTGTATTGATTTTCGATGCGTTAGTTGACATCGGAGCAGGTAAAATCCTGAAAAAATGGTCGATAACAACAAGGACAACAACAACAATCTATTTGCTATTCTCGCAACCATAAACGCAACCTTAGAATAAATACAGCGTGAGTGTGCAGAAAGTGACCGTTTGGCTGCAGAACGAAAAGCAGAACGTGAGGAGCAAATCACACATGCATGGATGAATTTGCAGATTGATGTCAACCTATGTAATGGGAAAGGGCTCACAAGAAAAATTGGGATAAAACAATCACAAAACAGAGTAATACTGTTGGGGCATTTTCTGTATTAAATTCAAAAGTAGAACAAGGAATTGAACAAAAACTGGAAATCTACCTATGAAAACGATAAAGAACAATAATGAAAATTAACCAATTCATCGACAGCTTCTCCTTCACGCCCCTTTCCTCTTTATCCTTGCTTGAGCCCTAATCACGTGTGCTCGGTTGCACAAGAGCTATTCACGTGTCCCTTGCCAAATGACGATGATACCCCTACTTATCAATGTGAAAAGACTAACGAACCTCACCTTCGTAAACAAGCCCTAATAGTAATAACTATCAAGATTCCCCATCCGTTACATTCCACCCCCCTTAAAAATAACCTTGTCCTCAAGGTTGAAATCACGGCTGCCTCTTCTACTTCAGACCTCTGCAACAACACATTGATAATCTCTGATGCATCTCCTTCCAAATGAGTACCAAGACACTATGAGACAGTGTGAATTGCATGCATCAGAACAAGTACCACAGTAAGGGCAACTTGTAACAGTAACTTAACCAATCTTTGAACAAGATCCATAAAATGACCCTTATCTTTTTCCCAACCCGTGGAACCTCCAGACTCGTCCATCCCAATTACCTCATCAATCAACAAGATACTATATCACCACCTGGATCCCAGAAGTAATTTTGCAACACATTTTGCAAAATACTCTCAACTGAACTTTCTACAGGGAGGTTTGAGATCAGGATGTTCTTATTCCATTTGAAAATTTTATCTAAAAATTTTGCTGCAATGCCCTTGTGAAGTAGCAGTCGACTATCATCCAAAAGTCCATAACATTTGGCAAAAGCTTTATCTAAATACTCCAAACCAGGGCCTTTTAATAATGTTTCCATCTCTTGTATTCCTGTCATCTGTTCCAATACGAAACACAACTCCTTGACAGAAGCTACAACATGAGGATGGTTTGACCCATCTCTTGTATTACCAAGCTCCAACTGGAAAATCATCGCAGCCACAATCCCTCTCCTCTTAGCCTTATTTATTCGTGAATTACTGATCTCATGTGCCCTCCATTGCTTTTGTTCATATGGAACCTTAACAAGCCACTGTAGAAGACATTTTCCATCATTGAAGGAACGCCACTGACTCAAGTCCCAGTTTAAACCCTTTTCTGCATTCATATGAAAACAAGGTTCTCTGCTTAGAAGAATAATCAAGCTTCCTGTCTTGGCATAAATGAGACATACTATTTTAGCTCGCACAAGGTGATTAATAATGTGGGAGCCAAAAAAGTTTCCTTTCCATTTGCAGAACCATTTTTGACATGGCAAAATATGAAATCTCACTACAGAAGTTGGATTATGCATCCCAACGCACCTGCTAGCATGCTCAATAAAATGTCTCTTCATTTTCACCTTCTTCTTCCCCAGATTTAGTGTATTCTCCCTCTCACTGCTATAGAATTTTGACTCTTGCACTGAGCCAAACAACATGGCTGTCCCCAATATGAAATATGGAATAGAAAAATCATCAAACAGCCTCTGCACCTTTAATAAGTCTCCATTCAGAACACAATTATCAATCAATATATTCCATGAAATTCCATTTCTCCTCGACATTTTATCGAACACACTGCTTGCATCAAGTAAACTTTTCTTCCCTGCATACCCACTTATCAAACAGATCCAATCAATGACCTTCCAAGAGAACTTCAAATCAAATAATTGATAAGCATCCTTAAAAACATCGTTGCCAACTCTCACGGCTGAAACATTGGAAGTACCACCTCCAGGATCAAATAATTGAGTTGTTTCACCACTAGGTATTACAACAGAAAGAACTCTGCTTCCATAGAATAAGCAACAATCATAATTTCTTAAAACTCTCCCCATATTATTCATATTCACAATTTCTTCAATTTCTCTAGGCATTTGATTATTCTCCTCTTTGTCAACCCCCAATGATATCTTCCTTTCCTTCTTCTCATTCTGTGGGGGCAATACAACAACATCCGTACCCCCCTTCCATTCAGACTGGCCAACTATATTATCAACAAGCAAATCCTTAGTTTCCTTGCTCTCCTTGCAAAATTGAAAATCAATAACACTAACATTCATTTCCTTTCCACTCAAGCTTGAAAACTCCTGTCCCCACCAACTCTGAATAGTTTTCGTGAGTTTAACTTGAGTATCACAGTGTAACATGGTTTGGGCTAACTCTTCTGCGACTGGAAAATCGTTGGCCTGAACTTGTACCAGCCTATCAGCACCCTCACCCATACTGACAATCTCATCACTAACTTGCTGCTCTAAAATTTCGAAGGATTGGACATCAGTTATATGATTATCTGTCACCACAACAACTCGAGTTTCCTCTATTTCGTTTGTTAGGATAAGGCTTCCTGGAGTTTTCATTGCTGGTAACTGAATTTCAATAGGTTCTTGTCCTTGAGTTGGCTGGAACCTCCTACAGCCACCACTGATGTTGGTAATTGCCTCCTTAGAATCACCCCAATTGGCGCCACCATTTTTGGACAAACTAGGGTTCATAGATACATCAGACATATAGCATGACCCATATGGAGCATAATAATTGGGTATAGACTTGACTGGTGAGTCAACAGTAGGAACATGAGTTTGAGTATTTGAAGGATGCCAAGGATGTGTTTGTGAAGGATTAGAAACAAATGATGAATACGCAAATGGATGTGGGACTTGATTTTGAGATGAGATGTTGTATTGGCCATGGGTATGCACATTAGGATTTTGAAAATTTGGGTTAACATGTGAATAATGTGATGCATATGGGTATTGTGTACTAGTATTGAATTGATCAATGGTTTGTGTGGAATAAATTGCATCAGAATAGGGTAAGGCTTGAGAGTGAGTATATGTGTTATACCTGGGTTCGATTCCACCTCCCATGGCTGAATAAGATCCAAATTGAACTGGAAAATTGCTCTGTTCCAACACCTGCTTCAACTCCACAGTATTATTTCGACTTTTAACTTCTTCTAATGGTTTCTCAATATAAACTCCACCGTAATAATATCCATTATCCAGCATATCCCTCAACATTGTCTTCATCTCTTCAAGCATACCGAGCATATTCTGATGTTGTTTGTCCCTCCAAGCTTCCGATCTAATTTCGTCGGCCATCGTCGCTGTCTATCCGTGGATCGACAGCTCTGATACCAATTGTAACAGGCTCAGATTCAAATAGAAATTGGGATAAAACAATCACAAAACAGAGTAATACTGTTGGGGCATTTTCTGTATTAAATTCAAAAGTAGAACAAGGAATTGAACAAAAACTGGAAATCTACCTATGAAAACGATAAAGAACAATAATGAAAATTAACCAATTCATCGACAGCTTCTCCTTCACGCCCCTTTCCTCTTTATCCTTGCTTGAGCCCTAATCACGTGTGCTCGGTTGCACAAGAGCTATTCACGTGTCCCTTGCCAAATGACGATGATACCCCTACTTATCAATGTGAAAAGACTAACGAACCTCACCTTCGTAAACAAGCCCTAATAGTAATAACTATCAAGATTCCCCATCCGTTACAAAGAACCAGTAGGACATGTGATTAGTCTCTCTCGTGATCCGCCTGCTTAATGAGGGGATTCAGATTTATATGGAGAAAACGTTGCAGTTGAATTCGTGGATCAGAAACCAAAAATTCAGATTTTTGTTTCAAAAGAGATTTTGATTCTCTTTCGTCCCTGGGCGGAGGTACAGTTTCTGAAAAAACATTGCAGGAAGAAGGTGGAGATAGGATGATCTGTGTGAGGTTGAATAGAAGAATTGTATCAGGTATACGGTGGGTTTATTGATACAGAATATACATGTCAAATATCATAGTCATGCCCTAGAAGAGTTCAAGAAAGAGGTTGATTCGGGAACCAGTTGTCTGTTACATGGATGGTGCATGGTTTATTCAACAACAATGGACATAGACCGTGCAACAACTTTTCAAGTATGTCCAGAGAGAATAATTCTTTGTTCGGAAGATATCATCCCACATAAAATTGTGCTAAAAAAGATGAATTTATTCTAAATATATTTTCAAGTGTGACGGTAAAGAAATCATTATACATCCAATATTATGCGGAAAACTTTGATTTATTCAAAAAAAAAATTCAAGTGGAGCGATAATTTTCAAACAGAACACTTGGCTGAAAAGATAGGGCGGTACAAGCTACGGTGAAGCGAAACAGTGGAGTCTCACGTTCTAGATATAAAGTGGGTCTGAACTCGGGATCGAGTGTCTTTAAGCAGAAACGGTTTATTCATTCATACTAGTTTTACTTCCGTGTGATGCACAGATCATTACATGTTATTCTAAGATAGAAATTAAAAAAAAAACAACAAAAAAGTGAAATAGATTTATACATTATGGAAAACTTCCTTAAACACTACATTATCAGTACATAGATCTGATTGGTCGGGCTTATCATCATTACAAATCAATATTTTATGACCATCAGTTGCCACTCCAAACAAATCAAATCAAGGTACAAACTCCGTCTCACTTTAAATTACAAAATAATAATTATTAATAAAGAAACCTAAATAAAAATATTATTTTTTTCATCTCAAATAAATACTTTAAAAAATATACTTCCATAAGAAATTATATTATTCATTTCAAAAATAAATATTACTTTCGACTCAAAATGAATAACCAAAAATAATACTACATTTTTTATCCAAAAAAATGAACATTACTTTCTTCATCCCAATGAATATTTAAAATATTCATTGGAATGAAGGAAGTAATGCTCATTTTTTTGGATAAAAAATGTAGTATTATTTTTTTGTTATTCATTTTTAGTCGAAAGTAATATTTATTTTTGAAATGAAGATTATAATTTTTTATAGAAGTATATTTTTTAAAGTATTTATTTAAGATGGAAAAAATAATATTTCTATTTAGTTTTCTTATTAATAATTACTCCCTCCGTCCCACTTCAAGGTTCCACCTTTCCCTTTTGGTCCGTCCCACTTCAAGGTCCCCTTCCTTAAATGGAAAGTTTTCCATATATTTATATCCTTATCATCTCCATATATTTACAAAAAAAATCATTCATTATATCCTTATAAAGTTAACATATTTACAAAAAAATCAATTATTAACTTACTATTATTCTCACTCATTCTCTCTCCTATTAAATATTTTTAACTTTTACATTCCCTCTCCTATTCCCTACCACACATTTAACTTTTACATTCTCTCTCCTCTAATTTTCTCTCCACTTTAAAAAAAAATCTTAAAAAACGTGAAATCCACATCAAGGAACCTTGGTGTGGAACGGAGGGAGTATTATTTTATATATAATACTACACATTTTGTCCAAAAACAATCCGGTCAAGGCCACAAACAATCGGTCAAGGCCACAATTGCACTTCAAACAAATTAAATACAAATGCCGTCTCATTTAAATTACAAAATAATAATTATTAATAAAGAAAACTAAATAGAAATATTATTTTTTCATCTCAAATAAATACTTTAAAAATATACTTCTATAAAAAATTATAATCTTCATTTCAAAAATAAATATTACTTTCGACTCAAAATGAATAAACAAAAAATAATACTACACTTTTTGTCCAAAAAAATGAACATTACTTTCTTCATCCCAATGAATATTAAAAAAAAATAATACTGCTTCATTTGCCTCAAATTTTAATGTTTGTAATGTTAGTGCATTCGTTTCAATATATGGCATTATTTTTTTAAACAAATGAATGAAGTAATATTTTATAAAATATTCATTGGGACGAATATAATAATTTATTTTTTAGGCGATGTATTATTCTTTTGTAAAAATTAATTTTTATAATATTAGTGTCTTCGTCTCAGAAAATAAATATTAATTTTTGAGACAAGTAAGTAAAGTAGTATTCTTTTTTAAAATGTTCATTGAGACAAAGGAAGCAATTTTTTTTTTTGATATATAAAATAGTATTAATTTTTAAACGAAAGTAATATTAAAAAGGGGGTACTAAATATATCAAATCCAACTTTAAATCCCAATATCAATATATGCACAAATCAGTAACCAACCGGTTGAACAAATCGGTAAGTTGACCGAAGACCAAATCGGTAAAGCACAAACAAATCAGTAACCGGTTCACTAAATCACACGCCCAATCGGTTAACCCAAATCGATAAAGGCCAAGGGTACAAATTTCGTCTCATTTTAAATTACAAAATAATAATTATTAATAATGAAACCTAATTAAAAATATTATTTTTTCTATCTCAAATAAATACTTTAAAAAATATACTTTCATAAGAAATTATATTATTCATCTCAAAAATAAATATTACTTTCGACTCAAAAGAAGATGAACCCGACTAAGCTAAAGAAGAAATCGATCAAGAGGAAATCGATTGTCATGAAATTTTAACCGACTGATACTAAACCAGCAAATTATTGATTTTTTTCTGAAATAATTTCATTTCAAAATTATAAATTCCAAAGTAACTCGCATTTTAAAATTGGTTATTCGTTTTAGCCGAAAGTAATATTTATTTTTGAAATAAAGATTATAATTTTTTATAGTAATATATTTTTTAAAGTATTTATTTGAGATGGAAAAAATAATATTTCTATTTAGTTTTCTTTATTAATAATAATTATTTTGTAATTTAAAGTGAGACGGATTTGTACCTCTTTGGTTTGGTTTGGATTAATTGTGTCCGGTTTGGATCGGTCGGTCATCCACTTAAATTTGCTCAATTTTATTTAACAGTCAGGATCGAAGGCAAGGATCGGTCAAGGCAAGGGAAGCCAAGGATCGGTCAAGGCATGGATCGGTCAATGGAGGCTAGGCAACGTCAAATTTCAAAGCAAGAAAGAAAATTTTAGACGTGACCGATTCAGTTAACCGGCGGTTCACGGTTACCTAACCCGACGGTTACAAACCTTCCAAAATATCAACCGGAACCAACCCGGTTAACCACCTTAACCGATTACGGTTTATCGGTTATATCGGTTTTAACCGTTTTTAATTTTTTTTTTCAAATTAGGTTTTTAAAATAAATTTTTAACAAAATTATTTTTTGAAAAAATTCAAGGCCGCGGCCAATTCTAGCAATGCCACGGCCGAATGATTATGCTAACCTTGGCCAAGGCCTCAATATATACCAAAGCAAGACCATTTCACTTTCTTTTTCTATCGATGTGAGAATTGAGATATCCCTCCTTCTCTGCCTGCGTACACGGGCCTTTTCCTGCGTGTGAAGAACACACATCAATTTAATTATCTCCCACTCATAGCATGCCACGTCGAATTTCCATATTATATCTACAATTTTGCCACGCTTGGAAATTACTAAATTGCCCTTGACTTTTGGGGGGAAAGCTAGACTTCTTTGCTTTTATATATACTAGTGTGTCACCCGTGCGATGCACGGCAAGATATAAAATTTTCTATTTACGAAAAGTAAGAAATGATAATTAAGCACAAAAAGAACATTAGAAATTAATATGCGTCATATACATCCGTGAACAAAACATACAAAATGTAATAATATTGATCTTCATGAAGACAATAAATACAACTAAACATTCGTATATATACTAAGAAAGCAGTTATTAATAAGTAAGGATAAGAGATATGTATTACACATTTTGGAAAACCTTCAGAAACACAACTGTCATAGTATATTTGTCGAATGAACTATCTTCTGCAGAATTAAATTTCCAAATATGAAGAGCAACAGGATGGGTGCCTCTAGAGAAAGCAACATAAAGTTGACCACGACCGAAAACATGTTTCCTTAAAAGAATTTCAATTATATATGGAGATTGCCCATGACTTTTGTTTATAGACACGACATAAGAATCAATCAAAGAAAATTAACGACGTTCAAACTTATTCGAGGATTAAGTTCTTCCGACCAATAAATGAGCTCCAATAAATAAGCTTGATGAAGATCGTCATTGACTCTTGTTAAGTCATATTTATTATTGGGACATACTACTCCATCCCAATTATTTTCTTCCCTTATTACTATGTTCACTAATCTACATACTCCACCATTAATATTAGATTGTTATATTAGTTTTAAATTTTCATGCCTTATGTTGAATAAATTATTTGTTTGTCTCATTTAAGACTATATTATTATTCAAAAACCGTCCCATTTAAAACTACACCCTACTATTAGAATGACTTTCTAAACATTAATTTTCATTGAAGATAGTAAATTTCCCTTCGCGTAAAAAGATATCATTTGTGGTTATTAATTTGTGCATAACTCCTTCCTATATAATATGTACCCACTAATCGCTACCATTAGTATTAGATTACTCGCTACCATTATTATTAGATTACTGACACATGCCATGTTCTACGAAATGTGTTGTTGTAAGGGTTTAAATCATCTATACAACTAACCCTATGAGGTAATTTCAGTGGCTTATTGGTAAAGCCAAAATCTTTCCCAAAATATGATAATAATCTCTCAAGTCCGTTTTTATGCTAAAATTAATTTTTATTTCAAATTAAAATATTGTTTTTGGAAAAAAAATTACTTCCTCCGCCTCGAAATGACTGCTCACAACTATTTCAAAAAATGGGTTATTTTGTTCAATAATTTGAAAGAGTTGTTATTTTGGGATATATATTTTTAAAATATAATATTTTGAGAAAAGAAATCATTTATAATACGTCTTTCACTTTTTCCATCTTCAAATTTACACACTCACTTTCCAAATTTTAAAAAGAAAAACTATCCAATTTTTGCTATCCGTAAAGAACATATAAAAAACCTTCCATTATTTATTATTTAAATGAATGTAAACAATTGATATTAAAAAAATTATGAAAACAAAAAATGTAAAATAACACACTCATTCTGAAAATAAGTATATAAAAAAAAAACAATACTGAAATTTAAACTCACAACGTGATATTATACAGTAATATACACATTATAGTTGAGTACATATCACACACAACACACATACACAAATTAAACCCAAAGTAAACCCAAATTAAACCCATAATCCATGATCCAATGAAGACCCAAACTTCCCACTTTCTTCTTCTTCTACCTGTTTTTCATTGACCTCACCGCCAATCTATGACCGCCCCACCATGATTTCAAATAAAATCCATAGTCAAGATGAATATTTCAAAAAAGAAAAATCGAAGCCATTAAATTGCTGAAATTAGAAAATAAGACAAAAAATCACAATCAAGAGCCCATCTACAAACAAACCCACATCCAATTTCAAGAACCCATTTCAATAATATGAAATATTTTGTCTCAAAAATGAATTACCCAAATCTCATTTGAAAATCAATTATGTACCCACGCCCATTTTTTTTCTGTGTCCGAATCAAATGAAAATATTATCTACATGTAGAGGAAAAAAATTATGAACTTTGGTGGAAAAAAAATTTTAAAAAATAATTTATTGTAAGATATTAAATTTATATTCAAAGAAGGGATTTTTTTTTCTGTGTTCGAATCAAATGAAATTAGTCTCTATTTGTAGAGGAAAAAAAATTATAAATTTTGGTAAAAAAATTTTTTTTAAAAAAATTATTTATTATAAAATATTTGAGGTTAAAGAAAACGGATGGAAAAAAAGTTATAAATTCAAGTGACGAATAGAAGGATGCCAATTGTAACACAAAAAAAAAAAAAGAGAAACTCCACTGCCATCACTCGCCATTGTCGGCATGTGTGGTTCATACGCCATTTTCAACCGATCAATTTATGCCACGATGTTTGGCAACTTCCAGTATCTTCAATTATGCCATGGGCTTAAATGACGAAATTGCCCTTGGCAAAGGAACTTTTGGCCTCAAAACGACGTCGTTTCAAATTTCCATTTTCAGCCCATTGATTGTGACGTTTTTGGGCGCCATTTTACCATTTTTGACAAGGTTTGTGCTTTTAGTATAGTATAGATATAGATTAAGAAAACAAATTTAAAAAGAGTAAGTTTTA
Source organism: Adenophora triphylla var. japonica (assembly GCA_022495995.1). Taxonomy (NCBI): domain Eukaryota; kingdom Viridiplantae; phylum Streptophyta; class Magnoliopsida; order Asterales; family Campanulaceae; genus Adenophora; species Adenophora triphylla. The sequence continues at coordinate 476,577 of JAFEMH010001072.1, forward strand.
GGAAAAATCTGTTTTTTCATAAATTATAAAAAGTCCACTTGCATTCTTAAAAAATCAAGTTTAGACCTTAAAACGTTGAATTTAGGCCTTAAAATACCTAGAAAATAAAATAGTGAGTTTAGGCGTTAAAACAGTGAGTTTAAGCTAGAAAATAAAATAGCGAGTTTAGGCCTTAAAACAGTGAGTTTAGGCTTTAAAACACCAAGTCGATATATTTAAAAACAAGATTTTTTATAACTTATGGAGAAACATATTTCCCCCAAAATTTTCTGATTTAAAAAAGCCAATTACTCAACTCGGCGACCCATTGGGCTTTACATCTCCAACCCATTTTACTGCAGTTGACCCGAATAATTAGGGGTATGCGCGGGCCCAAAGCCCGCGGGCTTTGGCAAAGTTCGGAATGAGCCCATTTAGTTGCGGGGTTCAATTTAAAGAGCCCAACATAGCCGGCATTTAGCGGGTTCAAATTCACGGGCTTTTGCGGGCTTTAAGCGGGCATTTAGCGGGCTCTGGCTTGACGGGCCCAAATTTAAAAGTATAAATTTCAACTTCAAGATCAAAAGAATTGTCATAGAGTTAACAGTTTAACATTACAATATTTGAAGCAGTCTCAAATTTAAAATTACAAATTTCAACTTCAAAAGAAATAAATTCATAAAGTTAACAATTTAACATTACAATATTTTGTTCAATACCAGTTTAACTAGAAAAAGGAAAAGGTGTGCAGCTGGACATTCTCATCTGCATACATGGTAGTTCTGACTTGCACAAGAAAGGCAAGGCTTTGCATGGAATATTTGTGTTGCTTAATTGCATTTGACAGACAGCATAAAAATGGACACAACATTATTACAACCGCTGTCTCTTTGTTTTTACATCTTTACTGATAACATTGCAAAGATCAGTACATTTTTACCATGAAATATGACTTCTTTTATTCATTCTTAAAAATCTTTACTTGCAGAGTTCTGAGCCCAAACTAAATGCCTGGTAAGTTAATCAGTAATGGCTAAATGCCTAATTGGGTTTTTAGGCTTTTGAATGATGTGTAGGTCGGGCCGGGCTTAACGGGCCGAAAATTATGAAAGCCCGATCTCAGCCCAAACCCCGCGGGCTTTCAAGTAGTAAAGCCCAGCATGATTGAAAACCTTGCGGACACGGGCCTTGCGGGCTTTGCGGGCTTCGCAGGCCGTGGGCGGGTTTGCACACCCCTACGAATAATCTATTACTTCCTACTAAATCAAAAACCACATGATGTCACCTTTTGTCCACGTGGCTAATTGTGCTTCACTTTTTTCCCGCTCAAAGTTATCCTTTCACTATTATATTTATCAGTAAACAATAAATTAATGAAAAAGTAATATTATCTTTGGGAAGTCTAAAGGTTCAACAACTCCTATTTTCAAAACAAAAATATTGAGTGCTATAGAATATCAAAAGACTACTGGTTGGTATGAAATATCAAAAGCCTAGCTCTATAAAATACTTAATTTCTTTATCTCTTAATCTCTCTATACAAATTAATATATAAAACACACTCAATGACGTTGCAACATAATTTGATATCTTTTTGCATGTCCATTGTAGAAGAAGATGTTGCAACATAATTTCATTGAGGACATCACCCCTAATAAGGAAACATGGATGATCAAAGTACGAATTATTCGAACATGGAGAAGGCCTAGCTTTACTAATCCAAATGACGACAATAGCATAGAGATGGTTCTGATTGATGAAAAAAATGTAGTATATTGTGCATTCACATTCTCGAGGTTATGATTGTTACTCCCATAACAATTTTTTTTAGTAATTGCTGATACATGTAAATATGTTACAGGGTAAAAAGATTGAGGCAAATGTGAGGAAATCATTAATCAAAAAAATTTCTTCTCAAATTACCGAGGGTGAATTACGTACAATAACCAATTTTGATGTTGGTCAAAATAGCGGCGACTTCAGAAATACTGATCATCAGTACAAAATCAATTTCTTATTTTCAACTTCAGTTAAAGTGTGTGAGGACGTTGACATTCCTATTTATGGATTTAACTTTGTCCCCTTTGACAATATTTTATCAAGTCGCCAGGATGACAGATTCTTAATTGGTATGGTTAATTGTTTTGTTTATTGATTTTGTTTAATGCTATAAACTTGCCTTATACCTTCAAAATATATATTGATGTTCTAAGAGAAATCAATTTGATAATTTAGTTTTTATATTTCATTGATTGCAGATGTCATTGGAAAAGTTGTTGGAGTTAGAAAAATTCTTACAATGGTCATAGAAATACAAGTTTAATCTAAAAAAAATAATACTGCCTCTGTCCCAAAAGAATTTAGGAATTTGGTTTTCTAATTTGAATTGTTGTGAAAATGCATGATGAAGGGGATGATGGGATTTGTATCCATAAAAAGTAAGGAGTATAACAAATTGAAGAAAGCTATCAGGTTTAGGTTTAGGTTTAGGTTTAGGTTTAGGTTTAAGAAAGGTTACTCATTTGGTTAATTCTTGGAATGGTTAAAATGTAAAGTACAATAATACCCTTAGATATTTTTGGAAATGGTGTTTTCTCTTATGTATTAAAGTGAAAATAATATTTAAGGTGGTCAAATTTTCCAAATTCAAACCAATGTGGCCAAATATAATTATGACAAAAATGATTAAGAGTAAGTCCTAATAATATTCCTAACTATCATTAAAAAAAATATGTTTTTAATGATAAAGAGTTTTAAAATTATAAGGATTTAAATAAAATGATAAAGTGTTTTAAAACAATCATTATAGTATGAATTAATAATAAAATTAAGAAACCGTGAATCGCAGGGTGTCAACTAGTAACGAACCATAACAAAACCCCTATCACAGATCTCTGCCCTAAGTCTCGCTCTCTCTCCCTTATTCTTCTCGATCGATTTCCGAATCTCAGGTAATTTTTACATTGCCTATCCAATTTCATTCAATTAAATCAGTAAATCATGTTAGGGTTTGAATGTATTCTTTAAAATTTTGATTTAGAATGATTATCGCCTCATATATACTTGTGGATTTGTGGATGGTAGATTTATGACTTTGATTTTGCTAAAAGATTACTTTTCCCTGTGTGGATTTTGAATTTTGATACCTTTTGAAATTTTAGTCTACAAACACTAAATTTTTCTGGATTGATTTTTTTATTGAACTTGAGGTGAATTCAGGTAGTCATTAAGTTTGAGGGTTGGTTTAGTTGAAGCTGATTCAGTGTGGAATTTGATTTGAAGGTCGTTTATTGTCAATGGCTGCGGAAAAGAAGCAACCTGTTTTCTCCAAGATTGAACAGCTTCGCCCAGGGGGTCAGGGTCTTAACCTCACTGTTAAAGTTGTTAATACAAAGGTGATTATGCAGAGGGGTCGTGGTGATACTCAGGGGCGTCAAATGCGTCTTGCGGAATGCTTGGTTGGTGATGAGACTGGGATTATTGTTTTCACTGCCAGAAACGATCAGGGTATGGACTTTTTGCTTTATTTTTGAGGGATTTTTGGTTTGCTTGTGGTTGTTATTTTAGTTTGTTGGAATCATCAGCATTGCATTTGTGTTTTTGTGTTTGTGCATCATTCGAATGTGAATTTTTAATCATGCATTGATAGCTCAATGGGTACTCAAGAATATTGATCTCATCATATGCTAATTTCGCGCAAATTAAGTACCAATCATAGAGCAAAGATACTGAAGATGCATGCATCTTCAACAAATCTACACCTGTTTTGTACGTGTGAACTTTTTCAGTGTATTGTTCCCTTAGGTGTATGAAGCTTGTTTGCAATTTTTTTTTTTCATGAGAGTTTTTGATTGCTAACAATGATGTGAGAGCTATCTTGAATCATATGATAGTTGCGGGCATATGATAATAAGAGTAATGATAATTTATGTTCGAATGAATATTCCTCTTTGACTGTAGACATGAGATTCTCCGTGTAACCACTAATTCACTTCATCCATTTGTGGAGATGAGATAAATATGATGGAGATTCTATATGGACTGCTTAAGGGCTTATTGGTCAAAAGAAGAGTTGTGTGAATATATATTAAATACCTTTGATATAAGATCCCCACATTTTATAACTCAAATCATTAGTGACAGCCAAAAAGGTGTCCTAATTTAAACTACACACTTCCTAAAATGGAAAAATTATAATACTTCTTTATTCAATAGGATCCAATTTCACACTCACAACAACTTTCCAATAACCATTTCTTACCCCACTTTCTCTCTCCTACCCCACTTTTCATACTTACAACACCCACTCCACTAACATTTTTCCTTAATTTCCATGCCGATTCTTAGAATTTATAAGTAACCAAGCGTCTGAAGGAACATGTTTAATCATTTGCGATTTCATTGAGCATAATTGTACTTCTTCAATAAAAAATCTGATTTCGTCCATCCCCTGGGCCGTAGAGTAGAAGTTGTTATATTGTTAAAGGACTGAAAGGTGCCTGCTATTACTCTATCAGCATTTATCTAGGTCTTTATGTAGCGTTGTTAGTACCCTGTCCTAAAAAAAAAGATATTTTAATCTTGTTCCTAAAAGAATTGTTTTGGACTGATTAGGGTTGACAAAACCCTAATTACTCTTTTAAATATTTCTCTTTCTCGCGCCACAACACCGCACGCTGAAAGGCTACGCCTGGTAAAAGGTTCGATCGACCCTTCTCGTAAAGGTTCGATCGATGCACACTGTTCACATTTTTGGACGACAACACATCCTCAGCGGAAAAAGTCAAGACTAAACTTGAGTTTTCCATTCCACTTATCTCCCAATATCGCTCCGAATCTTACTAGATTCGATCTCAAAGCTTTGCCACAATTGGTAAGTCTTTTATTTAATATTCTGTTCTTTATTATTATTATTCTTTGCGCTAGTTAGTTTATTGGCATACTTAATATGTTCTAATTATGCCTATATGCTAGATTTAGGACTGTTTTAATATATTTAAGTATGTATAGCCGATGATGATCTAAGGTTTCATCCAAGAAACCCGATGGATTTAGGAACTATTTCTTTCCTTCCTCCTTAGTAACAATTATCCCATGATCAACAATTTCCCAAGGATGAACGTTGGTTACTGCACCTTCCGAGGGCCTAAATCAAAGGTTCTAGGGTGTGATCATCCGTTAATTCTTTCTCTCCCCTCCTCCTTATGCATGATCCCGCTTCTTCTATCTATTCCTGTAAACACCGCACACAACCAACACCCCACATGCTAGAAAGACCGATCCGTCGGGCAATAGGAGTGATAACGTTTTTTCTTCTGTTGTAACTTGACCCCCGAACCCAATCACATGCTTAGCCTTTTTTCAATGCTTTGGGCTATATCAAAGCGGCGTGGCGACTCTCATAAAATTAAACTAATATTTTTAATATGGTTTAAATAAAGTGTCACTTAATGAATATCCCATTTCGGTCCGACTTTCCATAATTATTTATTTTAAACTTCCGAATACGTGTTGCATCGGAACGGGGTATTCACAGTGGCGACTCTTTGGGATTTTGAACTTTTTCAAACATAATGGGTCGACTTTCGTTTTCCTTTACGGTGTTGTATTTTTTTTTTTTTTTATTTTTTCTGTTCTTAACTGTTGCATTGCATGCATGCATCTCCTAAAACAAAAATCTTTTCTTTAAAAAAAAAAAGAATTAGACTTTTTCACCTCACACTACCACTGTCCGTGTCACACTGCACAGACACCCTTAACCCATCGGAGAAGCCAAAGTGCGGGAAGTGTGGTGATCATGTCGCCTCCCTTCCGAGTCTCACTTGGCCATCCACTCATCAGGGCTTCGCACCTGGGAAGCCTGAAACCTAACTCTTGTGTCACCCACTTTGCTAGGAGTACACTCCCTGTGACCGGTTGGTTTGACTAGTTTTTTTATGTAGACAATTAATAAGGTCTTTATGTTAAGTCACTACGAATCAGTGATAAGTCAAGATCTACAGAGAGAAAAAAGCACTAAAAATTGATTTCCTTTTAAAGGACGTGTCATGTAAGGTTGAGTGCTTGTTAAAAGATCTTGTCCTATCATAAGTTTGTAGTACTTCCCATAAATATCATCTTAAATGTCTATACGAGATGGTAGTCATTAGGATCCACCACTTTAGGACCTTTAGTTAGTTGCGAAAAAGAGGTATCCCTTCCAACCTTAGTAGGCCTAAAAGAGACAAAGCTTTTGTAAATAAAAATTCAAGCAAGTACACACTGACATTTAGTCAACACTTCTCCTAAACCGAAGTCTTTTGGTACTTTCGCGTAACTCAGTCGTGCCGCGTCTACGTTCAAAGAATGACAACCTTGCTTCTCTCCACTACTCTCCCAAGCTCGCCAAATTGCCTCGCAATCCCAACCGGCTCTACACCTGGCCACCTCGACCGGAGGTTCAATCACCCCGACTTCAACGACATCCCACCCGCTTACACTCCTACTTTGTTGCTTTGACTATGCAGGTTGAGAAGCTTCGAGGAATTAACCAAACTTGGCGAACCACAACCAAGAGTTGAAATACCATTTCGTAGAGGAGCTCGGTAGAAGGGGACACAAAGTTATTTTGGTGGGGAATGAGGTTATTGATGTTGAAGATGAAACGGTCGACACCCCTAACCCTGCCAACACTAATGCACCTACTTTCCCTCTACCTAACTATACTCATACACCTCTGCCTAGCTACAAAAATGTCCCACCTCCAGTTATGTATGGAAGCTCTAAGAAGGCTGAGGACCCTATCGCCCTTTACGTACATACTCAACGACCATCTTTCTAACTTACCTCCTGCTACTTTACCCTTTGCTTATTCTGGACACCATGTTCCAACCTATTCTACCGCCCCTACCACAATTCAAACCCCAGTAGTCCGTAGCTCCAATGTTCTTTGCACCCAACCGTATTGGCCTTGATCGAGCAAGTGAAGGCGTTGGCGAACAAATGGGGAAACAAGGTGTGTCCCTATCAAAATGCTCAACCCGAACAAGGTTGCACCTTTGCCTCAAGACTTCAAGCATGCCTAAGATGGCCATGTTCGGAGGAGGTACTTCGCTCGAAAACTCATCTAGCATAGCCTACACATCAGCAATGAGGCTGAAGGATCGCACGCCGGCAGCGAGATGGCCAGGATGTTTCATAAAGACGTTGGAGGGTGCCGCTTCGTTGATTTTGAAGTTGAGTGAGGAAGAAAGAGATACTGGGACAAGGTTAGCGAGTGTTCTCAGAGAAGTATCAAGCCAATATGGACTGCCAAGTCAATCGAGCAGATTTGGAGCACACGCTTCAAAAGAGTGGGGAGTCAATCTATGATTTCTATAAGCGCTGGAACGACAAGTTGAGTGAGATTCAATACCCGCCTAAAGAGAATGAGCAGAAGCAGATTTTCTACAAATGTTTGTTGCCCGGGCATAAATTGGCAGTCGGTAATGGTTATTTCCCTAATCTTAGGGAAATGGTGGATTCAGGTGTGTGATACGAAAGTGGCATCACTATCACTGGGATAACCCCACCAAAAGATACTGGGGCTAGTAACAACAATTCATTTCGCTACAGAGCTCACGCCAACACTGTAGCAAAGAAAGAGTCAGTGGGTCAAGTGAATTATGTGCAAGAAGGAGTTGCTGTGGATGTTCAAGCTGTGATGAGAGAAAATGGCAATTTTCACCGTGATAGGGAAGTGTTTGATGACTTTGGGATGCCAATGGGCAAAGTCTTTGAAGTGCTAGCAAAGAGGGGCTTGGTCAAGCCACTTGAGAACTATGAGCCGATAAATAAAAGGGAAAACTTAGATGCTTCTAAGTATTGTAGCTACCACAAGTACAAAGGCCACACTACTGACCACTGTATTCAGTTCAAGCGATTGATGCAAGATTTGATTCGACAAGGAAAGGTGGAAAAGCCGAAATCTCCAAATGTTGTGGGGAACCCCCTTCCTAATAATGGGATCCACATGGTAGAAGGCAATTACATCAGTATGGTGGAAATAGAAGATGCTTTTGAAAAGTTGGGTTTGTCAATGGAGAAGGTGTTCACGGCTCTTGTCAGAAAGGGAGCGCTTGTTCCACTAGAGGGGTATGTAGCCATGGCCGACCTAGTAACATGGTGAAAGTGGAAGGTATGTCTATGACTTGGAAATCGGCAATCATGGTGGTGATTCCGCAAGTAAGAGCGTGCCCGACTACGCCCAACAATCGACCGACTAGTAGAGTCATATCCTCGACGGAATGAATCGAAGGTCTCAAATCTGTAGGGCTTATATCGAGGACATCCATCATCCCGGAGGGTAATATATTCACCGCAACCATTATCGATGAAAATACGTGGCCGTTTCTTCCCGTTGACATCAATAGTAATATGCACGGCTCGTTGTGATCTCGACCCCAAATTCCGGCATGTCCCAACTCCGAAAACGTGATGATGCTTCCAAAGTGTATATTGCCCGATCATCCGTGTTACATCTTCCGCTTCGTATCGAGATGGTACTAAAGTTGCAGGCTTAGATTCGCTCCCAACATCATTCTCATGGGCAAGTATACGATGTGAGCAAGGACCATGGGATATGTTGGCTTGGGTTTGCTTTAGTTGGGTTGGGTGAGAATAGGGTCCTCTTTCTCGAGATTTACCACTTCGCTTTGGACCAAAGACCTTCTTCGCGCCTTTATCATCGATTGGTACATCTTCCGGATCTCATCCCAGTTAGTACATCTTCCGGATCTCGTAAGTAAATTAACTCCATTTCTTTCCATGCTCGGACACTTCCGCTTGAATTTCGACGAAAAGACAAAAGAGTTTTAGAACTCTCTCTGAGTCGGCGTTGCTTAATGAGGCAACTTCTCTAGACAATTCTTGAAAGACAACATGTAGCAAGAAAATTCTTTATTAATTAAATTTGGATACAGATCGACTTCAGTGCCTCACCGTCGCGCAGCACAACAAATTCGGATCGGTGAGGTCTTCTTCTACTAAAGCAACATCGCTACCCAACTACTTTCATTGGATTCTGCAACCTCCAACTCTATAATGAGCTTACGCACCTCTCTTCAAAGCAAAAACAAGCCTTGGTAGTATGGACTAGTGTAATTGTGAAAATGACAAAATTTGGAGAAATCTGCAGTGGCCTTCGGGCGATACCCTACTAGCTGGAGCAAGCGCTCCCTTTCGACAAGAGCCGTGAACACCTTCTCCATTGACAAACCCGACTTTTCAAAAGCATCTTCTATTTCCACCATACTGATGTAATTGCCTTCTACCATGTGGATCCCATTATTAGGAAGGGGTTCCCACAACATTTGGAGATTTCGGCTTTTCCACCTTTCCTTGTCGAATCAAATCTTGCGCGATCGCTTGAGCCGAATACAGTGGTCAGTAGTGTGGCCTTTGTGCTTGTGGTAGCTACAATACTTAGAAGCATCTAAGTTTTCCCTTTTATTTATCGGCTCATAGTTCTCAAGTGGCTTGACCAAGCCCCTCTTTGCTAGCACTTCAAAAACTTTGCCCATTGGCATCCCAAAGTCATCAAACACTTCCCTATCACGGTGAAAATTGCCATTTTCTCTCATCACAGCTTGAACATCCACAGCAACTCCTTCTTGCACATAATTCACTTGACCCACTGACTCTTTCTTTGCTACAGTGTTGGCGGGAGCTCTGTAGCGAAATGAATTGTTACTAGCCCTAGTATCTTTTGGTGGGGTTATCCCAGTGATGCCACTTTCGTATCGCACACCTGAATCCACCATTTCCCTAAGATTAGGGAAATAACCATTACCGACTGCCAATTTATGCCCGGGCAACAAACATTTGTAGAAAATCTGCTTCTGCTCATTCTCTTTAGGTGGGTATTGAATCTCACTCAACTTGTCGTTCCAGCGCTTATAGAAATCATAGATTGACTCCCCACTCTTTTGAAGCGTGTGCTCGAAATCTGCTCGGTTGACTTGCCAGTCCATATTGGCTTGATACTTCTCTGAGAACACTCTGCTAACCTTGTCCCAAGTATCTCTTTCTTCCTCACTCAACTTCAAAAACCAACGAAGGGCAGCCCCCTCCAATGTGCTATGAAACATCCTAGCCGTACGCTCTGGCGTGCGATCCTTGGCCCTCATTGCCCGATGTTTAGCCGTCTAGATGAGTTTTCGGGCAAGTACCTCCTCTGAACATGGCCATCTTAGGCATCTTGAAGTCTTGAGGCAAAGGTGCAACCTTGTTCGGGTTGAGCATTTTGATAGGGAACACACCTTGTTTCCCTATTTGTTCAATCAACGCCTTCACTTGCTCGATCAAGGCCAATATGGTTGGAGTGCAAAGCAACGTTGGAGCTACGGACGGTGAGGTTTGAATTGTGGTAGGGCGGTAGAATAGGTTGGAGCATGGTGTCCCGAGAATAAGCGAAAGGGTAAAGTAAGCGGGAGGTAGGTTAGAAAGATGGTCGTTGAGTATGTACGTAGAAGGGCGATAGGGTCCTCTAGCCTTCTTAGAGCTTCCGTACATGCTTGGAGGTGGGACATTTTTGTAGCTAGGCAGAGGTGTATGAGTATAGTTAGGCGAGAGGAAAGTAGGTGCATTAGTGTTGGCGGGGTTAGGGGCGTCGGCCGTTTCATCTTGACATCAATAACCTCATTCCCCATGAAAATAACTTTGTGTCCCCTTCTGCAGAGGCTCCTCTACGAAATGGTCTTTCAACTCTTGGTTGTGGTTCACCAAGGTTCGGTTCTGTTCCTTAAGCTTCTCAACCCTCATAGTCAAAGCAACAAAGTAGGAGTGTAAAGCAGGTGGGATGTCGTTGAAGTCGGGGCTGATTGAACCTCCGGTCGAGGTGACCGGTGTAGAGCCGGTTGGGATTGCAGAGACAGCTGGCGAGCTTGGAGTAGTGGAGAGAGGCAAGGTTGTCATTGCTGAACGTAGAACACGGCACGACACGAGTTCTGCGAAAGTACCAAAAGACTCGGTTTTAGGAGAAGGGTTGACTCATGCAGTGTACTTGCTTGAATTTTTATTTACAAAAGCTTTGTCTCTTTTAGGCCTACTAAGGTTGGAAGGGATACCTCTTTTTCGCAACTAACTAAAGGTCCAAAAGTGGTGGATCCTAATGACTAACCATCTCGTATAGACATTTAAGATGATATTTATGGGAAGTACTACAAACTTAGGACAAGATCTTTTAACAAGCACTCAACCTTACATGACACGTCCTTTAAAAGGAAATCAATTTTTTAGTGCTCTTTTCTCTCTGTAGATCTTGACTTATCACTGATTCGTAGTGACTTAACATAAAGACCTTATTAATTGTCTACATAAAAAAACTAGTCAAACCAACCGGTCACAGGGAGTGTACTACTAGCAAAGTGGGTGACACAAGAGTTATGTTTCAGGCTCCCACCGTGCAGCCGAAGCGCACTGATGAGTGGATGGCCAAGTGGGACTCGGAAGGGAGGCGACATGATCACCACACTTCCCGCACTTTGGCTTCTCCGATGGGTTAAGGGTGTCTATGCAGTGTGACACGGACAGTGGTAGTGTGAGGTGAAAAAGTCTAATTTTTTTTTTTTTTAAAGAGAAGATTTTTGTTTTAGGAGATGCGTAAATGCAATCTGCATTAAGAACAGAAAAAATAAAAAAAAAAGCAAAATACAACACCATAAAGGAAAACGAAAGTCTGACCCACTAAGTTTGAAAAAGTTTAAAACAGTCCCCAGCAGAGTCGCCACTGTGAATACCCCGTTCCGAATGCGTGTTGCATCGGAACGGGGTATTCACAAGCGTACATGCAAGATATTATCACATGTTTAATGGTATATGTACCATATTCTGGACAGGGAACAACTTTGTATAAGACGAAATTAGGAAGAGAGTTGGGTTTTATATGTGATGTTATGGACTATACGCGAAATCCTTGTTTTTCATTGCATATCTTTTTGGAGAGACGTTAGGTGATTACTGAAATCCTTTTTTTTTTTTTTTGAGTCGTTTAACTTTCTCGAAGATTTCAACTTTACAGTTACAGAACTTAGCTGTTCTTTTTTGAGGTTCTTATTTTTTTTTTTATTTTGGTTGAGACGATCGACGAACCAAACGGTTCGGACGGTAAATGACATAAAAAGTAAAAACGGGTCAAGATCTCCGTTTTAACCCTAAATCACTTTTCTCGAAAGAGAAAAGTGATATAGAGAGAATCACTTCGAGACCCGTAGACAGCGTTTTGTCAACATTTTGAAAGTTTTGATCGGATCAGAAATAGCGTATGACGCGTAAAACGAGATGAAACGGAGTTTGAGAGTGAGAGTGTTATCAATGGCTAGGTGTTGACTCTTTTACTCGGGAGATCGTATACGGGATACAAGACGGTGTTTGAAAGGTGTTTTGGACTTGTTTGGCTTGGAAAACGTGGTTTTCATGCAAATCGAGGTGTTTTCGGGGCTTACGAAGGGTGTTTAGGCTCTGGAACCGAGGCAATAGGCTGGAGGGGTAATATTTTGTTCACCATTTACTGAATGGGAGAGGCTGAATTTATAGGAGGTGAAATGCATGAACAGGCCGTCCGGCCAATTCTTCAGTTTGGAGGGCCTTTTGGGTATTTTGAGATTTCTTTGAGGCGATGGGCGATCTTGAAGAACAGTAGGCCGGACGGCCGCACCTTCAATTTGAGGGTATTTTGGTCTTTTCGGCCTTGAATTTGATTGATGTTGGACCGAAGGGAGCTTTGCGTACTGCCGTGAAAACTTTGGCAAATGGACGTTAAAAATGCCTTCTTACATCGAGAAGTTGATCGAGACATCTACATGGACCAACCACAAGGATATGAAAGGAAGGATCGTCCGGAGTACGTGTGCAAATTAAGAAAAACATTATACGGACTAAAGCAGGCGCCTAGAGCCTGGTATGTCAAGATTGCAGATTTTTTGTTTCAAAGCGAATATGTTCTGGCACCAGCAGATTCTAGTTTGTTCTAGGGATGGCAATGGGTCGGGCTCGGGTTTGACCTAACCGAACCCGACCCGATTATTCAAGCATATTAACCGAAACCGACCCGACCCGAAATGGCTGAACCTGACCCGACATGTTTTAAAATAATGTCATAAATTTGATGATCACTTCGAATCAGCTGAAAAGTTTGTTTTTTTGAGAGAAATCAACTGAAAAGTTGGATTTAAAAAGGTCACATGACATCATACCCAAAATTTCCCAGTAAACTTTTCAATTTGCCTCAGCTTTGTTTAGAAGTAAATCTTTTTTTAGAAGAAAAAAATTAATGTTGCATTTATTTAAAGACAAAAATAAAATAAAAAATGGCATGATTATTTTGAAAGTATAATTTAATTACGGCCACTCATGGAAACAATTATTTTACAACTTGATCTACTTTAAATTTGTGTTAATGATAATAATTTACTTATATACCATATTGTTGCATTTATTTTAAGACAAAAATAAAATAAAACATGTCGGGTTTTAAAATGACTACCGAACCCGACCCGAACGGGTCGGATATTTTCGGGTTCGGGTCGGGTCCGTTAAAATTGCCATCCCTAGTTTGTTCGTCAATCTGAACAAGGTAAACTAGTTGTCGTGCTAGTTTACGTTGATGATTTGATCATCACAGGTGACGATATGAAAGAAATTCGAAGGACAAGAGAGAACTTGTCTGTTCGATTTCAAATGAAGGAGCTTGGAGAGCTAAAGCACTTTCTTGGACTTGAAGTTGATCATGATGAAGGAGGCTTATTCCTATGCCAACAAAAGTATGCAAAAGATCTCCTACGTAGATATGGGATGTTTGAATGTAAACCAATCTCCACCCCAATGGAAGTCAATGCAAAGTTATGTGCGGAAGAAGGCAAAGATCTTGAAGATGGGACGATGTACCGGCAATTGGTAGGTAGTCTAATCTACTTAACTCTGACGAGGCTAGCCATCGCATTTGCAGTGGTAAGTCGATTCATGCAAAAACCAAAGAAGCCACACTTGGAAGCTTTAAGAAGAATATTGAGATATGTAAAGGGAACAATCGACTATGGGCTTTTATATCAGAAAGATGGATATTGCAAAGTAATCGGCTCTTGTGATGCATATTACGCAGAGATCATGATACTCGAAGCTCAACAACGGGGTATGTGTTTAGTCTTGGCTCGGGAAGCGATCACATGGTGTAGCAAAAGACAATCAACTGTGTCATTGTCAACCACTGAAGCGGAGTACAAATCAGCAGCGATGGCAGCTCAAGAAAGTACATGGTTGATGAAGTTACCGGAGGATCTACATCAACCAATCGATTATGCAGTCGAGCTACCGTGATAACCAATCAACTATTCGTTTGGAAGAAAATCATGTATTTCATGCTCGGACGAAACATGTGGAAGTGCACCACCATTTCATAAGGGAGAAAGTGCTACAAAGGAAGATACATATGTGCCCCATCAAAACAGAGGACCAAGTTACAGACGTTCTTACAAAGAGTCTCAGCACAAAGAAGTTCGTCGAGTTTCGAGAACAACTTGGTATGACAACGAGGTCGAGAAGAGTCAGTGTTGAGGGGGAGTGTTGTAAGCACAACCCCGCTCTTCTCTGTTCTAGAAGCTTCATGATTTCCCCCAATTTTCTAGGGTTTCTTGAAAGTCCTAGATTGAGCATCTTAACTAGAATATTCTTAAAAGTACAGATCAATGGAGATGGATAAATCATGTGCACTGATTATGGAGGAAGCATGTGGAGAATTCTAGACAGAAGCTTCCAGAACATCCTTCACCAACCTAGAGCAAGTATAAATAGGTGTTTGGGTCTCTTGGTTGATATCAGCTGAGAGAGAGCAAAATAGAAGCTAAAAAGCTAAAGTCTTCTTGAGAGCTGTTAGAGAATAATAAACTGTTACTTCTTCTTGCTGGAAATATGATTCATGAAACAGCCAAGTGAGTGTTATAATTGAAAAGTTCCACAAAGGCAACCTCAATCCGGTTTCTTTTATGCAAATTATAGTATCTTGGTTAAATTGTATCAGATGCAGCTTTGTTCTTAGGGTTTTTTTTTTTTTTTTTTTTTTTTTTTTGACAGACTGTTCCGGGGTATGATGTTGCTGGTGTGGTAGTAAAGGTTGGGGGCCAAGTCAAAGGCCTAAAAGAAGGAGACGAAGTGTATGGAAACATTCACGAGAAAGCTCTCGAAGGACCTAAACAGTCCGGCTCTTTGGCTGAGTACACTGCTGTTGAGGAAAAGCTGTTGGCTCTCAAACCGAAGAACCTAGACTTTGCCCTGGCTGCTGGTCTTCCTCTTGCAATTGAGACTGCCTATGAAGGTCTAGAGAGGGCAGGGTTTTCTGAGAGTAAATCTATTCTTGTTTTGGGTGGTGCTGGTGGAGTTGGAATGCTAGTAATTCAGGTATGTTATGTTGAAATAGTTCATTTTAATCCTACCATTTATGAATTGATCTAACACCCTTAATGAATTGATCCAACGAACATGGAGCGGCTGTTGTGCCTTTTTACTGCACCGGCCCCAGATCTTCTTTACTCTTCTCTAAATAAGAAATTAGTGTCCATTTTTTACTTTGTTGCCTTATAAGCAATTTTAGGAGCAAATATATCCTTGCATCGACCTTATAGACTTCTAGTATTGCAAGTATACATATCGGAATATAATTGTTAGAGGTGAGTTTAGTAGGTTCTGTAAAAAAACGAAACAGATATTCATTTAGTGTCGATTTTTTAGAAAAAAATGAACACTTGTTAACGAACAGTGGGAGGAGGGAGTATTTGGCTAGATATTTCCGAAGAAATTTACTAAT
Source organism: Adenophora triphylla var. japonica (assembly GCA_022495995.1). NCBI lineage: Eukaryota > Viridiplantae > Streptophyta > Magnoliopsida > Asterales > Campanulaceae > Adenophora > Adenophora triphylla. The sequence continues at coordinate 492,370 of JAFEMH010001072.1, forward strand.
CTAGTAACTTTGTGAGTAGCTTGCAAAGTATGTGTTTGGTGCTTCAAAAGTAGCAGCCACCTCTAGTACCGGAAAACTGGAGCTTTTGAAAAGCTTGGGTGCTGATATAGCAATCGACTATACAAAGGAGAACTTTGAAGACCTACCTGAGAAATACGATGTCGTTTATGACACCGTTGGTAAGATTATCGATACTCATAATTTCCATATCCAACACACGCACGCACATAGACACACGCACACACACACACACACGTACACGTACACACACACGCACACGCACACGCACACACACACGCACACGCACACGCACACATACACATACACGTACACGTACACGTACACGTACACGTACACATACACACACACACACACACATACACACACATACACACACACGTACACACACATACGTACACACATACACACATACACATACACACTTCAGAATGAGTTGATCATCATCTTTACCATGATAAAATGACAGGGCAAGGAGAGAAGGCAGCAAAGGTAGTAAAGGAAGGGGGAAGTGTGGTTTTCTTAACTGGTGCTGTTGTACCTCCTGGTTTCAGATTCGTAGTGACCTCTAATGGATCCATCTTGACTAAACTAAACCCGTATTTGGAGAGTGGGAAGGTCAAGCCGGTGGTTGACTCCAACGGTCCGTTCCCTTTTGACAAGCTCGTTGAAGCTTTCTCGTACCTTGAAACTGGTCGAGCTACAGGGAAAGTAGTTATATATCCAATTCCATGAGATTAGCTAGACTTGAAATAGAGAATACTTCCGGTTTTGATATGTATGGGATACCGCCTATAGATAATGTCAGAAATCGCAAAGAAGTTTATGTATAAAATCTGAGTTTTCGTTCCGTTCCGTTTGCTTTGTTGTGTTGTTTCTGATGTTTTTAATTAGAATGTGACCAAAATGACGTGTCAAGATTTTGTTGACGTTTTTAATTGGAATGCGATCAAATCGGAGCGTAAAGTTGCTCCAAACCAGCATTTCATTACTATGCATCAGAGGCATATAGCCCAAAATCAACAGAGTACCATTGAACAAGTTACTTCAAATACAAGAAATATTAACCAAAACATTTCAAAATTATATAGCCAAGAGCGCAAAAAAATTGAAACATGGAAATACAAGCGAAAACGGACTGTTTTTTTGCCCCTATACGCGTGGTTATTACAAACATGTACACCAAACTATGCAACGCGAACTCAAACAGTAACAGAGGGCGTGAGAGCGAAATCAAGATTCCAAAGCTCGAAAGTTCCCTTGACAAAATTGTAATGCCCGCCCTTGAGGTAAAGAGTTTTCTTAACCACGGCCTCCCTCACGAAAGGGTAAGTCAATAGGTTTCCCAATGACACATTTACAGCCTCCTGCAATATTTTCGCCAAAAATAAAATTTTAATTTTCCAAATGATTTTTACAAAATTCTTTCGCGATTGCAAATAACGCAGACTTACCTTCTCACAGTTAGTACATTGTTCTGCAAAACCAAGACCGTCGTAATCTGCTTTGACCTTTGTCTTTGCAGCCAAACCGATTTTCACCCAATTCTCTATGAAATCACTGCAAGTTTTCCATATACAAAATAAGAATGTGTGTTTCTGTATTAAGGCTTGATATTTATTTTTGGTCCGTCGTAGTAAATACGGAGTACATTACCTAGCTGTGGATCCGTCGTCTGGGATAGACATGAGCCCTTTGATACCCCCACAACAGCTGTGCCCTATGACTACAATTTGCTCCACCTGAAAATTCATTAATCTTTTTAGTCGACTTTCAAAAGCAAAGGCTACAATGCTACGAGAGCACCAAACATCATCTTCTTCAAAGAAACGCGAACAAAATGTATCAAGAAAGAAGAAAACATGTCGAGTTGACTGCATGAATAGAAAACACTCCATAATAGCCATTCAAAAAGGAGAACAAAGAGCCAAATCTCACTGTGTTTTGTGGAAACACCAACGTACAAGTTTTTTTTCATATGGTATAACTAAAACGAGCTTTACGGATATATCATTCCCATAGCATTGTATTCACAGAGTACAGCAAGTCAGCAACACATTGATATAGTCCTAGATTCTTGTTTGATCATTTTGACAACCTTAAAGAAACCTAATTCTCCGTGTTTATAGGAAATGCGACAACCATTAATCTCTAATAATTCATTCCAGTACTTTGGCCGTGGAGGAAAAAATTAGAAAGCATATGCCATTTGTTTTATGAGCATATGCCCGAATGGGCAATTTTAATCGATTAAAAGTGTGGGGTTGGCTTATGATTCTGCCTCGTCACGACAGCCCCTACCACCAAATGAGCCGGCCATCTTTTATTAAAGAATCAACCTCTCGACTTGAAACTTGATGGAATAAAGTTGGGCATCCCAATTACGTAGAAAAAGGCTTATGAAAATAAGGTTAATCTACCTTTAGGTGTAATACTGCATATTCAACGGCCGCCCCCACTCCAGCGTGCTTAACCTGCATCAACAAAAAATAATAAATTAAAACAAACAAATCAAACAAAAAACATCACAATTATTTGACTAAAAGATGTTCTTCATTGGGTTGTATAATAAGCGAGTGATTTTTTTGTCTGTTAAATGTGAAGGCATACACACGAAGATTTCATAGAGTAGTTCAGAGGAGTAAGAGAATAATTACAGTGTCGTAAGGAGGGACCATATTGGCGATATTTCTGACAACAAAAGCTTCTCCTGGCTGGAAATCAAGGATATGTGAAGGGCAAACTCGAGAATCAGAGCATGCAAACACCATAAACTGCAAGTGCGACCATTAGAAGAAGAAGAAGAAGATCAATTAGCTTAAACGAACTCGTGACCATGAGAATGACCACATAAAAAAGTAACGTAGCAAAATAGATATTCATTTTGGGACGAAACGTTCAAAGGATATATACGGACCTTGGGGCTTTGTCCTTTCGAAAGAGCATCATATAAAGCCGGATTCTTGCTGCAGAAAATGCAAAGTCATGAGTAAAGAACTATTCACATGTTAAAGCAGCTACGTGTATAACTTAGAATCCTATTTAATTCAAATCGAAATAAATCAGAGATTGAAATACAATGTATAACAATCGGCTACACTCAAAAACTTCGAAAACGAAATACAGGAATTGGACCACAATGGAACTATTACCGCGATGGCCCCAGGTAGGGACGCCACCACCGCCCCGGGTAGGGACGCCACCACCAAGTTGAAAGGCCAGGATTTGGTCCCTCCATTAAACCATAATGTACAGAATCACAAGTTGCACCTTACACTTGGAGGGTATAGAGTATTTATCTTTTCCCATTAAGAGTACCTTTCTTTTCTTATGATTGGAGCTGACAAAAAGTAGGATTAAGTACAAGTGCAAAATGGTACGACAGTAATGGCATCTTTTAAAAGCAAATAAAGGAATTAATTTGTAATTTAACTTTAATTACTACCTTTTGTAGCTATAAAGTCAAGTAAGTCTATACTCCCTCCGTCCCAGCCGACTTAGGACTTTTTGCCATTTTGGGCGTCCCACCCGACTTAGGACGGCCCAAAATGGAAACCTTAAATCACTATTCTCTCCACTCATTCTCTCTCCTACATTATTTTAATACTCACAACACCATTATAATTTACTATTCCCTCCACTCATTCTCTCTCCTATTTTTAAATTACACTCACAACATTTACCTTTTCCTTAATCCCCGTGCCATTTCAAAAAAGAGTTGGTCTCCTGTGAGAACAACAATACCCGTCTCATGGGTGAGACGGGTCGGAATAACCCATGATCCATGACCCATGACCCATGACCCAGACTATTTCCACTCTTGTAAATCAAAGAAGCAAAAGGTCACGTCCCAGTGCCCCAACTCTTACTATGCGTACTTTCTCTTTCTAGTTTTTTATTATTTCTTTTCTTTTTGCTTTTTTTTATTATTTTTTTTATTTTCATTATTTTTTTTTATTATTTCTTTTCTTTTTATTATTATTTTTTTTGCTTTTTTTTTTTTTTTTTTGCTTTTTTTTATTATTTTTTTTATTATGTACTATTATTTGAATATTTTTTTCTTAATGTAATGACTGTTGTGTTGGGTTAGAATATTTTTTTTTTTTTTTTAGTTTTTATATTATTTTTTCGGCTTTTCAGTGGTTTAGAAAAAGTAATAGTTACCATCTCTTAATGTAATGACTGTATACATATAAAGTAACATTGTTCATAAGTAAACGTAATATTTTTGCTTTTGTAATATCAACTATTACTTAAACAAATGAGAAGTATTACTCAAAATGAAAACAGTTCCTAAAACTATTATTAGTTAAAAAAATAATAATAACACTATTACTTCACAAGTGTAGTACTATTACTTATAGCAATACCAACTATTACTTAAACAAATGAGAAGTATTACTCAAAATGAAAACAGATCCTAAAACTATTATTAGTTAAAAAAAAAATAACACTATTACTTCACAAGTGTAGTACTATTACTTATAGCAATACCAACTATTACTTAAACAAATGAGAAGTATTACTCAAAATGAAAACAGTTCCTAAAACTATTATTAGTTAAAAAAATAATAACACTATTACTTCACAAGTGTAGTACTATTACTTATAGCAATACCAACTATTACTTAAACAAATGAGAAGTATTACTCAAAATGAAAACAGTTCCTAAAACTATTATTAGTAAAAAAAAAATAATAACACTATTACTTCACAAGTGTAGTACTATTACTTATAGCAATACCAACTATTACTTAAACAAATGAGAAGTATTACTCAAAATGAAAACAGTCCTAAAACTATTACGGTTAAAAAAATAACACTATTACTTCACAAGTGTAGTACTATTACTTATAGCAATACAAACTATTACTTAAACAAATGAGAAGTATTACTCAAAATTAAAACAGTTCCTAACACTATTACTCCATCAAACCAAATATACCAAAGAAGCATCAACATAAAATTGATGCCTCACTATGAAAACCGAAGCTAGCAACTCGGTAAGTTGATCTATACCCGTCTCCCTCGGCCAGACTAAACACAAAACATTTGGGATTCCAAGCATTATCAACAAGTGAACGTAACACCAACACCCAAATCCATAACCCAAAACTCGGACTCGACAAATGCCGCAAATTGATCAAGAATATTGAGGGACTAATATAAGAAGAGAGTGAGAGAAGACCTTCCGAGGACGGCGGTTGCGGTTTGGGACGTAGGTCTCGACCATCTCTTCATCTAAGGACGGGGATCCTTAGGGAAATCCACGGTGATGAGCCGTGATTGTAATCGCATCCCTCGAACAAGATGTCATCCGGATTAATCGTTTCGATTCGAAGTTTCTAGGCGGCCGCGACGAGCAATGTCATCGACGATTTAAACCCCTCGATCAACAAATGGAACCCCGTGGTTAGGGCTTTGAGGAGCTACGGCGGCGGGGAAAGACATCGAGCGGTGACGGGGAATGAAAATAGGGAAGAGATGGATTTTGGGTCGCCGGTGTGTAGGTTGAAGGTAGGATTTCTTGGGAGAAGACGATTGGGAGGGATCCCTGTTATTATTGCGTATAGAGAGAGAGTGATGAGAGAGAGAGAGTGGTGCGTGGGTATTATTGGACGGGTCATGGTTATGGATCCGACCCGTCTCATGGATGAGACGGGTTTCTCTGTTCTCACATGAGTTTTTGTCTTCAAAAAATCCTAAGTCGACCGGGACGGAGGGAGTATATATTGGTAGAGACATTATTTTATATCGATGATAATTGACAAATCTTGTCTATAATATATAATCATCATGAATCAATCCTTTTAACATTAATTGGTTTTTAAATGAAACCTCAAACTTTAGCATATTATCAATGCAGTTTCGTTATACTTGCAGGTCCAATGATTCACGATGTTGCTATGCGCCACCCAATTAATAAGTCCATGTTGTAAGCATTTGACAAAGCCCGGCTACATGTGATGAGGCGTGTTGGAGACATTATTCCATATCGGGAAATGACAAACTTTGTTAATAACATATAATGATCCTGAGACACTCCCCTTAATGCCAATTGATTTTGAGATGGAAACTCAAACTTTATCATATATAACCAATTAACGACCTTCTCGGCTTTTCTATATATAACCAATTAACGACCTTCTCGGCTTTTCTATTAGGGAGATCATTGGTTCAAAAATCACAAGCCCCGTAGGGCAAACTGTATCTTTGATATGTTTCTAATAAACTAGACAGTATTACAAAAAAAAAGAAAGGCCCAAAGTATCAATCTTGTAATAATTTAAGACATTTATTATTAAAAAACAATTTAAAATAAAATAAAATAAAATGCAAGTCTATATAATAAGGTACAATTAAAACATACTCATATTTTTCAGACTTGAAGGTAGCAAAGCCGGTCTGAATCCTCTTAACCGGGTCAAATTCATCACACCCGGTCGCCACTAACTCCGCCGTCAGTTGCTTAATCTTTTCCGCAGCTATGCCTTCTAGATCACTTTTCTCACTACACAAACAACAATAAGGTCAAAACGGTCAGAGTTTTAATTCAACATTCCAGTCGTGCGTGCGGACTACGTTTGTGTATAAATATAAAGAGTTTTATACTCCACCATCTCGATTTAATGTTTCTATTTTTTTTTTTTGGTCTGTCTCAATTTAAGGGTTTTACTTGCTTTATTCATAAAATGGCAAAAAATTTTTACTATTTTTTCCACTCATTCTCTCTCCTACTTTACTTTTATACTCACAACACCAATCAACTTACTATTTCTCTCACTCATTCTCTCTCTTATTTAATTTTTCATACTCACAATACTTTCACTACCTACAACTTTTTCTTAATCTCCACGATGCTTTTTCTTAATCTCCACGCAAAGTCAAACGTTAAATCGAGATGAAGGAGTATAATTTAGGCAATGTGATTACAAAGTTTAGAACCTTAATTAGGGAAAAAAAAAAAAAAAAAAGGAGTTACACACGTGGACCCAAGATAACATTAGCCTGTGCTGGACCCCACACGTGATGGTACACTAATATGGACGTAGAAATGTCAAATGAGTCGGCACGGCAACTACGGTGGTGCGATCAATGCGGGGCGGTGACGAAATAAAGGCCTACCGTTTCAGTAAATAAATTGACAGTAAAGGACATCAAAAAATGTTTTATTACTGGCTGATTCCTGTCAGAACTCCGAGAATCCGGGATCGGAAATTTTAATAATAAAAAAAATAAAATAATCAAAGGTAATAAAATTACGACCTGAGAAGCTTCTTCAGTCCTGCAATGGCGTCCTCGTATGAATCGTTCGCCGCCATAGTTTCGTCAACCTGCAAATTACAGATAATTAATTAAAAAATTCATCAGCATAATCAAATAATCAAATAAGTAATTACAATATTAAATTTTAAAATACGATAAAATCACACGCAATAAATTGATTAAATCATGATCCAGAAAGCTTGAGCGTAGGATTATGAAATTTGACATAAAATAAATCGGACAAGACAATTAGTGACAGAATTTTCATGACGGATCGAAACAACGTTGTGAACGGACCTTTTCGGTTAGGATAGAGATATAATTAACGAACTGATCGGTACTTTCAACGACTGATCGAAGAGAACGAAAATAAAATAACTGTCTGTAATGGAAAAAGTGAGGGAGAGGGGTTTATTTATAGGATGGAATTAAATTAAATGAAAGTAACCATGGTTAGCTGGTTTTGCTTGGGCAGTAGCTAGCTAACTCACTCAGGTGGTCTCGTACTCTCGCGTAGGGATTGTAGGTTTGTAAAAAAAACAAAAAACAAATACTCCCATCTATTCCAGCCGAAAAAACACAAAATAGGTTTTGCACACGAGAATTAAAGAAAGTGTATAATATGGTAAGTGTTGTGATTTGTGAGTATAAAAAAAGAAAGGTAGGAGAGAAAATGTGAAATAGAGAATAATTAGTAGATAATCTACTCCCCCCGTCCCATTACAAACCACAAATATTCCTTTTTGGGCGTCCCATTACAAACCACAAATTCACTATTCCCTCCACTCATTCTCTCTCCTATCATTATTTTAATACTCACAACACTATTATAATTTACTATTCCCTCCACTCATTCTCTCTCCTATTTTACTTTTACACTCACAACATTTATATCATTATTTTTTTCGTTAATCTACGCGTGAACAGTAAATTTCCTCTTTGTAATGGGACGGAGGGAGTATATAATATATAAAAGCAGAAACATTTCAGGACAATACAGCTCGCCACGTGAAATTTCAAGTCAGCTCTATGTTCATCAATTATTAGCCGCCATGTGTCACATTCAATGAAGAATTTTATTTTAGATTTTGATTTAAACACAAATTTTAGCTTTTAAATCCAAACAAAATATTTTTAAACGTAATAAATTCAAACTAAAGCGGTTCAACTACTTCATCCGAAAGAATGTGATGGTGGTAGAAAGTAGAAACATTGTCTTGGAGCATGCACTGATTTCTCTTATCATTATCCCCCATATTAGATTTTAGATTATTAGATTAGTTTATTTTATTGGATTAAATTTAATTTTTTTAAATTGTATTATTCTCTCCATTGTAAAATGAATGATTTTTTTTCAAAATTTAAGAATCATTTTAAAAAATTTAATTTTAATCTAGAAAAAATAAGAAACATTCTTTTAATTCATTTTCTAAATTTTAGATTTGTAAAAATATAATGAATTATGAAAAAAAATTAACTCAAAAAATTTAAAAGAACATTTATTTTGAGACAATAATGGTCATTCAATTAGAGATAGAGGAAGTATCATTATCCATTATCCCCATATCAGATTATCATATTAGTATATTCTATTAGTTTAAATTTAAAATTTTGAAATTATCATCTTTATAAGTCTTTTTAAGTAAGATTCCCAAATCATATTTTCAGATTATATTTATTATTTTCAGCTTATCAAATCAGTATATTTTATTAGTTTAAATTTAAAATTTGAAAATTGTCATCTAATGAAAGTCTTTTGAAAGTAATAGTCCTAGAACTTAATCTCTTTTTATAACCAGAAATAACTATCATTCATTTGTATCTATCATTCTTTTGCAAATGTTTTCGCGCATCTGTCTCTTTCAAGTTTGTCTTTCTTTTTTCTCTCAAATCCATTTTTTTTTTCAAATTAAATTTGTGCTGCATAGTTTCAATAGTGATTAATAATTAAATGATATTTCAATTTCTAACGAGTTATTATTCTTAGGATAGAAATATTAGTGCTTTACTAATATTTAATGTTGTTTACTAACCTTAATGTATATTGGGTTGTTAGATGTTATAACCAATTTCTAATGCATATTAACTCGATTTGTATGTCATTTGAGCCTGCCTTCTTGATTGTTTAATGCTTGATTAATAAAATACTCAACCAAAAAGATACGAGTATTTATGATTTCCTAATTCCTATCAAGTGTACTAAGTGATACTTGGTGTTGATAAAGAAACTGTTGTTAAGTCCACGCCGAGCATGATCTCGCAAAGAAGACAAGCAACCAAAATCCAACAAAGCTAACTTCATTATCCTAATTTTTCATTCTCCGCATTATGGCCATTGAAAGCTAAACCTCCACGGACAGATTTAAATCGATTCTATCATTCTCTTAGTATTATTTAATTTGATCATCTCAATTATAGTTTTTAAGAATATTTTTTGTTGTGATTTTTAACTTAGATAATTATCTTGATTCTTTTTTCTGTGTGTTGATCAAACATGTTCCTTCTTTTTTTTTTTTATGAAACTGATCAAATATGATCCTAAGAATTACATCGTTGTCAAGGTCTCTTTTTAGAAAAAGTATACTCCGTTCCAAAACGAAAAAATAAATTATTTTTCTAATTTTTTCTTGATTAACGATAAATTTAAAATATTTTGGTCATTCATTTTGGGATATAAATATTATTATATTAAACAATGTACTCTAAGCTTTTAGTTTTTTATATACTACTAAAAGATATAATCACGTTAAAAAACTTCAATTCATGAACAAGTAACACTTTTATGTTTAGTGAATAATATTTTGTGAGGTAATTCTGAATCTATATTTGTTTATGTGATACAAAATTTATCTCTACTATGTGCATCCATTAAAGTGTAAATTAGCTTTTGGTATAATTTGTATAGTTTAATATTTTAAGTGATACTTCTTTCATTTTGAAATAAGAATGTTGCAGTCATATTGCATGCTTATTAAGGAAAAAAGTGGGCAAACAATTTGAGTGGCTTGAAGACTTAATTATCAAAAACACTATTTATGATTCAAGTTATTGAAATACAAAATATGTACGTGTTATGTACCTTTTCGAGTGGGACTTAAGGGGGAGGATATCCTTTTCATTTGTCGTCACTGAAAATGGATAACTAGGGGAAAGTGGTTTATTTTTCTTTAAGGAATTATTAGGCATTGATTAATTGCTTAAAAAAAGATTCGATAATTAAAACGCATTATGGTATGGAGATGGTGATATGACCCTTTTTTTTTTTTTTTTTTTTTAAGAAAAAGGGAAATAATTTTTATTTTTTTAAAATAAATCTTTTTAATGTTTTTGAGATTGGGACCAACGTAAAAAGATGAATCAATTATTATGAGACGAAAAAATATCAAAAATTGGAAATGTCATCATTATGCCAATAAAATCGTGAAAAATTTACGCCAATAAAATCGTGAAAAATATACCAGTGCCGAAAAAATAACAAAAAATATAACAGAAGTTATAGTCATGTGACTGGCATAAGAAAGTTAGGTATTAACTCAAGATTATACTTATGTCTTATTGACATAAGTTACTATAGATGGAAAAACTTCAGATCCGAGAACGTTTACTTGGTCAAACGTCCATATACCTACTACTTAGTTGACTTTAAAGTCCTCAACTGTCCAGATATTGGCGGCCTCAATTAGACATTGTTAAAATAAACAGAAAAAGAAAAAAAAATAATTTTTATCTCTTCTTCTTAATTTATTATTTTTACGGAAGATGAAATTATCTGTAACACTTTTATTTATCATACGTGATCCAACAATTACATAATCGATAATGTCAGGTTAATGTTAGCCCGAATAATTAATAACTGTTTGATCACTTGTAATTAACAATAGGCGCAGGTTAGAGGCGAAATCATGATCAAAATAAAAGGGGTTTAAAAATTACATTACCCAAAAATTTAAAATAAAAATTGTTTGTTACATAACTACCTACATTGATTCTTCCTTTTTTGTCAAGGGAGTGGGCTGAGCTGATACGTGGGAGATGCACTTAGTAGTTTTTTTTTTTTTACATGTCAACATTAATTTTTGAGGGTTGACAGCCACCCCTTTAGGTGTGCCTGTGTCTGCCCCTCCTGGTGGTGAAGGTGCTCATATCTCCTTTTATCACATGATGATTTACGGATATACGTTTGAGATTATATTTTTTGTATCAATTTGTGCAACAAAATGTATATTTTTATTAATCTAACGATTATAAGCTTTTAAAGGACTAATATAAAAATGATGAATAAACGTTGAATCATTAATGAACAACACGATAAAAAAATGATACACAAAATTTAATTTTGGTATCGGTCCAGTGGATAAGAGGATTTCAAATTTTGTAGTGATTTGTTTTTAATAATCGTAAAAGGGAAGAATATCTTACCAAGGGTTGTTTCGCACAACAAATTGCGAAGCAATTTTTGAATTTTCCAGCCATCTCATCTGCAATGCTTCTTCACCTATAAAACAAGGATGAAATGCAAATAGCACAATTTAAATTATTTAAATAATTATTTTCCTTAATTGTACATTGATTGAATTATAATAATAATAATAATACACAAATAATATATTCTTATCTAAAAATATAATAATTATTCTTGAGTCATTGTGATAAATAACTCCCTGGCACTACCAAACACCTCAAGTTCGAATCATGTAAATATAACAGCGTTAAAGTTTGGTAAGGAAAACTTGGCTCATCTGTTCAACTTAAATTGGATTAGTTAACCCCCAGTGTAATGATTGAATCGGGAAATGGGGGATTTGGGGCGGCAAGTTATGTCGAGGTGAACGATTGAGATGCGATGAGAAGAGATCAAATTAGCAGAAAATGACGAGTCGAGCAAAATGACCAAAATGTCATTAATCGAAAAATGGCCTAATGGAATATGAAAAGGGGAGATAGAGAAGAAGATGATGGTGAGAGCAGTATCCTATCCCCAACTGAGTCAACTGACCTTTCTATCTTGATGGCCATGGCCCATGGGTCACTAAATCAACATGTGGTAATGGGGGCGAACACCACTACAGAGAAACTTGGCCACTCATGCTACCTTATAGCCCATTCAATCATTGGACAATGTTGAAAAAAAAAAAGATAGAGAATTAATACCCTCTACAGAAACTTCAAAAATTTTAAAAAAATTGTCTCGAAAGTTCAAAATCTTAATTTTATTTTTTTATTTTCTTATTTATGGGCCCCGTGACATATGCACATCAATTATCCATTAACTATTTCATATCACACTTTCTCCACACAACTATCTACCCTCGTATTACTACGTCACCTTTTTTTCACATTTTTTTTTAATTCTTGAGCCCATTTAATTTTTGCATTATCAGTCAGGAAGGACGAAGAGAGGAAGTAGACTTTTTCGTAAGAAAATTTAATTAATAAGAGCTGGTTTGACACACACCAATTATCATTTATTTCTATTTTATCTTGGGTAAATACAAAATAAATTACAGTCGACTAACCATAAATGACGACATCTCAACCCAAATATTAAGACCGTGGAAGGACATGAAATCCTAAAAAAGCAATCAACCAACGCATTGGGACAACACTTAAAAAGTTTAATGCAAAAAGAAGCGTGCATTCTAATACAGAACGACAATAGACCTGTTGTTAGTTTCACGACGATTATATTAGGTGTTCGAAACGAAAACATGTTTAACTTGAAAAGTACTTTCTTCCCAAGAGAGAAAAGTATTACCTTTGGAGAATGGGGTTTCTTTTCCTTCCAAGGGAATGGCTTCTTGGAGAGGGGAAAACAAAGGGATGAGGCACCAAAATGGGATCATTGGGCTCCTAAATGAGACAAATTTAAGGAATTGGAAGGGTGATTTTGTGGGAGCAATGTGAGATGGATAGAGAAAGTGATAGGGGAATTAATATGGGCTTCTAACTCTTTTTTTCTAGAGATGAGAATCCAGTGTACCTAATCCATACAGCCAACTTTAGCAAACTGACAAAGCCCATCAGCCATACACAGGCCCAAATCCTTCTTTTTCTTTTTTTTTTTTCCTTTCAAAAAATAATACTCTCTCCGGACCCACGGTCCACTTTCCCTTTTGATCCGTTCCAGACTAAAAATTTCAATCCTTAAATGGCAAATTTTGAATAGTGTTTCAGACATTTATATCCTTATAATATAAATGTATTTACAAAAGAACCATTCATTATGCCCTTATAATTTATAATGTTAACATATTTACAAAAAAATCAATCAAAAAGAGGGGGAAAGATTAAATGTTTTAACTTTTACAATCTCTCTCCTCTAATCTTCTACCCACTTGCAATTCTTTATTCATTTTTAAAGATTTTCTTAAAAAACGTGAAATACTATCCTATAATCCTTCCGTCGCATAAGATTTCATTTTGCCATTTTGGATGTATCATATAATATAAGATTTCTCTTTTCAATTGCATTTCGCCCAAACTTTATTTTCATTTTTCATTCACTTTATATTCAAGTGATATTTAAATTTATTATTAATTATGTTTTGTACATCAAATTAGTCTAATAAATTATCTCAAGAGAAAAGGAAGATGATGATGCAAAAATATATGATGTAAGAAGATAAATACTTCTTGTTTTAAAGAGCAAGAAATAAAAAGGAACAAAAATATAGTACTTCCCCGTGTCCCTAATAGAATGTCAATTTTTTTTCCAAATTGCTCTCGATCAAATAACAAATTTGAAACTTTTTTCGACGGACGATGAGTAGTTTTTTCACAACATTTTAAATTTGTAGTTATATGTAGAAATACTTATGAGAAAAATAATAATCCCACCGTCTCGAAATAAATCTTAAAAAAAAAATTGCTTTTAATCAAAAATAAATACTCCCTCCGTCCCATTACAAGCAACACACTTTTCTTTTTGGGCGCCCCGTTACAAGCAACACACTTCCTAAAAAGGAAAGTTTTTATCACTATTCCCTCCACTCATTCTCTCTCCTACATTATTTTAATACTCACAACACCATTATAATTTACTATTCCCTCCACTCATTCTCTCTCCTATTTTACTTTTACACTCACAACATTTATATCATTATTTTTTTTCTTAATCTACGCGTGAACAGTAACTTTCCACTTTGTAATGGGACGGAAGGAGTATATATTTTTTGAACATCTATATTGGAAAAAATAGAGGGAGTACAAATGTTAGTTCTCTGGTATAGAGAATAGTGAACAAATAACTTATATTTGTAACTTTATTGTTACTTTCCATACTATACCGCAGATAATGGGTTCAAATCCTACCGGAATGAATGTATCAGTGGTAAATTCAAGTCAAGTCTCGTATTCGAGTGGTAAAACTTAGCCTCGCCGTAGTAAATTCAAGTCAAGTCTTGTATTCAAGTGGTAAAACTTAGCCTCGCCCTCGATGAAATTGAGAATTTTCCTTAAAAAAATAATCTGACCATCAAAATCTTACTAGCATACACTAAGCAAAACACAGAGAGATTCACATTCTAACAAATCAAAAGTTTTTATTTCAAAAAAAAAAATAAAAATAAAAAGCCCAGACAATGTGTCACAAGTCATCCAAGACGCTATGAATCCAACAATTACCATGTGAAATTTAACAAAAATGAGGGGGGAATTGGGAATAAAATATATTTAAAAGATTTAGGAGGAAAATGAGAGTATAGAGATGAGAGGAAATACCTATTTTTCCAAGGTCTTAATGAAATTGTTTATCCATCGAAGGATGCTTTGGTTTCTTTTGAGAGGATGGAGAAAAAAAAAGCACCCCTTAAGAGTGTTATTTATATCACATATTTCAAAAATCTACTCCCTCCGTCCCACTCAAAAATGTATAAATTTTTATTTTGTGTGTCTCATTTAAAAAGACATACTCCCTAAATGAAAACTTTTTAATATTTCTTTATTTATGGGACCCACTTGTCATACTTACAATAACTATCTACTTACTATCATCTATCCTACTTTCTCTCCTATATCTCACTTTTCATACTCACAACAATTACTTAACTATACATTTTTCTTAATTTCCGTGCAACATCGCTTTTATTCCTTTTTTCGAGTGAAATGGAAGGAGTATATAATGGCGCACCCAAGCCTTTAGATTTTTTATCTAATAAAATACCCTAATTTATGCCTAATATATTATCCTTATATTAAAACTTATGACCTAACAATTAAGCTATGGATTCACACATCAAATGCAATGTAGACTAGTAAAATAATGTCTACTCTCTCCGTCCCAAAGAATCATACTCATTCACTGTTCAACACGAAAATTAAGAAATAATGTTATTAAAGTAAGTGTTACGAGTAAGTAGCAGAGAGAAAGAAGATATAAAATAATAAATGAATAGTTGTTGTGAGTGTAATAACTGAGTCACATTAATAAAAAAGTATTATAAAATTTTTTATTTAGAAAGTGTGACTTATCAATGTAGCGTCTTTTATAAAGTGGGTAAGGTTCAGCATGACGGAAGTATGCTTTAGTATGATAAATGTGGAAATGATTTGGAATCATGGGTGTTAAAATAAATATGAGCTTTTAAACATGCTTGCTTACTTTAATGATAAAAGTAATACTGTAATTTTTTTTTCATATGTTATTGTTGGATTTGATGTCATTTACTTCGGGACGCCTAATTTTAAGGGATTAAATCAACTTTATATCCGAATTCCTGACAAGCAGCAGCAAAGGGGGCGACCGCGCCCAAAGCCAAAGAATGATCGCACGAAATTTCTGCCTAAAGGAGGTGATCGCACCCAATGGGGGAGGGCGATCGCACGGGTGGCGATTTTGGAGTTGGGGCGATCGCACCCAAGGAGAGGGCGATCGCGCCCTATGCCGGATCAGATCAATCAGCGGTGGAGATCTGTTTTAGGGTTAAATCCCTGCAGGGTTAGGAGTAGGGCCTATAAATATAGCCTACCCCAAACCACATGTTCCAAGTTCTTTGCTCATCTGTTTCTCTAGGTCTAGGATTTGTACAGACAAAAATTTCTTGCAAGGATTCGTGCACTAGATTACAGATTGTAATCGGTTGATTTCCATACGATAATAATATTCTCTCCCACTGCCCGTGGACATAGCCAAATTGGTGAACCACATACTTCCTCCGTCCCACTCCAAGTGTCACTTTTTACCAAAAATGGCGTCCCATTTAAAGTGTCACCTTTCCTAAAAAGGAAATGTTTTATTAATATTCTATTATCCCATCCACTATTCCCTCCACTAATTCTCTCTCCTCTACACTCACAACACTTTTTAAATTCACTATTTCCTCCACTAATTCTCTCTCCTATTTTCAAATTACACTCACAACATTTTTTCTTCCCCCTTTTTTCCTTAATTTGCGTGCCACCCCTAAAAGGGTGACACTCTTGGTGGGACGTAGGGAGTATATTTTTGTGTTGTGTGATTGTTGCTTGCTTTTATCTTCTACATAGATTTTGTTCTAACAATTATCATGATAATTAATGTTGCCAAATTTATTTATGAATTTCGCACTTTAGAATACCTTTTTTGTAATTATGCCAAATTTATTATGATAATTATTTTTAGACTAAATTAGACTAAGAGTGAAAATTATCTTTTCTAAAGTAGAAGAAATCCTATATACCATTTTTGTCTATCACATTGTTTATCGATTCAACAATTATATGTTATTAGAGTTGACGTCATCAATAATACATAGTTATTGAATCACTAATGATATACAATATGATACACAAAAGTGATAAACAAGATATAGTCTCAAAAATAAAGTATAATATATACGAAATGAGATCACATATACCATTTTTGTGTATTACATTATTTATTACTTATAACCCAATTGTAATACATTAATAACAACTAGTGATACACCCGTGCGATGCACGGCGAAATTACGTACCAAATTTATCTAAAAATAATTTTTGCTCAAAAATATCCTTTTAACAACATTCAAACATAACTATCAAAATTTTCCTACTCCCTTTGTCTCGAAATGAATGACCAAAAATTCATCATTCTGGGAGATAATACTTTTTTTTTACATCAAGTTTACAAAAATCAAATACACTTTCAATTGAATGAAATATCGTTTAAAGACAATCAGATAGAACATCCAAAAAAATAACGCACATATAGCGAATGATTTTTATTTAGTGTCACCCCATTTTCTCCGAAGGGTTCCCACATTGCTACATATAAAAAGTTACACAAAACCACATTATCTTAAGAGCTACAAATCGTTATCAAGGACAAATGCCCATCCAATAAAACACTGTTCTTCACGTTATATTCTTAGGCTTCACAGCTAAATGAGCAATCCCTTTACATGAATGAATGAACGAACTGCAATACCTTGGCTATTGTACAATACAAAGCCCACAATTTTCATAGTTAGAAGTTAAACCAAACACCACCTCACAATTTAGTAGTATCACAATATGGATAGGCCTTACTTTAAACAAAACTAAAGAAGAAACAAACACCTGGGGTAAATATTTACTCATGCGATATTAGCATACGGCTAATATCGTGAATGTCGGATCTTCAATCTACTTTTTATTTGTTAAAGGGAGTAACTTTTTGAATCCAACAACACAGCTTTCCCTTATAACAAACTCCCTCCATCCCGAAATGATCTTCCCACTTCTTTTGTCTGTCGTTAACACAAAGATACTTTGAAGTTTGAACAATAATATTAGGTTAATTAAATTATCCTAATGAAAATTTAAAAAATTGTTATTGTTACACCATTATAAGTACTATTAATAAAAAAAATTAGATGTTCATTCAGATAATTTAATCAACCTAAAATTGTTACTCAAAGTATCGTCGCATTAAAGATAAAAATAGAAAAATCATTTTGGGATTAAAGAAGTACCTCAATTTACAAAGTTCTTACATAAGAATATTTCTAGCACCAGTAACTTCAGTAAAGTCCTCCGGTTTGTTGACGATGGAAGATGTTTATAGAAAAACAATAATATTTAAATCATAAATAGTTTCATAAACTAACCTCGCACATTGCTTCAATCACCTCTCCCTCTAGACAATTTATGAAGCTGATTGATAGAGAGACTTTGATCACAAAGTCGTTTGCAGATCCAAAAGTTCATTTTCTAACATGATTTCTTCTGATGTAGTCTCTCGCTTTCATACCTGGAAGTATAACATCCTAGTACGTTTTCATGGACCTGCAGACCTTGTTATTGCAAGGTCATTATAGTGTTGATGACATGTATCATAAAAAAGAAAATTAAAAAAAAAACGTTAGAGAGGATTTTCTGCATACCTAATGAAGCAAAGGCTTGAACTTTCATTAAAGTTTATCACCCTATTTAACACTTTTAAGCAACGAACTTAAGTACGATCGAAATTATACATTGCCTATGATTAACAAACGATAGAGGATTTTTCCAAACAAATAGCATGCAATTAAAAATAAAATAATTAATGATCAAGTAATACAGAATGTTATTTTCTAAACAAAGTAGCTAATATTGTTATTAAAAAAAGTTAATAATTTTCATTTTCAAACCTACAAATCTGCTCTACAATTCTAAAGCACAATAAGGAATTGTCAGGTATCCCCCTATTTAACACTTTTAAGCAACGAACTTAAGTACGATCTAAGCATAGAAACGCTCATCCACCATTTTTATTGATTTCCAAACTATAATCACAGATTAAAAAATATTAAAAAAAATCATCTATTATTTAATTGGAATGATAATTAAAGCCTTAATATTTATAAGTGCCAACTACACATTTAAAAAAAAAAACTACTATTAAGAAAGAAAGTGTCTTTGTGTCGCCCGCATCCTCTTCGCCACCTCCGGATCTAGGATATAAGACGTTCATTATTGTTTCTATAAAAATGTTGTTCTAGAGAAAGAAAGTGAAAAAGAGATGGGGAGACATACAAATTCCGTCTTAAATGCTCAACGATGCTGGCACTATTACCTATTCTTCATCCACCAAAGCTTTGAAACTACTGACCAACGGAGAGAATTCACCTCCAAACTCAAATAATCTTGAATTTGCACACCATGACTCCATATTGAAGATACTCTCCTACCGATTGGCTTTCACAATCAACCCATTTCGAGAAGAAAAAAATAGAGAATTAGATACATTTTTAAACTGTAATTTGGTGTTTTACAATATTTATTTTGATTTATGTGTGTGTGCGTTTCATTTTGTGTGTGTGGTGTGTGTTTTGACAATGAAGAAGAGGGTTTGAAGAGAGTATAAAGGGAAGGGAAGAAAAAAAATTAATAAAAAATTCAAATCTTTTCGTGCAATGGGTGCCTTTCATATGCTCAGTTGTTAAATTCAATTTTTGAAATTCAAATTTCATACACTTGTCTACAATGTAAAAACACACTTGGAAGTATGACATTCTTTTGACACCTGTGAAGTAAAGTGAACACCTGGCAAACAAAAAGGATAAAACTCCATTTCACCACGAACCCTCCCTGTTTTCTGATGTACGTAATTACAAAAAGTGCCATTTTTTTCTGCTTAGTTTAATGACATTTTTGCCCCTTTTTTGGTCTAAAATTGCAACTATCTTTCTTTTATATATTTATAGACATTATCATGATATCAGCTTTAATGTCTTATTACCTACTGAAACTACCAATAATAAACAATATTTTTTGGTACACAAGCAATTGCATATTATCACAATCATTAGTATGTACTCCCTCCGTCTCAATAGTAACTTTCCATTTTATCATTTTGAGTGTCCCGTTAATAGCTTTTACTTTTCTTTTTTGGCAAAGAAATCTTTACTATTCCCTTCACTCATTCTCTCTCTTACATTATTTTAATACTCACAACACCATTATAATTTACTATTCTCTCCACTCATTCTCTCTCCTATTTTCAAATTACACTCACAACATTTTTTCTTTCCCCCCATTTTCTTAGTTTGCATGCTTGACAAAAAAAGGGAAGCAATTGTTGGGACGGAGGGAGTATATACAACTCTTGTAGGGAAAATTTCTCAATATCATTATTATTATTATTATTGGCAATTTATTCATATATCCTTAAATATATTATCATTTTTTCTTAAATTATGAAACTAAAAATTGCACATTTTTATTTAAATAATATAAAATTAAATAATGATATAAAAATAAAGTAAATTATTATTTATAATTTATAAATAATTTTTCTAACTTGAAAATGGATTATTAAAAAAAAGAGAAAAAACATGAAAAGGGATACCAATATATATATACTCCTCCCTCCGTCCATTTACAATGTTCACAGTTACTGTTTACACGTTGATTAAGGAGGGATTATTATATTGAAAGTGTTGTGAGTGTGAAAGTAAAATAGGAGAGAGAATGAGTGGAGGGAATAGTAAATTATAATGGTGTTGTGAGTATTAAAATAATGTAGGAGAGAGAATGAGTGGAGGGAATAGTAAATTATAGTGGGGTAGGGTTAATATTTTAATAATATAAAATTTCCATTTTAGGAAAGAAACAAAGTGTGAACCATGTAAATGGACGCACAAAATAGAAAGTGTGAACCATGTAAATGGACGGAGGGAGTATATATATATATATATATATATATATATATATATATATATATATATATATATATATATATATATATATATATATATACTCTCTCCGTCCTAACCGAGTCGTACACTTATTTCCCTTTTGGTCCTGTCTCCACGAGTATACACTATCAAAAATGGAAAAGATTTTAATATTTTATATTCTCCATACCCCACCCACTCATTAACTCCACTCATTCTCCACCATACAATTTATTCAACCAATCACTCATTAACTCCACTCATTCTCTCTCTTCATTTTCTACCACACATTTTCATTATCTTAATAATATTTCTTAATCGGCGTGCCTTGGTCAATGCTTCACAGTTGGGTGGGACGGAGGGAGTATATATATATATATATATATATATATATATATATATATATATATATATATATATATATATATATATATATATATATATATATATACACGTTGATTAAGGAGGAATTATTATATTGAAAGTGTTGTGAGTGTGAAAGTAAAATAGGAGAGAGAATGAGTGGAGGGAATAGTAAATTATAATGGTGTTGTGAGTATTAAAATAATGTAGGAGAGAGAATGAGTGGAGGGAATAGTAAATTATAGTGGGGTAGGGTTAATATTTTAATAATATAAAGTTTCCATTTTAGGAAAGAAACAAAGTGTGGACCATGTAAATGGACGCCAAAAATAGAAAGTGTGAATCATGTAAATGGACGGAGGGAGTATATATATATATATATATATATATATATATATATATATATATATATATATATATATATATATATATATATATATATATATATATATATATAGTATATACTATCTCCGTCCCAGCCGAGTGTACACTTATTTCCCTTTTGGTCTGTCCCGACCGAGTGTACACTATCAAAAATGGAAAAGATTTTAATATTTTATATTCTCCATACCCCACCCACTCATTAACTCCACTCATTCTCCACCATACAATTTATTCAACCAATCACTCATTAACTCCACTCATTATCTCTCTTCATTTTCTACCACACATTTTCATTATCTTAATAATATTTCTTAATCGGCGTGCCTTGGTCAATGCTTCACAGTGGGTAGGCCCAGGGAGATATATATATATATATATATATATATATATATATATATATATATATATATATAAAAACTCCCTCCGTCCCACTTCAATGGATACCAAAAAAAAAGGGCACACATATTAAGGAAAGGTAAGAGAGAGAAAAAGTGAAGAGAGAATGTTGTGAGTGTAAAAGTAAAATAGGAGAGAGAATGAGTGGGAGGAATAGTTAGGAGAGAGAATGTTGTGAGTGAAAAAGTAAAATAGGAGAGAGAATGAGTGGGGTAAATAGTGAAGATTCCTTTCCATTTTGGGTAAGTATCAATTGATGTGGTACGAACCAAAAAAAAAATAAGTATCAATTGAAGTGGGACGGAGGGAGTATCTATCTATATATAATAAGAGGATCGTCAACTTTTCCCCCCCAAAACAAAGGGTATTTTCGTAACTTCACACGGTGGCAATTTTACAATTAACAACGCGGAGGAGACACGTGTGTAGCTTGGACTGGGCGCGTGCGGAACACGCGCCGACACAGGCGCGTGAACGCTGAAAGGGTTTTCTTTTTTTTTTTTTACTCGCCACGTGTCGCCCTCTGATTGGATGGTTTATTTTCGGATTTTTATTTTTCATCCCATTATTTCGACCTCAATTATTTTATAAAAAAAAAAAAAATTTAAAAGATTTTTACACCAAAATTCATATTTTTTTTTTCTCTTTAATTAGAGACTAATTTCATTTAATTTGGACACAAAAAAAAATACTTTTTCTTAAATATAAATTTCTTAATTATCCTTTCTTTATTTTTCTTTTTAATTTTTCAATATCTTTTTTTTGAAAATTAATTAAGTGTGAATTATATTTTTTTATTATAAATGATGATAATAATAATCATAATTTTACTTTTTAAATATAAATTATTGTTTGTAATGTTGGTTCCTTCGTTTCAAAATTTGACATTCATTTTTTAAACATATTAAGTAATATTGTATAAAATATTCCTTGGAACGAATATATTAATTTATTTTTTTACCCGAAATATATGTCCAAAAAAATGAACATTGCTTATTTCGTCTCAATGAACATTTTAAAAAATAATACTACCTTATTCATCAAAAAAAATTAATGTAATATTTTGAGACGAAGACACTAACATTAATTGCAGAGGCGAATGAAGTAGTATTATTTTTTTAAATATTCATTGGGATGAAGGAAAAATTGCTCATTTTTTTTGGAAAATAAAATGTAGTATTATTTTTGGGTTAATCATTTCGAATCGAAAGTAATATTCATTATTGAAATATTGTAATATTAGTGTCTTCGTTTCAAAATATGACATTACTTTTTTAAACAACTTAAGTAATATTTTATAAAATATTCATTGGGATGAAAATGGTATTTTAATTTTTTTTTCGAAGTAGTATTATTTTGTAAAAATTAATCTTTATAATGTTTGTGTCTTCGTGTGTCAAAAAATAATTATTATTTTTTGAGACAAGTAAATTTCTTGAGGCAAAGGAAGCAATTTTCTTTTTATATAGAAAGTAGTATTAATTATGGGGCGAACGTAATATTCATTTTTAAATTGAATTAATTTTTTTCCTTACAAAATATAATTTTTTTATATGTCCAAGAAAAATTAACATTGTTTCCTTTGGCTCAATGAACATCTCTATATATATAAAAGGAGGATCGTCAAAAGTCCGCCCAAATCAGGGGCATTTTAGTAATTTCACGCGGTGGCAAAAGTGTAGATTTGGTAACGCAGGCAGACGTGTCTAGCGCTGATTGGAGGGATTTTTGGCGCGTGCGTTACATGTGTCGACAAAGGCGCATGTACGCAAAGGGTTTTTTTTTTAACGAGCCACGTGGCGAAATATGATTGGCGGGTTTATTTTTCATCCCCTTTTTTCGACCTCAATTATTTTATAAAAAAATTTTTTTTTTTTAATTTTTACACCAAAATTCATAATTTTTTTTCCTCTTTAATTAGAAACTAATTTCATTTAATTTGGACAAAAAAAAACACTCTTTTCTAAATATAAATTTCTTAATTATCCTATCTTTATTTTTCTTTTTAATTTTTCAATATCTTTATTGTGAAAATGAATTAAGTGTGACGTATATTTTTTATTATAAATGATGATAATAATAATCATAATTTTACTAATATGAATATTAGTACTGCTTCATTCGCCTCAAAAATTAATGTTTCTAATGTTTAAGTAATATATTATAAAATATTTCTTGGGACGAATATAGTCATTTATTTTTTTACCCAAAGTAGTATTATTTTGTAAAAATTTATGTTTATAATGTTCGTGTCTTCGTTTCAGAAAATAAATATTAATTTTTGAGACAAGTAATTCATTGAGGCAAAGGAAGCAATTTTTATTCTTTGGATTTACAAAGTAGTATTAATTATGGGATGAAAGTAATATTCATTTTTGAATTGAAGAAATTTATTTTGTAAAAAAGTAAGAAATTTATTTTGTAAAAAAGTAGAATTTTTTTATATGTCCAAAAAAAAATGAACATTGCTTCTTTCTTCTTAATGAACATTTGAAAAAATAATACTACTTTATTCGTCTAAAAAATTAATGTACTATTTTGAGACGAAGACACTAACATTACAAACATTAATCGTAGAGGCGAATGACGTAGTATTATTTTTAAAAATATTTGCTCATTTTTTAATTGAATTAATTTTTTTGGCCAATATAACAATGTATTTGGAAATGTATAATGAAAGACTTTTACACCAAAAATCAGAAATTTTTTTTCTCTATAAATATAGACTATTTTTATTTGATTTGGACACAGACAAAAAACCCCTCTTTTTTAAATATAAATTTCGTATCTTAATTATACTTTGTTAATTTTCCTCTTAATTTTTCAATATCTTTTTAGTGAAAATGATTTAAGTGTGAAATATTTTTTTTAATGTTTATAATGTTCGTGTCTTCGTGTGAGAAAAGAAATATTAATTTTTCAGACAAGTAATTCATTGAGGCAAATGAAGCAATTTTTTTTTTATATAGAAAGTAGTATACAAGTAATTCATTGAGGCAAATGAAGCAATTTTTTTTTTTTGATATAGAAAGTAATATTAATTATGAGATGAAATTAATATTAATTTTTGAATTGAAGGAATTATTTTTTGTAAAAAAGTATACTTTTTTTATATGTCCAAAAAAAATTGAACATTGCTTCTTTCGTCTCAATGAACATTTTAAAAAATAATACTACTTTATTCGTCTAAAAAATTAATGTACTATTTCGAGACGAAGACACTAACATTACAAACATTAATTGCAGAGGCGAATGAAGTAGTATTATTTTTAAAAATATTTGCTCATTTTTGAATTGAAATAAATTTTTTCGCCAATATAACAATGTATTTGGAAATGTATAATGAAAGACTTTTACACCAAACATCATAAAAAAATTTATCTATAAATATAGACTATTTTTATTTGATTTTGACACAGAAAAAAAACCCCTCTTTTTTAAATATAAATTTCTTATCTTAATTATACTTTGTTAATTTTCCTTTTTAATTTTTCAATATCTTTTTTGTGAAAATGATTTAAGTGTGAAATATTTTTTTTAATTAAAAATGATAATAATAATTTTACTAATCATAATAATGAAGATATAAAATAAAATAAAAGTGATAGTGTATAGGATGATGAGTTGGAAGGGTATTGAATGTGGGTTATTGAGATGTGGTAATATGATTATTGGGTTTATTTTAATTCGATTCATCAAACATTTTAATTTATTTTTTTAAAAAAATAAAATTCTTTGAAGCATAGTAAATAAAGTAGTAATAAAATTGTCTACTTTTCTATTCGTCTCAAAAAAATTTTTATTTATAAAGACGAATATCAGGCTTGAAAATTATTTTAGTTCGATATATCAAACAATTTATTTATTTAAATTTTTCTAAATAAAAGTGGTGGTTTATATGATTTTGAATTTTCTTCTCAAAATTAAATAAGTTAGATTGAAAATAAATATCATTATTATGTTCATGATGAGTTAATGTAAATAAATATGACATATTGTTTTCTAATTTTTATAATTCTATCGATACATCAAACAATTTATTTATTTTTTTTTAAAAAAAAATCTTTGAAGCATAGTAAATAAAGTATTAATAAAGTTGTCAATTTTTCTATTCGTCTCAAAAAATTGTGTATTTATAAAGACGAATATCGGGCTTGAAAATTATTTTAGTTCGATACATCAAACAATTTATTTAGTTCGATTTTTCTAAATAGAAGTGGTGGGGTATAGGATTTTGATTTTTCTTCTCAAAATTAAATAAGTTAAATTGAAAATAAATATCATTATTATTTTCATGATGAGTTAATATAAATAAATATGACATATTATTTTTTAATTTTTATAATTTTTTCTTCTTATTTTTCTTTCTTTCAATATATGTACTTACATAGTATTGTTTTCTTTTATATTTGATATTGGGCTTGAAAATTATGCTAAATTGAGATAGGTACTCCTATTGATAATAGTCATACAGTTACAATGGATTACTAAATGGTTGCTTAACTTGCCATAACTATTTTCGCTTTGTTCCCTCCGTTAATATATATAATATTATATATATATATATAATTTTTTATAATTTTAAAATGTTTATTTAAATAGTTAGATTTATTTTACAAAACTAATACACAATGATACTAATCAATTTGTTAAGAAATAATAATTTCAATTATTACTTTCGTAAAATAATTTGAAGCTGTGTTTTTCCTATAAAAATATTTCTCTCATTTAGTCATTTTATTTAATTTTTGTCTTTTTACGCATCAATAACTCCTCATGCACCACACTAATGTAACACTATATTTATTTTGGTGACCTTTAATCTGATATTTGTAATGACAATATATTTTTTAAAGAATTGTTTTACAATGTATACAAATATCTCTAATTTTTTTTGTATTTGTTTCGATTTCGATCAGTTATTCGTTAGTAACTGTCCGTGCATCGCACGGGAGTCACACTAGTATATATAAAGACACAAGTGAATGAAGTGATTTTTCCCTCCAAAAATCTCTAAGCACAAGTAAAATTCAAAAGGTCATCTTTCTCTACTTTCAACAAATCTAATAATAATACTATTAAAACAACATAATTTATAATATTTTTAATAGGAAATTCCTATTTGCACCATTCTTTTATAATTTTTGTAAAAGTGAAAAAGAAAATTGTGAACTCGTTGTAGTATAAAAATTATGTTTCACTCGCTAATTTCTATTTACACCATTTAAAAAAAATAAAATCTTAAAAGTGAAAAAGAAAACTATGAACTCATTGTAATCATTGTAAAATAGAAGTAGGTGTACTCATTTACTAGGTAGCTCAAAGCCCCATAAATTAGCTTGATATTTTATACTCCCTCCTGCAAAGAATCTTTACTATTTTCTTCACTCATTCTCTCTCCTAATTCACTATTATACTCACAACACTTTTCAAATTTACTATTTCCTCCACTAATTCTCTCTCTTATTTTTAAATTACACTCACAATATTTTTTTTCACACCCATTTCCATAATATGCGTGCCGGGACAAAAGGATGAAACAATTGTTGAATAGGAGGGAGTATACATAATGACATATCATCGCAATATCTATGTTCCTATTTAGGAACGGACCCATGTTGTTACAAGTGAAGTGAGTGTGTGACGACACTCACTGAATTTTTAAAAATATTTTTTTAATTATTTTTTACTTCTGTCATAAATATTTTTTTTTGTATGTTAATGACAAAAGTTCAAGCAGCTTGGTTGGTTCGATAATTTGAATGTAGGCTATTTGATGTGGGATTAATTCCTGGTGGCTACAACTGATTCTAAATGTTTTAAGCTCTAATAAAATAAACTATTTTATAATGTTTTAGTTGAATTCTTTTGATTATCACTTTAATTATAATAAATAACTTTTATTTATTATTCAAATTAAATTTTCATGCCACTATTGTGATAAATGGATTTTAAAAAAAATCTTATACTATTGCAAAAATATTACTTTTTTTTAACATCATTTTATCTAACATCTACTATATAAATGAAATTGGTCATGACATAAGCTTTCTTTTCAAGTAAACTAATACAATAAGAAAAAAAGGGTGAGTTAAAAATTAGTAGATACTTAAAACAAAATTTATGTCTTAAAAAAATTTCTTCATTTTTATTTTGGATTTGTCGATTTATTAAATATTAAAATTTGTGACTAAAGTAAATCATTTGGCACCCACTTAATGTAATTCATCAGATCTTTGTCTTGCTCCTATTACAATAATCTGATTTAAAATTATAAGTGTACCTTCAATAATATTTGTAAACCATTTTGGTGGGCACAATAACTAAGAAATATTATTAAGATAATGAAAATGTTTGGTAGGAAATGAAGAGAGAAAATGAGTGAAGTTAATAGCAGGTTGGTTAAATAAATTGTATGATGGAAAATAAAGAGAGAGAATGAGTGGGTGGGGTAGGGTGAATATAAAATAATAAATTTGTTTCAATTTTGGGCAGTTTGCATTTACGTGGGACGGACCAAAATAGAAATAAGTTTGCATTCACGCGGGACGGAGGAAGTATATAATACAAAATGAGAATTTATGGGACATTTTAATACAATGAGAAATTTAGTGAAAAGTGATTTGTTTCAAAAGGAACTTACGGGACAAATTCCCTCTTATAAATGTATAATAATTACTTCCTCCGTTCCATGTCATTGCAAACCATTTTTTTCGGCACAATAATTAAGAAATATTATTAAGATAATGAAAATGTGTGGTAGGAAATGAAGAGAGAGAATGAGTGGAGTTAATAGTAGGTTGGTTGAATAAATTGTATGGTGAAAAATGAAGAGAGAGAATGAGTGGGTGGGGTAGGATGAATATAAAATAATAAATTTGTTTCCATTTTGGATAGTTTGCATTCATGTGGGACGAACCAAAATGAAAATAAGTTTGCATTCACGTGGGGCGGAGGGAGTATTTAATTTCTAGTTTAGATCTTTTAGTAAGTTCATGTATATCGCCACAGATACCAATTTAGTTTGGAGAGCGTTAACCAAGTCCCTCTCTCTTTCTCTCTCTCTCCTCCCCTTTCTATACAGTCTCCGATTCCCAAATTAATATATAATCAGCAATCCCCTTTCTAATTTGTTCAAATTAGGCGAAATTGGAGTCGGTTGTTCAATCAAGGTTAGGATTCATACGGGTAAGTCTTTTCTTGATAAGCATATGTAATTTTATATATTGATCAATCTTTTTGTGGGTCATTTTTTAATTTGTTTAATTTAATCCTTTCTGTTAACATTTAGCTGTTGCATCTGATAAATATAATTGTATTTCGTTTAGATTCATTAATTTAATGCTTTCTTTTGACTGTTGGTTGGTTTTTCGGAGGGAATCACTTAGATAGATAGATGGTAGTATTCAATTTGGAACACAGCTACTGAACTCTTTGAAAGGTGTAGTACTCTGTCCGCCCGTCCGTCCGTCTCAAAATAAATGTCCATTTTTGTATTGAAAAAAAAATGGAAAGACATTCTTTTGGGGAAGGAGGTAATAATACAGTTAATAAGATTCTCCGTCCGTCTCAAAATAAATGTCCATTTTTGTATTGAACAAAAAAAAAATAAAAAAATGGAAGACATTCTTTTGGGGAAGGAGGTAATAATACAGTTAATAAGATTCTTTATTCATTTTATAGAAGGTTATCAAAAATTTGTAGCTTGGTTTTCGGAATAGTCTTAATTAACCAAATTGAAGTCAAGTGTGGGATTATGTATTGAGCGGAAGATTTGAGATTTCTATGAGGATGTAGTGTTTCTTCTAGAGGGAAAATGTTCGGAGTCAAAATAATTTTGAGTGGGATATTAAAATACTTATGAGATCAGTCGGAAGCAGGCTTGGATCCAGGATTTTGGAACCGCGTGGGCTTATAGTCGGTGACTTAGGTAATTTTTTATTTTTTTTTCAAAATTCTGAGGTCTGAGGTGGGTTGGAGCCCACGTCAAATAGGGCTGGATCCGCCCCTGGTCGGAAGGAATAATGCAAATGGCTCACTAAACTATTTGTTCTTCTTTGTGATGAAGCAACAGTCAGTCCGTGCTATTTTCGACGTAATTTACATAATGGGTCATCCGGAAACGGTCTTTCTTTGCTTTAATACTGGGGCAAGATTGCGTACATCCGACCTCCCTTACCACACCATAGCTGGGAGCCTTTGCGGCACTGGGGTAATGTTGTTGTTGTTTTTTATGGGATCAATCGGATGGTGGATATAACTGATTATTTTTTGTCATGTATCACCGGTCATGAAGACTCTTGGGGTGGACTTAGAGCCACTTCATTTGATTATTATCAGCAATGACTTGTGACTTATATTGCATTTCAGTACCAACCTGCCATATACTCCGTATACTTATATTTGGGTGTTTCTTTCAAATTAATAAACAAAATGAGCTGGGCTTCTGGTTTATACCAGAGGTCAGTTTTGTCAGACGAAGAACAATTATTTGTCACTAAACCAACTTTTGGAAAGGAGATTTGGTTCTTTTGGATCAGGATTACTACGTGCACTGAAAACTACAGATGTTACCATATATGCAGCTAATGTTTCTTTTTTTAAATGCAACTGAAAGCCCGCTCTCACGGTGGGTGTGAGGGGCAGCACGTTTGCACCAACTATGGTGCCAAGTCATTGCCAGGTCAGCACCACTCGAGTTCAAGGGAGTTGCTTACTTTCAATTAGGCGGGAGGTGGGCCTGAGGAGGTTTACGGTGTACCAATTAGAGTGCCAATAAGATGTCCAGTCAGCGTCACTTGAGTTTAAGGGAGTTGCTTGCCTATGCGTGACCCAACACAGACACTGGTGGAAGTTTGGCGTGATTCACATATCGTAGCAATACAACCAATCATAAACAGTATAGTGGGAGGCCCTACGAAATAGATGCCTATGTTAATTAGGACATGACACTATAATCTAAAACAATATCTCGTGGTGCTATATTATGACGCAAAGTATTGCATTCAGTGTAATGGCTCTGATACTTTGTTAAGTACATACCTACTAGAAGTTTTACTACGGAGTAATCCCTCCGTCCCACCACAATTGAAATTGCCTAAAATGGCTGCTAACTGCATTCTGTCCCATCTAAAAAGAAAGTTATAATAATTTTTTTTCCAATGAGACCCACTTGTCATACTCACAACAACAATCCACTTGCTAATCCGACCACACTTTCTCTCTCCTACTTTACTTTCCATACTCATAACATCTCCACTATCAATATTGTACTACTTTTTCTTAATCTCAGTGCATAAAAAATTGGTCTCACCACAGACAAAGGAAGTATATATGGGATCCAGTTTTCAAGTGGTGCTTTTCTTGCTTTCTTTTTATGTATCTATATCTATCCTCAGTTGTGACTTCTGATGCATTAAACAGGTCGAAAACTTGTATAGTAGAAAGAAAAAGGCAAAGTAACCCACTTTCTCAGCTACCCTCCCACCCGTAAGTCCTTAATTGGTAAACCTTTTGAATAGTTATTTTTGCAGAACCATTCTGTTTAAAATAGAATCATATTGTGCAGCCCAGAATCGAGGAGCACATAGTTGGCTCATCATCTTCAGCTGATTCTAGCCCTTTTGATCCGGTATGTGGGTCCCGTAGTTTGTATAACGGGTGCTAGGTTTGCGACAGTGTGAAATGGACAGAGTCACAGAGTCTTCTCCTTCTCCTGGAATTTCTTTTATACACGAGGCACCACATGCTGCAGAAGTTTCTCGAGTTGCAGTCCCTACACTAATAAATGGCCATTCAAATTCTTCATTCAATGAGTCAGTGACGTCTAATGTTCTTAAAGATCTACATATAGTAAGTACTAACGAACTATACCTGTTTCTTTAATTGTACTTGAACATTAAAACAGTGGCGAAGCCACGTTGTGGTAATGAGGTCATTTGACCCCCTTGATTTTGCAGGCATGCCATTTTTACCACTAAAAACAGTAATCTTGGCACTTTTGACCCCTATCATTTAGGGAAAAATACCACTTAAAACATCTGTGGTTGCCACTGTGTCTCTGATATTAATATTTGTTCGGTGATTTCGGCTATTATTTGTAGGAACAGAACGTCAATTACAGTTTTGTCTTCTTCTTTTTCTCAGTCAGCTCAGTTACTGGAGGATTTTCTTGAACTTGCAAGAGAGAACACGCTTAAGGATTTGGAGACTTGTGGTGTACTTGGTGCTTTTCTTGTAAGATTCATGCCCTTACTCATAGATATTGGTTGCTAAATACTCCCTCCGTACCACTAAGAACTACACACTTACTATTTGCACGGGGATTAAGGAAAAGTGTTAGTGGAGTAGGTATTGTGAGTATGAAAAGTGACGTAAGAGAGAGAAAGTGGGATAGAGAATAGTAATTGAATTGTTGTTGTGAGTATGACATGTGAGTCCAATTAATATAAAAGTAAAAAAAATATTTTCATTTTAAAAAGTGTGTAGTTTGTAGTGGGATGTCCTAAACGGAAAGTGTATAGCTTGTAGGGGACGGAGGGAGTATACTTTATATGCTGATCGCCAGTATTTGGGACAAAGGTTATATTGACTTGATTTGTATATATACCTTCTAAGTCTTGATCCTTAAGCTTAGACCAAATCCGGAGCTTGCTCAGGACAATTTACTTCTTCATGAGTGATAATATTAAACTCATTTGTCCATATGATATTCAATACATTCGATTGGTGCCACTATTTTCCTACTTGTTAGGTTTTTGTTTTTCAAGGGAGGTTTCTCGTATGGAAATTGGATGTAATTAATGGAGGACCCAAAACCTTTTTTAAGTGGGTGCACAAATGACAAATTACACTATAAAGCTTCAAAATGTAAATTGTGAAAAAAAATTGCTTGCTGTGTGACTCGAACCCACAATGAAAAGGTTAAAAGCATAGCACTTTACCATTAAACTAGACTATCTTTTTTATTAAATGGATGCACTTGCACCCATATAGTTGTGCTTAGGTCCGCCACCGGGTATATTACTATGTGATGCAATACAAATAGTGTGAGATTAATGCTTAGGAACTAGTGTGAGTGAGCGTGTATCACATAGCCACATTTTGACATTAAAAAGATGGGGGAAGGTGGAGGCTTGGAAATTGAGTGACGGTCTCTGCTCTTTAGAATTTCAACTTGTATTTTGATATGGATAACCTTGTATGGAGCATGTTCTAGAAACATTGTGTTTGGGGAAGTCTGAAACTCTGCATAAACTGCGAATGTGTGATTACCTTCTTGGACTAATTGTGATGTATCCTGTTCTGTTGTATCAGAAAGACGGGATTTTTTATGTAACCTCTCTGATTCTACCCAAACAAGAGTCATCTTCCAGTTCTGTAAGTTTGTTGGCGTTCTTCTTTCTCTTGTTAATTACCTTTGGATCTTAAGGCTCGTAATTTTGAGATGTGCCGTCTTTATATCACGAGATGCTGACATTATATTGTTCATTAATAGTGTCAGGCTGTGAATGAGGAGGAGATATTTGCTATACAAAATGAACAATCCCTTTTTCCAGTTGGATGGATACATGTAAGCGTATTAGTGATCTATTTCTTCATGTCCTCTATGAACAATCATATCCTTGTACCCTTTTTTCTCCTTTGTTTCTTCCATTTTTCCCTTGTAACGTTTGCCAGTTTTTATTTATTTTTTGTGATTATAGAACCTCCTAATTCGATGTTTCACAGACACATCCTTCTCAGAGCTGTTTCATGTCATCAATCGATCTGCACACTCAATTTTCTTACCAGGTAATGAACTTAGTCATAGTTGGTTTATCTATCTGATACTACCTCTGTCCCATAAGAAGTATCGCATTTTCCTTTTGGTCCATCACAAAATAAGTCGCGTTTCTAAAAAGTTTGACAAGTCAACTGCGACACCAACTATGAGACGGAGGGACTAATATGGTACACAGAGAATTACCACTATAATCTTTACATTGTTTTTCTCCAATATTTCACCTTTCCATTCATTGCATTCATGTCCCATGTCTCAGGTAATGGTGCCCGAGGCTGTTGCTATTGTCATGGCTCCAACAGATCAGTCTAAGTACGCTTCCATTTATCTCAACTTTCATGTTCAATTCTGAAAGATGTCTCAATTGTCTTTTGGCTTTCTCTATGTCCGTTAATGGATCACGACTTATTCAAAACTCAAATACACCTACTCACTCCCCCGTTGTAAAAATGGGACGGTTTAAATTTTTCCCATTTTCCTATTAAAATTTTCCATACATGAGATAAAACTGCCAAAACTGCCAGATTTGCTATTAGAACTGTCAGGTTAAAGCAGTCAAATTTACAAATATAATCTTTGCAAAAAACTAATCTGACAACTTTAGTAATAAAACTGGCCGTTTTACTACAGTTCTAAAAACCATTAAAAAAAAAAAAAAATCTATTGCTTAGGAAAAACGGGTTTTCTTACAAGCTCGGGCTACTTGTATTCATGATGTTAGGGGCTATGGGATATTCAGATTATCTGACCCCGGTGGGATGAGTATATTGAGGGAATGCCACGAGCAGGGGTTTCATCCTCACAGAGAACCGGGTGATGGAAGTTGTCTATATGAGCACTGCTCCAATGTCTGCGTTAATCCTTACCTGAGACTGGAAATATTCGATTTACGTTGATGTAAAAATGATGAATATAAACATGTACAGTAGATACGCCCCGTCTTTAGAAGTGAATAATGTGTTTCTTACTTCCGCTGTGCATTTTTTGCGAGTATGGAAAGAAGGTTTGTATCTGTTGCTGATTCATTCTCCCGTGTCTCCCCCGGAGGTTGATTTGGCTTATAAGTTTATGGTAGTACGAAATAAATAATTTCTATATTGGGACGCTCAAAAAGAAAATTAGTAACTTCTATATTGGAACGGAGGGAGTAGGGAGTAAATCATAAGGGAGGTAGAAGTAACTTACCACTGTACCCCCAAATTCCCAATTGGGTTCAAAATAAACCTAGGTGGGAATTGCCCTTTTTACTTTTCCATGAAGAAACTATTTTTCTTAGAGAGGATCACAGAGACTATGAACATCAAGATAAACTTGTCAGAGTTGAAGGGTCCGCAGAGCACTTTCCAAGCAAATCAGTCTCGAACATAGTTACCGGGAACTCTACATCCCCCTCGTCCCACGTCTCGGATCATGCATCACGAAATCGAAGTCTTTTGCGTCCCAATTCTCCCGGGTACGCGATCCAAATTGCCAGAAGCATAGTTCCATTTTTTATTTTTTTTTTAATAAAAGAAGGCAAAATTTGAACTTGTAATCGCCTTCGGTTAATTAAATATCATCTGCGTCCTTTTACGAACTTTGTTGAAGTTGAGATCATTCGATCTTTGTCGATTCAATGTTGACTTAAAGTGGAAAGACTTTGAATATTGGTCGGAATTGAAATCGCCGTTGATATGAGAAGAGACTAAATGGATAGGGAAAGAGTCAGAATTGCTAAGTAGAGGAGAAGTGAGGAAAATCTGGACTTTAAGTAAGAGTCGTGAATATGGATGAAGAAGGGTTTTCATGTAAAGGGGAGAATGAATGATGCAGAGTGTAATTTGTTGGAAAAATGCGTTGTGTGGGAAGGAAATTATGTATTTTTCTTACATGAATCATTTATCGTTTGACAAAGATTATTGTGGTTCATGTTCCACTCCATGTGAACATTGAAATGGTATCTCTATATGTCCAGTTTGAGATTGGATGAGAAAGATATGATTGCTCAAAATTGGTGGGTTGAAATCATAACTTTTAGAATTTAGCCACACTATTGATGTGTTATGATTTCCAATTAATTAAGAGATAAATTGGGATCATTGCCATGGGTTTTGGGGTTACAAGTTGTGAAATAAAACCCCATGAATATAAGGTAATGACTCACATATTAATACAATGATTAATTGAGAATTTATCACATGGTTGTTAAAGCTATAACTAGAGAAACCCACAACAAATTGAAAATAACTTTTTTTCATCAATCTTCCTCCTCTCCCTTTTCAATTTGTTATTCTTTTTTCTTTGGCCTCCTATAATAGATTAAATGGTATGGTGATTTTGTCCAAGCATTGCTTCAATTTGCCGGAGATTCTAGTGTGAAACAATAGTCCGGTCCGTCCGTTTTATCCTGAAGGCGAACGTTCAAAACAACCTCAATCACAAATCGGTGAGGGGGCAAATTTGTCTTAAAAAAAGTGTTACACCCAGGCAACATCAAGACGATCAACCTACGGTTATTTCTTCTTGTTTAAGTTTATGTTGTACAATGTATTAATAAATACTCCCTCCGTCCCGGTTCACTTGGCACCAAAATGAATGGCACAATAACTAAGAAAAAAGAATAAAATAAAAGAAGAGTCCATTTTGGGGGAAACTTGTTTCTCCATAAGTTATAAAAAGTCCACTTTCTAATTTTGAGTTTCGAGCGTAAAACATTGAGTTTCGAGCTTAAAACACTGAGTTTAGACGTTAAAATACCTAGAAGTTAAAACATCGAGTTTAGGCGTTAAAACACCGAGTTAAGGTTAGTAACTAAAACATTGAGTTTATGTCTTAAAACATCGAGTTTATGTCTTAAAACACTGAGTTTTTGCCTTGAATTTTTTAAAAACAAGACTTTTTATAAGTTTGGGGGAAACAGAGTTCCCCCAAAATTTTCTGATAAAAGAAATGTGTGGTAGAAAATGAAGAGAGAGAATGAGTGGAGTAAATAGTAGTGTTGGTTGAATAAATTGAGTGGTGAAAAATGAAGAGAGAGAATGAGTGGTGGGGTAGAGTGAATATAAAATTATAAAAAGTTTGCCATTTTGGGTAGTGCCAAGTGAAGTGGGATGGACCAAAATGGAAATTAGTACCAAGTGAAATGGGACGGAGGGAGTATATTGTAATTATTTTCTCTTTTATACTTTTGTAAGATTTTGTCTAACATAAAATGGGAATTCATGTACAAAATTAAACATAGAGAGGACAGCAACACACACACACATATATATTATTTTCGTGTTCCCAACTGGCGTATCGACTAATCCTGTCCTAACGTATCCAAATTTTTACAAGTCACATTTCTTGTTCCCGTTCTCGTCCCGCCTCCCAAAGAGTCCCACGTTCCAAGTAACTATGGTCTCGACCGCACATCTTGTTAAAAGCTCGTGATCTCATCCATGAGCAGAACACTTTGTTTGTCAAACGTAGATAGATTATTAAGGAAGACACTTAAAACAACAATAGCCTTAAAGTAGTTAAAAACAAGAACCATTATATGATTAAAACACCAATTAATAATATACCAAAAACTTTATAACTAGCCTAAAAGTTTGTACTCCCTCCGTCCCGTCCGTTCGAAGAGACACAAATTTCCTTTTCGGGTGTTCATTTGAAAAGGCACAACCCAAAAATGAAAACTTTTTTTATTACTTCTTTATTTGTGGAATCCACTTGTCATACTCACAATAACTATTTCCTACCCCACTTTTTCTTTTATACATCACTTTTCATATTCACAACATTTATTCCACTAAACACTTTTTCTCTTTCCTACATCACTTTTCTTAATTCCCGTGCAAAACCAAATCTTTGCCTCTTCGGGCGGGACGGAGGGAGTATTTTTTTTTCTTTCATAGTTGACTTCTCAAAGAAGTCAATTGGCCGACCAAAAGAAGCCTATTTCCTGAAGAAATTAAAACCTTAAGGAAGATGAGAAGGGCATGTCATTTTAGGACAGACTACTTAGGAAGTAAGAGCCAATATTGGCAAAGACAAGGCAAGACAACTTATTATTCTCTCACAACATATACAAACATACCCTTATATATATATCTCCCATTTCCTTCACTTTTTCCTTCCCCCTTTCTCTTTCTCTCCACAAGAACATGTTTTGCAGGAGTTCCATGATCTTACAATGTGTTCTTATACTAATTCTCTCTTTATCAGGTATATATTTCGGATCTGGAATTGCTGCAACGACAGATTTTTACGTTTTCAGTTAATGTATAGATATAATTTTTGTAAGTTCGCTAATTGGTTTGTATACATGTTGTTTTGATAGGTTTTGGGTTTGTTAAGGAGGTTGAATCATTTGGAATAAACTACGGCCAAGTCGCGGACAACTTACCACCACCGGAGATAGTTCTTGAGCTCTTCAAATCACTTAAGATCACGAAAACACGAATCTACGACACCAACCCTCAAATCTTGAGTGCATTTGCGAATTCGGGTGTGGAAATCATTGTTACCGTTGAAAATGATATGCTTGGCGTTTTAATAGACCCACAACAATCACTACAATGGATAA
This sequence comes from Adenophora triphylla var. japonica, assembly GCA_022495995.1. NCBI lineage: Eukaryota > Viridiplantae > Streptophyta > Magnoliopsida > Asterales > Campanulaceae > Adenophora > Adenophora triphylla. The sequence continues at coordinate 530,723 of JAFEMH010001072.1, forward strand.
ATGCACATATAAAGCCATATATTCCGGCCACAAGAATCACTGGAATAGCAGTCGGAAATGAGGTGTTCACCGGAGATGACACTTCGGTCCTCGTGGAAAATGTTGTTCCGGCTATGGTCAGCCTTCATGCTGCCTTAGTTCAACTCGGACTAGATCAATATGTTAAGGTTTCAACCCCTTCTTCACTTGCAGTTCTTTCAAATTCTTACCCTCCTTCAGCCGGATGTTTCCAAACCGAGCTAAATGGAATAATGACACAATATCTACAATTCTTGTCATTTACAAAAGCGCCCTTTTGGATCAACGCCTACCCGTATTTTGCATACAAAGATGACCCCACTAGAATTTCCTTAGACTACGCACTTTTCAACCCCAATGCCGGCATGTTAGATCCTTACACAAGGCTACATTATGACAACATGTTATATGCTCAAGTGGACGCAGTTATATTCGCTATGGCTCGACTAGGTTTTCAAGGGATCGAGGTTAGGGTGTCTGAGACAGGGTGGCCATCTAACGGTGATCCTAACGAAGTTGGTGCAAATCCGCTAAATGCAGCCACGTATAACCGGAATATGTTGAGGAGGCAATTAGGAGGGGAGGGTACGCCTTTGAGGCCTAAATCAAGGCTCGAGATTTATTTGTTTGCTTTGTTCAATGAAGATATGAAGCCCGGACCAACTTCTGAAAGAAACTACGGCTTGTATCAACCAGATGGAACAATGGCATATAATGTTGGGTTTTCCCCGATGTCAACTTCTACTACTACTTCATCAACTCCTTCAACGACGACCATCTCTCTGACATCGTCAGCCACGAAGGTAACGTCGTAGTTTCTTCTAAATCTTTTTTACTCAAGTCTATATATTCAGGGGCGGATTCAGTATGGCGCTAGAAAGTGCAAATGACGCACCTGACATTTGAAAAAAAAAATACCGACTATTTATATAAAAAAGGGTGCAAACTGTAATTTTCGAAAGAAGAGGGATGCAAAGTGTAAATATGTGAAAATTAGATAAAAGTTTTATCTAACTTTAAGATATTTACACTTTGCATCCCTCTTCTTTCGAAAATTACAATTTGCACCCTATTTTTTTTTTCTTGCACACCCTCACTCTAAATCCTAGATACGCCACTGTATATATTTATATATATTGTTTATGTATATGCATATACAGGTAGAAAAGATTGGATATGGAAGCTTGGTGTATTGGATGTTTGTGCATTTGTTGGCTTTCAAACTTTATATGAGGAGGGATCGACTTCTAAGAAATCAAGGTTCCATGTGATGGAAAAAGTTCCCTTTTGGCAACAAAGCGAGAAATAAAATAAAACTTGTCCGTATTAGATCATGACTGAAGTCTCGTATACTGGACTGTCTTTGTCAGAGATTGATTTGAGTCGTAGATAGATATAGATGATTAGAGAATTGGTCACCTGCAATTAATCGAAGAAGCTTGATAAACACAAATGTTGTACATGAAGAAAAATGTAGCTGATGAAACTTCTCTCGACAAATTTAAGGATGTAGGAATATATGATTGTAATGTATGTATTGTTGCAAAGAAAGTTCTTTATTTTTTGGACGTGGATACCATAACTCGCACCTAAATCACGACCGATCGATGATTACAATGCTGCCGCAAATATGTTTGATGCATCAGTCCCGGCTACTCCGATAATCATGTCCACGCAAAAATATGAAAGATTGGTAAATAGTGTGAAATTAAGAGCTAAACCAAATCGCTATGGTTCAGGCTAAACCGCGGTTTGATTTGCGGTTCAGACCACGGTCCAAACCGCGATCTAGACCACCGTCAAAACGACATTTCAAACCATAATCTCTTTTTGTTAACCATTTTATTTTATGACTAATGAATATAAAATATTTAAAAATAAGTATTTAGAATAAATACAAGCATAACTTGATTACTTGTTATTAGGGTTTTTGAAAATTAATGGCTAAGATTAACTAAAATTTTGAAGGGACGGTCACGATTGCGGTTTCATGGTTCGGCTTATGAATTGGTTTCACGTTTCGGTTTAATGGCTCGGTTTCACGATTTCAAACCGCTGTTCGATCTTAAAGTTTAAACGGTTTGGTTTTGATGGTGTAGGAATGCGTTTGGGCTCAGGTATCGTGTCCAGCAAATGATTGAGCTGACTTGTGATCTGCACAACATAAGAAAAGAACCGTGAAACCGCGTCGGGGTCTTTCTAAGCCCCTCCTAGCGTAAGAATCGGCGTATGGACTGGAAAATAGTAAAAATAGTTTGGAGAGTGTGTGTGTACGTAAATATGCAGAAAAGCATTACCTTAGTCCATAATTCTGTTCCCATATTTATAGTGGATGAAGTGGTATTAGGGTTTTCATCTGAACCGTTGGATTGGGTTGCTGCCAACCGTTGGATCATCTTGGTTCCCTAGGCTTACACGTGTCACGCCGTGATTGTTCCACCTAAGTAAGGACACCGTCGCTGTCTCGACACTCTGATAAGTAGTTTGGCTTATAAAGGAAAGTCAACCTCCACACCTTTTGGCGTTATTACTGCTTCCATGATTGCATGCAATGTAATGCCTCAAAGGTCGCTCTGACATTACCCCAATATAGCTAATTAATCAAGCTTATTGAGGAAGCTAAGTGAGGGGACGACCTGGAGCTGTATGTCTAGGAGGGTCGTCGCCTTATCAAGACTCGACGAGCGAGTCAGATCGCTCAATGGCGACGACCGTCATTCTACGTTGGAAAGGATTTTGGCTTGTGAAGGGAAGGCTCATCGTTAGATGGGCTTGGTCGCTCATTAGCGACGACCGCCATCTAGCGTATCGACGGGCCATGTCTCCAAACCTTGATGGGCTTCATTGATCTTGATCCATTTGTGGGCTGATAGCCCATATCTCATAGATACGTATTGGGACCGGCCCATCACGAAATATCCCGTTCACTGGCCCCCAACTCATGGGTCGTCTTGATGGGCCAGGAGTTTGCGTTTTATCTTAGGGTTGTCCGTACGACCGTCAGTTTGAAATTTGAATTGTGATGACGTCAGCATTGATGACGTGGATGGCCAGGATTTCTTCATTTATTGACACGCGTCCCATGATGGGACATTCTCCTCGGAAACCACAGCGGGTATTTAATGCTCCCATCATTTCGCCGTTTGGGTTCCCCAGGTATAAACCCTTCATCTCCCCCAAGTATAAAAGCTTTCTCCCTCCTCCATTAAAAACTTTTCGTGACCTTGAGCATTGAGAGCAAATAGCAAAGGCGATTTCCTAAGAACCAAGAAAAGGAATTTTGGCGAGCAAGAACCACCGTCTCCGTGTGACCGGATTTGTTTTGGCTACTCCGTTCGTAAGGCATTTGGGAGCTTGGATAAGGGACTTCTTTGATCTCCCATTAGAAAACTCATCGGGAAACTTCACCTACGAACCCTTTACCGTGCATTACCCTTTGATTGTTCTTCATTTTCTGGGTTTTTCTTGGGGTTTAAGAATTTGTTTAATGGGACCCAGAACGGTAAGCTTTGAGAGAGGAGTTAAATTTGGTTTTGGGTTAAATCAAAGGGTATATAAATGCGCTAGGGGTATTTGGAGGGAAATCCCATTGATTGAGTGTTCTTCAATTCTGGTAAAGTTTAGTTTTGAAAATGAGAGCTTGGGTTTTCCCACTGAAGAGGTCCTTGGAGAATTTGAGGAAGATGACCCAAGGGTAACACCTTTCAGGTCAATGAACGACCTACCCAACCACATCCAAACTCACTACTCATTGTCCCGTCGTGATTCACTTAGGGATTTGATCTTAGGGAATCTAGGTTTCCCTTAGATAGGTCGTCGCCACGGATGTTAGGATCGATTCCCCTTCTCTTTCTCCTTGTTTTGTAGTCATGGATCACGACGGCCGCCCTAATCAACCCAAGCACAAGAAGCAAATGAAGCCAGCACAAGTCTTTGGGAGCGCTCAATTATTGACGCCTTTCATACCTAAGCAGCATTTAGCCGGGAGGAACGAACGAGGCTTTGGAGCCGGGGCACAAGGTGATTGGGCCATTACCAAGGTTAGCACGAGGAAGGGTGACAATGGGAAGCTGATGATTGACTCCCTACGAGACTCTTTCGTGGTTCATGCCGCAAAGATACGTGCTCGAGTACCTTAGCCAAAAAGAGTATGAGCCTCGTAGACAAACCCTCCTCTCCCGAAAGAGAAAGTTGCCTTCTTCTACAAACAGCTTCGAGCTTGGATTAAGGTTGCCCTAGATCCCTTTATCAACGAGTTCCTTGAGGATTCTGTGTGCGTGCCAATGGAGCTAAGTGGCAACGCAGCTTAGGATTTTGTCTTGCTTTATCGTAGTCTGCAGATTCCTTGGCTACGAGCCATGTAACAAAGTATTTCGCCAATACTATCGGACGACCCGAACCACCTCGAAAGGAAAATCCGTAGTGAGTGTGTCCTCGATCAGAAATGTACAAGGCTTGTTTTTGGACACTCAGAATAAGGTGTATGGTTGGGATCATCATATGATAGTGGTGGAGAGCAGGCTAGGTTGGCAATTTCCCTTTCCGGGGAGTCAAAGCATGGTTGCCGACGAGCATGTGTGGCCGGCGCCATGGGCCGACGAGCTGAAAATGAAGATAGATGCTTTGTTGAGTCTCGGTTGGGTATCATACCAGATATAGAAGATTCCCACCGGAGGTATATAAGGGTCGGCATCATGTCCAAGCCGTCGAGAGGCCCCGATCCTTGGTGAAGATTGAACTCGACGCCGTTATCCCGTCCTGGGTCGTTCACGACGACTTGACTTGGGAAGAAAATTGTATTAACCGCGCGGTGCCCGCTTCGATCATCCTGAAGAATGTTGCGCCAATCTTGAAATGAATGGGGGTTGGGTTCTTAATACTTGTCTATTTATTTTGATAGTCTGTCTTTTTGTCTCGTCGTGAATGACTTAACCTTTCTCTGTTTTATTTGGCAGTTCTTTCTGCAAAAGATATTGACCACATTGAGCGCGACATCATGAGTGGAGCAATCAGAGCCAATGATCGAAGCAAGGCGAAGAAGGATAGAGCGACGTCCAATGCTATCTACGACCGCCAGGAGAATATGACGACAAGGAACGAACAGCCTACCCAAGGACAACACTATTGGTGCCATACCCCCGCTTGAAAGCGGAGTCCGTAGTTGAGGGTTGAACAACGGGGGTCTTCGGGCGGCGGCCGACCCAGCCGAGAAGATCAGGAGTGACTGGGGCCCAAGCCGCTGGGACAAGTCTTGAAGCGGGCGGTCAATTGGTCGCCGCCGAGGGCGTGCATGTTGGCTCCCGAGACCGCTGGGAGCTCGACTCCAATCCCGAGGTTGTCAGTGAGGGGAACTACGTCTCCAGAAAGAGAAAAGATCACCACGTCGTCTCCGGGGGAGAGAGAGAGAAAATAAGAAAGCCGCCTAACGACCCTCGTTAGCTCCTCCGTCCCTCGACTCCGCCGATCAAACTCCCTGGCCTCGTCGTCGTGGGTCCCGACTGCAGAAAGCGGCCATGGAAATGGCAACCAAGTACGCCAAAGTTCCTCGGATATCCTGGGACTCCATACTGCAAGAAGTGGTCCCCCTCTCATCCTGGGGGCGGCCTTGACAAAAAGGGGCAGGGACGTTGATCTCGTCCGCCAGATGAGGGAGGCCAAGATCAAGCCTGAGACCTACCACGCTCGCTTCGGGCTGATCCAGACTGAGGTAATTTAGACTTGCACTCTTCATGAATCTCTCGTCGTTTTACATTTGTAACAATAATGACCTTGTGTGATATACCCGATTTTTTTTGAAATCAAACGGAGTCGCCACGCCATTTTTGTTTTAAGGGCCAAAACTTTGAAAAAAGCCCGAGATCAGAGATTTAGGTTCGGAGGTCACGTTACGCGTCGGGAAGGACGTTAGTGTGCACCCGACGCGCTCGCAAAACGAGTCTTCCAAACATTTGAAATCCTTTGTTGTCAGTGTGTGTGTGTGTGTGTGTTTTTAACCAAAACGAGTTGAAACTGAGAAAAACAAAAATAGGGAACTCTTTATAAGACTTTGAACAATCCCCAAGATTTTTGGTATGATTTTTGGGTCGAGTCTTGGCACTCAAAAGATTTTTGGATTTGAAAAGCAATTCTGCCAGAATGAAAGAAGGCAGTTGACCCTTGACTTTGAAATAGACTTAAAGGCTTCAAAACCTCAGAATCTGGGGAAAGTCCGAGAATGAAAGTTTCTTAAAACACCCTAAATAGGGTTTCTGCAAAGGAACTTTCCATTTTGGAAGTAATTTGAGGGGTCAAAATCTTCTAGAAATCTCAGATGTGAAATCTGGATTTCCAGAAGCTGATGAACTGGCCTCTAAAAGAAAAATTGAAAAAGGAGTTTTACTTACTCAAAAATAAAATAAAAATTATGACTGAAAGCTCTGGATGTTGGCTACAAAAAGTGTTTTGTAGTCAACATCCAATTCCAAGTTTTACTGGGTCCAAAAAATAGGAAAATGGACTGAGGTCTCAGAACATTGCTACTGGACAGCAAGATGTTCTTGAGGGAAAATGTGATTTTTGGGGGATTTGCATCTATGTTCACCCCATTTTCATCCCTAGACTTGATACCACTACTTTTTATTAAGTGGTTATCATATTCAAGTCATCCTTGGGGAATTTATGGGGTTTAAACATGTCCTTTGCAAAGGGAAAGGGGGTTTTGTAAAGATGAAACCAAAGAGAAAGAATTGACTAAATATCTAAAATATGGACCACTTGAGATGGTCATTCATGAAGATGAACTTCAAGATGACCATCTTAGGTCAAAACTCAAGTTAAACTAGACATAAAATAAGTCAAAGTAAGAAGAACAAGATGATCAAGAAATCAAAAGAGAATTTTAGGGTTTTGAGAAGCGAGGGCTTTACCAATGGTGACACCCTATCTTCCTAGGCTTGGAATTTGACTTGAGGAGTATCAAGATTTGGTGTTTGGCTTGAGGAGTATCAAGGTTTGGTGTTTGGATTTGTGTTTGGAGTGAGATTGGGAAAGATTCAAGAGAAAATGGTGGCAATCTAGAGATTCCCACTGTTTTCTCTCTATATTTCGCCAGAACTTCGTTGCTGTGATCAAAAATGTCTTGTTTTACTGAGAGAGGAGGGTTCAATTTATAGGACACTGTAAGAATCAAACGTATCCGCGCGGACAAGGATCGACGCGTGCACTGTTCATCTGCTACAGTGCTGGCTTTTGGACAGGAAGAATAATCTTTTTAAAATTCAAACTGAAGCCGTTTTTCAACTTTCTTAATTCGGATTTTTCTAATTTCTTTTGCTTTTTGAGATTCTTTTCTTGGTTTAACTTAAAGTGGCAATGCCCATTTTACCCTTACTTTGTTAGAAAAGTTAGGAATGTTAGTAATGTTATAACTTTCGTTAATTTTCTAACGAAAATGCTAACAAGCTCAAATTGGAGCACTTACAGTAGCCCCTCGGCGACGGCGCTTTCGAAGGAAGCGGGGTCGTCGATAAGAGTAAGGCTCCATATTTGGCAGATGATCAAGTGATCGAGCGGCCGAACCTATTTAATAGCTACCTACGTATCCCAAGAGGAATCAAGCCGCCGTAGTTCGGGTCTTTCGACTATCTTTAGTCGTCGACCCTACTGCTTTAGGAAGGTCGCCCTAAGATTTGACTATTTTTGGGAAGTCACCCTATGGTCTGACTGTTTTTGGGAAGTCGCCCTATGATCTGACTGTTTTTGGGAAGTCACCCTAATGTCTGACTATTTTTGGGAAGTCGCCCTATGGTTTGACTATTTTTGGGAAGTCGCCCTGTAATCTGACTGTTTTTTGGGAAGTCACCCTATGGTTTGACTATTTTGGGGAAGTCGCCCTAAGGTTTGACTATTTTTGGGAAGTCGCCCTGTAATCTGACTGTTTTTGGGAAGTCACCCTATGGTTTGACTATTTTGGGGAAGTCGCCCTATGGTTTGACTATTTTTGGGAAGTCACCCTATAATCTGACTGTTTTTGGGAAGTCACCCTATGGTTTGACTATTTTGGGGAAGTCGCCCTATGGTTTGACTATTTTTGGGAAGTCGCCCTGTAATCTGACTGTTTTTTGGGAAGTCGCCCTTTGGTTTGACTATTTTGGGGAAGTCGCCCTATGGTTTGACTATTTTTGGGAAGTCGCCTGGACTGACTGCTTTGGGAAGTCGCCCTACGGTTTGACTATTTTTGGGAAGTCACCCTGTAATCCGACTCGTTTTTGGGAAGTCACCCTAAGGTTTTGACTGACTGTTTTGGGAAGTCACCCAAGATCTGACTATTTTTGGGAAGTCACCCTAAGATCTGACTATTTTTGGGAAGTCACCCTATGGTTTGACTATTTTTGGGAAGTCGCCCTGTAATCTGACTGTTTTTGGGAAGTCACCCTAAGGTTTTGACTGTTTTGGGGAAGTCGCCCTAAGATCTGACTATTTTTGGGAAGTCACCCTATGGTTTGACTATTTTGGGGAAGTCGCCCTATGGTTTGACTATTTTTGGGAAGTCGCCCTGTAATCTGACTGCATTTACTTGCTTTCGAAGATGCACCTAGCCTAAGCTTTTGACAGGGAAATTATGATTTATGATCTTCAATTCACTTAGGATTTTTCCTATTCGATTCAAGTTTTCAGGCATGCTACATGAGCCCTCGGGGAGATTTTTGTGGGGATGCATGGTTATGTATGTGTACGGAGACCGTTTGGAACAGATTTTGAGCATGTGGGGGATGAGAACCCTTGATCGCGATTTAAACAACATTGTTGGTGAGGTTTTTGTCGGTAGTATCACATGGACCTCAATTTTGATGAGATTGGATTCTGATCCCGGGTCTTGATTGGAATTTTCTCTCTCAATCTTGGTCATTTCAAGCCGTCCTCGACGAGGCTCTAGTGGCACGTTGATATGGAGCGAAGCTTCTTTCATTTGGGTGAGCCGCGACCTCGGCCGAAACCTTATCCCTGAGAATGATTTGATGGAATTGCTAATGCCGGAGAAACCCCGATCTTGAATTCCGATGCTACGGAGGCTGCCGTGTACCAAGTTCGAAGCCGAAATTCTTTCTTGATAAAATTCGGGTCCAAAAGACCGTCTTGACAAAGCCCCCGGATCTGAGTAGCAAAGCCTCGGATTTTCAAGATGTGACTTGGCGAATCTATCTCGTAGTGAAGAACGCAATGTGGACCCAAGGATGACTATAGAAGTCCCATCTTAAAGAGCCTACGAGGAGAACACTGGGAGGACCGCTTAGCAAGCGCCGGCGTGAAGAAACACAGAGCGGTCCTATTTGCACAGAGTCATCATGTGACCAAGGAGGCACCCATCTTTTCGCATCTTAGTCAACCAAACAACGGACAAGACTCAGAATGTTTACGTGCAGGGGCACATCTTTTCGAAAAGTGGGAATGAATCCCGATTTTGTGTATACACACTCGCTTTAGGTTTGACTCTTTTGAGAGAGTATAAGCGTTACAAGGTGTGGAAAAGTGTAATGGAAGCCCCCCGACGTAAAGACAGTGTTTGGCTCTATTTTCCTATGATGTAGAGAGAAGACTTGTCGAGACACTTGAAAAATTGTCTTATTCATGATGATCACAAGGCCGTTTAAAACCCTTTGTTAATGTTCGGGTTATTCAACTCCTAAATCTGATATGAACAAATATTTTGATTAATCACAAGGAGAAAACCAGCGATATCGAGGATCAAGCTCTGAAAGTGTATAGGGACGATCCCCGATGAGACCGAATTTTTTTTTTTTGAGATTTGTTTGTGATTTCGACCGGACCATTTCTCGGTTGCCTACGTTCCCTCCATCACGAAGAGCTCGGGTCGCCGTAGTTCGGGCTTATCCCGAATGTAAGAGAGAATGAGTGTGAAAATTCAAGACTTTCGAGGTTCTTTTGGGAATTTGAGGATTGGAGATTCGAATAACATATCCCCTTAGAGTGTTCATGAAAGACACGGATGCGAAGCCCAGCCGGGACATCCACTGCAAGTGTTTGTGGAGGAGAAATGAAATATGCTCACATGAAATGTCGAATGAATCGACTTGAATTTGCACAATCTTTGATCATTCGAGCCGAGATGAATTTGGCTCCAATTTAAGCAAGCAATGAAGCATTAATTTGATTTATATTTTACGATGAAATTGCTATCCGATAGGAATTGCACTGGGTTTCCGGTTTCGATCGGCCATCGGGTAATTTTGGAAGTTATGACCTCTTAAAGTGAGAGGCCGGTGGGCCTTTTCACGAATCGAACCTCTAAAGATGAGAGGTCGGCTTGCGGGGATGTGTTTGGGAAATTTATGGCGGAAGATTGATTGCCTCTAAGAGTGAGAGGTCAAATTTTGACTTTGGCCAAAGGCGATGGTAATGGGAATATCCTCTAAAAGCGAGAGGATGGCTTGGGATTGGTCGCGGAAATGGGAATATCCTCTAAAATAGAGAGGATGGCTTGGGATTGATTTAAGGTAATGGTGAGAGGAAGTCCAAGCTATCGAGAACCTTTTGCGAACTTGCGAGAATTCGGGCTCCTTTTTGATCACTGGAGAGCTTCTTGAGAAGCTCGGGACTCTTGTTGAATTGTGAGGATCGACAGTCCCTTCTCTCTTTTTTTTTTTTTTTTTTTTAAGCTCTTGCTTGAACTTTTCTATTTCTTTCTCTTTTTTTTTGCTTGAACTTTTTCTCTTTCCTTTTTTTTTTAAGGCCTCCTGAGGCGTTGAGGATTCTTGGTGAATTGTGAGGATTTAAAATCCTTCTTTTGATAACTTGGAAGGCCTCCTGAGAAGTTGAGGATTGTCTTTGTCCTTCCCTCATGGCTTGAGATATTTTGCGCATCGCCGACTCTCGAAGCTAACTTCTTGGTCTTGCTTGGACTTCTCTCAATAAGGATCAAAGGTGATGGCTAAACAGTTTCAAAACATGCCGATCTTGAAATGAAAGGGTAGTGTTTAGTGAGGGTGAGATAATGGCTTTCCTATGGGTGAAAGGCTTCAACCGCAATCCCTACCTGGATGACCTAAACGAGATTAAGTCTTCATTGCTTGCTTAAGCTTTAAATGAGAAAAGATCCATGCAAATTCATCGAGCAACGAGGGGATGATGATGAAAGGGATGTGAGCATATGAGATGCAAGACGGGAGTTAGTAAGCCCCAATTTGGGAAGGATATCAATTGATTTTCTCACTCCGATTAATTTAAATATTAATCATTTCAAAGAATTAGTGGTTGAGCGGCACAAGTGACTCATTTTGGATAAAACCATTTCAATTAAGTGTAACGTGGGTGCGCAGTGATGTCTCGAGTCTAGCAAGAAGAGAAAAAGACTTATATTAAAAAGTTAGGCATTTAACCACTAATGTCCAAAATGGACTACAACGACAAATGTCCAGGAAGGACTTAGGTGAAAGAAAAGTACTAGACCCTACGAAGGTTGACTCAAAAGACTATTTTAAAGATAGGTAGCCCCGCCCTAGTGCTCTTTCTTTGTTGAACCATGCATCTATTCTTCGGCCGGAGACGGAGCTATTTGCAGATCTTTCCATCAGATTTCCTTGGCAATCTCTTTCTTAATCCAAACACTTTCATCGCCTGCGATGGTGATTCACCGACCTCACAAGGGGCGTGTCAAATTCCATTATGCCCACAAGGCTCGAATCCACCAAACTCGATCATGTTGACACTCATGTTGTTAGGAGCGGGTTATTGATAGTGTTAGGCCCATCGTGCATCTCTAACCTCCCTTGCTCAATCAAACCTTGAATGGCCTTTTCAGTGGGACGCAATCATCCCGTCAGTGCCCGTGGCAGCTAGCACGATGAAAGGCCACAATGCTTCGGAGGTATCCAAAAAGCCGAGCATCAGTTTTACTGTAGGTGATAATTTTCCAAAGGCCGAGCAAACCTTCTCTCACCAAACCTCCAAGATATCACTCAAAGGCATCCCAAAGAAGCCTTTCCCAAGTTTTGGAGGCGCAGGACTCTGATGGATCGAGGTTTCTTGGGAACAAAAGGAAGTGCCGCATCAGCATATTACTGATCTGTCCCGCATAGCTAATCACTTCTTTACCTTTTGGTTGGGCGGGAGGCGTGTTGGAGGTGGAAGAAACCCGGTATCTGTAGCGAGGTGCGGCGGTCGAGTGACTGCTGATTGTAAGCCTTTTCGAACTTAGCCCCAGGAATTAACCATATTGCACGCAGCAGTCAGCGTAGGGGAAGTAGCTGAGGGAAGCTCTCAAATGCGGCTTCAAGCATGGCTGAAAGATGTCTAACTGCTCCTCGTCGGAAGGGAGGAATGGCCATTTCACTGGAGCTTTAAGTCTCCACCTCTCTTATAGAAATCCCCAATATTCTCATTAGGGCGTTGCATCGTTGTTTGCGAGTCAACTACTGTTTGTCTCCCATTCCAAGTTGGCTTTATACTTATCCAGTAGAGAAATGCTGGTGATACACATGTTCCCAGTAGCCCTAGCTTCAGTGCAATCGGAGAAAACCATTTCAAAGCCCACGACTTCAAAGAGAGACTAAAGTAATCGGCCTACCTGGCTTGGTTTTGTGCATCCACTTAGCCTTCATTGCCCCAGATATAGGTGTCCAAGTGAAGTTTTAGGGCATGCGCTACCGTAAACAATTCCAGAAATGGGCATCAAGCAAACTTGTGAAAGGGGGGACAATCGAGTTTCCGGGATGCGTAGGCCGAAGAGCAATGTGTTCTTTTTGGCCAAATAATTCGACAACTACATTGCTTTCATTTCCTTGTGTTGCTCCATAAACCAAGCCCAATTGGGGATCCAAAGGTGGAGCGGGAATTCCCTGAGCCGATATTTGAGCCGGGAAGAGGACTAGGCTGTTGGTGACAGTGCATTGGTATCAAGCGAAGGAATACCATACTCCGGCATAGGTGAAAGCACCTCGTCCTTGGCTCCAAATTACCACTGGGGAGTGTAGGTAGGAGCTTGGGCACAGTGGATAGAACCCAGAGTGACTTCTTTGTTGGCATCAGATCTGGGCGAGAGAAGATGGAGGCGAGTCTTCGAGGTAGCCGCAGATGGCTTGGATTTACGGAGTGAGGCCCATAAGTAGGCTTAAGTGCGAGAATTTCTTTGTCCTTGGTTGTTGAATTGCGCTAATGGCCGGTTGTGGCAAGGATGCATAACCGAGAGGATATCTTTATAGTCCTAGTGATTACGATGAAACGGGGATGGGGGCTTGGTAACTTGGCTGCAGAACCACAGTGAGAAATGGGTCATGCGGAAGGCCTGTAATGCAGGAGCAAGCCCCGAGCTAGCATCATTACGGGAGGGAGGGGGCCTCACTGTCGCTCCGAACCAAAGCAAGTGGTGGCATTCCAAACCAGATTCTTTGCGAAAGTCCAGGATTGATTGGTCCTAAGGCGAGGCGGGATCCCAATTTCTTTGTCGCGCATTAGGGGTATCCCCAACCGTGGGAAGGCATTCCGCATCGATTGACTTTGTCCCACCGGAGGCATTGCTTGAAGCCGGCTCGGGCCCCGTCAGCCGTGATGGATCCAAGTGAGTGCAGGTTGGGAGAGCCGGCCGACCTAGGGATCGAGGAGCATGGGCTCACAGTGGTAGTACAGTAAAAGTGAGGCCGGTGGTGGCATCCTCGAGTAGTCGGGTTGACTCAAGAGCGGGATTGTGGTCTTCCCTGTTCTTCTTGCTTTGATGAAAGGTGCCATCCCGGGTTGAGGCGCGCGGCCAATCCATGGCTTTTGATAGCCTCCGCCCAAAAGGCTGTTCATTATTGTGCTTTACGGCGCACTCTCATACGTTCGGCTAGGGTGATTCCACGTTGTTACGTGCGAGGAGTCAGGGAGGCGGAGTGACGTTGTCCCCGTAGATTTGCAGATTGATGCGGAACATTCTAAAATCCCGGAGTCGAAGACAGGACGGTGGGGCCCTGAGTGATGCGCTTGACTCTTCCCGGCGGTTAAACGGTGACCGGTGCAGAAACCAGCCTTTGTGCGGAGGCTGCGGGGGGAAAGACGCGAGGGTTCGAGATGTACAGGAATGGAAGGAGGGTAGGTGTTTGGGCTTTTGGCTCATGTGACATGCGATTGACTGTTAAATGTTTACTTAAAACATGTTTTATTAACACAATCGGTTGGAAAAGATTGCTCTTCTT